>JAFMOD010000402.1:113132-139212 GCA_019802435.1 Corydoras maculifer
CTAATAGAGGATAAAGCGGAAGATAATAGAAAGAGATACCAATATTTACCAACCAAACTACTGTACATAATTTACCTTCTTATAAACCTTTTGTCTTCTCTAGACGTCCCTTCAGACCGAAGACGTTGACGGGACTCACCCGTCCGCTCCCACACAAGCCGGGTTACTTCTAATAATTGTTATGCGAGTCCTCTCGCCCCGTTCTGAAAGGTGCATCATAAATATCAGTCTGAGCTCCATCAAGGCGGGATGTGGAAATGTTAACAGGTCTGATGATGAGTTTACCTCTGTAAATGTTAATGTGATTAGACCATTATCTTCATCAGTTTATTGACTTTCTGCTATCATCACGAGCGCGCCGCCACTTCCTCGGAGCGGCGCCTTGAATTTTTGATCGCGTTCCTGAAGCCGGCTGTTGGAAGTCGTTTCGTAATTACCTTCTGCAAACATGATTTTCAAACATCAAGTGTGGGCACCTTCACAACAAAAGTGAGCGGCAGACCTTAAAAAAAAATTTAACTAATATAAAAACTAAAACATTACAATACGGTCAAATCGTTCAGATTTATTCTGCCTCATGAGCTTGATTTTGTGTTTTTTACACACATAGTTATATATATTATACAAAGTTTTATTACATATTATATATCCCCATGCCAATCCCGGGAAGAACGTTTCGGGCGCTGGGCAGATCCAGGACAGGATGCCAATCCATCGCTGGGCACACACTCACTCACACAGACACACTCTATATGGGGCAATTTGGAGAACTCAATTGACTTGATTCATGTTTTTGGACTGTGGGAGGAAACCGGAGAACCCGTAGGAAACCCACGCGGACATGGGGAGGACATGGAAACTCCACCCAGATGGGGTTTCAAACCGGGAATCCCTAGCGCTGAGAGGAGAACATGCCAACCACTAAGCTACCGTGCCGCCTATATTTATTATATTATATCACATTACATTACATTACATTACATTAAATCCGGCACGGTGGCTTAGTGGTTTAGCACGTTCTCCTCTCAGCACTAGGGATTCCCGGTACGAATCCCCATCTGGGTGGAGTTTGCATGTTTTCCCCGTGTCCATGTGGGTTTCCTCCGGGTTCTCCGGTTTCCTCCCACAGTCCAAAAACATGGATCAAGGTCAATTGAGTTCTCCAAATTGCCCCATATATAGTGTGTATGTGTGAGTTTTGGATTTGGCGGATCTGCCCAGCGCCCGAAACGTTCTCCCCTGGATGGGCATGGGGAACCCCACCGCTACCCTAATAGAGGATAAAGCGGAAGATGATGAATAAATGAATGAATAAATTAAATCCCAGTCTTTAAAGTGCTTTTTCGGATAAATGTCAGTGGTTAACAAATCAAAACGGGACAGTCGGTTCAGTTCCCCTTGTTCTCTACGAGGCTCTGGCTCGTTGCTGCTCTGTTGACTCTGTTAATCGAATCCATATCCAATAAGAGCTCCGATGTCTTTAGATTATCATGTCAAGGCATCAGTCGCTAGGCCACCATAAGGCTCACACCCTGTAAATAAAGCATGGCATGTCAGAGGCGCTGAATTAACACTGGCCCATGTCCAGAGGCGTTTAGAAATGCTTGGAGTGCCCGGTGACATGATGTCAAATTTCTTCTCGCTGAAGAGCAGCCGTGATGGCGGTGATTTATAACAGAGCACCCAAGTCATGTTTTCATTTCGCAGTCGGCGCCATGTCTGCTCTATGTCCCATATTTCACACGCCGGATCCGAGTGCAAGTTGCAATGGCGAGAATGAATTAGAAAGGTGATGAGCGCAAACACATCGCCAGCCTCCCAACAACAGCTCCCGAGACCACGCAAAGACGATGGACATGTTGTTGAGGTGGCGTGAAGCCGTCCACTTCTTTTGTGGACTCCTCCTTCAGAATGAAAAGCATTTAAACCCCCAAAGAGCAAGCCGAAGAGACGGTGGCAAGAAAAAAACTCCCCGTTATCATCACGTATTGTGGTGAATAGTTATGTTTGAGGTTTCTTTACGGTAATAAATAAAAACCTAATAAACAGATCATTAAAAAAAAAAATTATATATATATATATTTTTTTCCTTCATTATTACTTGAACTTTTATACAATACATATATTTATGTTACTTAAACTTTTAAGTTATAATAAAATAACACTAAACCATTAACAATAATAAGAACCTAATAAACAGACCATTACAAAAAAAAAAATATATATATATATATCCATCCATTATCTTCCGCTTTGTCCTCTATTAGGGTCGCGGTGGGGTTCCCCATGCCCATCCAGGGGAGAACGTCTCGGGCGCTGGGCAAATACACCCAGGACAGGGCGCCAATCCATCGCTGGGCACACACTCACACACACAGACACACTGTATTTGGCAATTTGGAGAACTCAATTGACTTGATCCATGTTTGTGGACTGTGGGAGGAAACCGGAGAACCCGGAGGAAACCCATGCAGACACGGGGAGGACATGGAAACTCCACCCAGATGGGGATTCGAAAATCCCTAGTGCTGAGAGGCGAACATGCCAACCACTAAGCCACCGTGCCAACATATATATATATATATATATATATATATATATATATATATATATATATATATATATATATATATATATATATATATATTTATTTATTTATTTATTTTTTTTTCCTTATTGCAACGTGCTGCCATATTTTTCCACACTTGTGTCTTTGTTAAAGCTTTTTTAAATACTTTTGTAAAACTGTCAAACGTGAATAGAGCCCCACGATTCAAATGAGAATACAAAGGGATCCCATTATAGCTCCAGTTATTCATTTCATGTTCTTTCCTGCTCTGCAATTAGTTTAATGAAGTCTGCTTAATGAATTTTTTGTGCATAATAGTTCATTCAGATGGGCTGCTAACAGTATTAAAGCTGTGCGCGATGCATCTCCTCGATGATATCGCCATCATCCACCATTGTGGAGATGTTCTGCAGAGATTATCTGTAATGTGACTTTGTAATCCCAAATGCAACGCGCCACACAAACAGAGTTCATCTGATTAAAAATGTATATTAGATTTCAGATTAAAGCAACGAGATTAAAATGTTTGTTATTTATAAAGCAGCAGAGATCCTTTGTAGTCTACAGTGTGAAATGAATATTGTACAAAGAGGCCAATTCATTGTATCTTCCCATAGTTACAGCATATATACATATATATATATATATATATATACGGTTCCCCAGTACTCTGTGTGGAGTTTGTATGTTCTCCCCGTGTCCACGTGGATTTCCTCCGGGTTCTCCGGTTTCCTCCCACAGTCCAAAAAACATGAATCAAGTCAATAGAGTTCTCCAAATTGCCCCATATAGAGTGTGTGTGTAAGTGAGTGTGTGCCCAGTGATAGATTGGCGTCCTGTCCTGGGTGTATCTGCCCAGCGCCCGAAACGTTCTCCCCTTGAACATTGGGGAACCCCACCGCGACCCTAATAGAGAATAAAGCGGAAGATAATGAATGGATGGAATAATATATAAATGCATGTGTGTGTATATATATGACATTTGTTTGTCTCTCTCTCCCTCTCCCTCCCTCTTGGTGTTAATTCTTCTTCCATGCGCCGTCTATCGCGCTCTCGCTTCCCCTTCCATTCTTTCCATCCGTCTCTCTCACTTCGTCTGTCTCCGTCTTCTCCTTGACTGGAAGTTGAAGCATGACATTAAAGGAGACAGCAGTGCCTTACATCGCGCTCCACATCCCCGGCGTTCTGCTACCGTCCTCTCTCATGTTCTTTCGCTCGTTCATCTGCAGATCAATCCACCTTTTTTTCCACCAACACTCCATACTTTTTTTTTCTGTTGTCGCTCTCTAAATTGTATGTATTTATTTATATATATATATATTTTTTTTTTACTTGCTTTAACAGTTCTGGGCTGATATTTTGAGTTGTATTTGTTGTGAGTGCCTTGTATTTATTTTATTTGTGTCTTTTTAATTATTTTTTTTTTTATAATCACTATCTTAAACCCACAGCCAGCACCATGGGATAAATTTAACACACGCACCCACTTAAAGGGAGTATCTGATATTTCAGCACCATGGATGGCGCAGATTGTTCTATGTTCTTTTTCTATCTTATATTCTATATTATATAATTTATTTATTCTTTATATTCCATGTTATCCTCTATTAGGGTCGCGGGGGGGGGGGGGGTTCCCCATGCCCATCTAGGTGGGAATGTTTCGGGCGCTGGGCAGATACACCCAGGACAGGACGCCAATCTATCACTGGGCACATACTCACTCACACAGACACACATACACATTATATGGGGCAATTTGGAGCATCTGATTTACTTTGAATTTGGACTGTGGGTATGAACCTTGTCTTGCTCTTTGGGGGTTTAAAGGTTTATAACTCTGTAAAGATGCCCTGTGACGATGTTTTATTACATAAATAAATCACTTCAACTTGATAGAGGACATGTAAAGTGATGGAGATCAAGTTCTATCTATTTAAAGTTAAATCTATTTTAATTTTGCCTACAGTTCTTACACACAGAGGAATTTGCCCTCCACATTTAACCCATACTTCACCTGGGATGTAGTTGGGGTTAAGTGCCTTGCTCAAGGGCACTTCAGCCATAGTACTTGGTCGGCCTGGGAATCAAACCGGGGACCTTCAGGTCGCAAGGCTGGTTTCTTAACCACAAGCCTATGACCGCCCCATATATATAATCCCTCACTCAGTCATCACAGCTTATTAAAACAAGGAGAAGTATTTCTTGGGGTGTTCATTATGATTTTTCATGTTCTGAGGTTTTATTTAAGACAGGGTTCTACGATGGCGATGGCAGAGCTTTAATATTTCAGATGCCATGTGGATTTGGAGGCATGTTTGGAGCATTATTAAGTTGTATCGTCTTTTTATTTTGTTTTTATTTATTTTCCTTCAGTGTTTGATTATATTTTATTAAATCTCTTTTCTCTTCTCCGCTGTAATATCTCCTGAAGCGCGGCCTACCATACAAATCCAAATCACCTTTAAAACACTCTTATATTTTCATATTCAAGTTCTTTTCATGAAAGTCTGCACATTTATTTTATTTTATTTTATTTCTTTTTTTTTTTTATTTCCTGACTCTTTAATGCGAGAATTGTCAAATATTTCAACGGTACTTTCTCAAACCCGCTCCTCGCAATTGCTGGTTATACCACCGATAAAATCTAATGCGGTCCTGAGAAAATAAACAAGGCTTTTAGCGACCTGGCTGTTATCTCGGCGAGATAAAGAGAGATGAGTGGAGAGGACGTGGGGATTAATTCACGTATGTAAAATGTTTTGCATTGGTTGTTTTTTGTGATATGGCATAGTGGTTTAGCATGTTCTCCCGCAGCGCTAGGGATTCCCACTTTGAATCCCAATCTGGGTGCAGTTTCCATGTCCTCCCCCTGTCCACATGGGTTTCCTCCCGGTTCTCCCGTTTCCTCCCACAGTCCAAAAAACATGGATCAAGGTCAATTGAATTCTTCAAATTGCCCCATATGAAGTGTGTTTGGTGAGTGAGTGTGTGCCCAGTGATATATTGCCCCCTGTCCTGGGTGTATCATCCCAGCGCCCAAAACATTCTCCCCCCGACCCTAATACAGGATAAAGCAAAAGATGATGGATGGCTGGATAAAAAAAAAAGATGGAACTATTTGCACTGCTAATTTTTTAAAAATTGTTAATTACAATTGACCCCCAGCGCTCCCGGCGGCTCACAGTTTTATTGTCATCAGCCTCGTTCCCTCTAACGAGCTTCAGGCCAGATCGGGGGGTACACACAGGACGGCGCTGCCCTCACAGGAGGGCTGGACGGGGCATAAATCAGCGAGGTCTCCTGATGGTTACTGAGCTACTTTATGGAGGCGCTGTGTAAGATAGAGACCAGAGAAGGCTTCATAATTCAGCTTCACTCTCTCTCTCTCTTTACGGCTCTTTCCTGAAGGGGTCATTATTAGCACCGCGGACCGAGTTCTCGTTTGTTCCAGCCAAAGACATTAAAGTGGACCTATTACCGCTTCAGAGCATCAACGTCTGTATACCTTTAAAAACAGATTTACGAATAAACAACGTCTTTTAGCGCATTCGCACAAAAATAACAACAAAGCAATCCTGCGAATGCTGTTCATCCAGAGATTATTATTTATATTATTATGATTTATAAATTAATATAATGAATAGTAATTATGTATTTAGATACAAATAATTATTATTTATCCATCCATCATTATCTCCCGCTTTATCCTCTATTAGGGTCGCGGGGGGGGGCGGGTGCCCATCCAGTGGAGAACATTTCAGGCGCTGGGCAGATACACCCAGGACAGGACGCCAATCCATCGCTGGACACACACTCACTCACACAGACACACTATATGGGGCAATTTGGAGCATTCAATTGACTTAATCCATGTTTTTGGACTGTGGGAGGAAACCGGAGAACCCGGAGGACACCCACACAGACACGGGGGGGACATGGAAACTCCACCCAGAGTGGGAGAACGTAAATAAATAATTATTTTATTTTATTTTATTTTTTTAAAGTTCTATTAAACAGGGCGGCATGGTGGCTTAGTGGTTGGCATGTTCTCCTCTCAGCACTGAGGAGTACTGTGTGTGAGTGAGTGTGTACCCAGCCCTCGAGACGTTTTCCCCTGAATGGGCATGGGGAACCCGCCCCCCCACCCCCCCTGCGATACTGGTACAGTATAAAGAGGAAGATAATGGATGGACGGATATTGAAGATGGGTGGCATGGTGTAGTGGTTGGCATGTTCTCCTCACAGTGCTGGTTTCAAGTTCCAGGTTCGAATCCCAATCTGGGTGGAGTTTCCATGTTCTCCCCATGTCCGCATGGGTTTCCTCTGGGTTCTCCGGTTTCCTCCCACAGTCCAAACACATGGATCAAGGTCAATTAAATGCTCAAAATTGCCCCATATAGAGTGTGTCTGTGTGAGTGAGTGTGTGTCCAGCTATAGATTGGCGTCCTGTCCTGGGTCTATCTGCCCAGCGCCTGAAACGTTCTCCCCTGGATGGGCATAGGAACCCCCCCCCCCCCTCCGACCCTAATAGAGGATAAAGCGGGAGATAATGGATGAATGTTATTTTATTAAACATCTGAAAGTGGAGGGTTAGTCGTTGTTTTTGCAGAATCCCGTCAGCGCGGCAGGTATTTTGTGATGGCTGACGGTTTGATCATGGCTCATGTACCGGGCTGCATTTCTTCTGCATGACGTGCATCAATTTCGTCAGAACGAAGTTGTACGCCACTATATGTGAGGGGAAGAAATTTGCTTGTACGGGCTTCAGATAAATGCTTTTAGTGTTTGGGATTGTGGATCGCTGACAGCGCGTGTCACAAAATCCAAAAAAAAAAAAAAAAGAACAGACGAGAATGTTTTCACACAAAGGGAAGTACGAGGCAAGAGATGTAAACATCAGTTTCATAGAAACGTGTAAAATGGGTTTAAAGGATCGACAAACTGGGTTCAAACTGAAACGCAGTGACATATAAAATCAGACTATTTATCAGTAAGTTTAATAATTCAAAAATATAGTATAAAAAAACATAATTAAATCATGATTAGTTGAGCTGGATTGATGACGTGGAAAATACCAGGCCATTTAACATCATCATTAATGTGCAAGCACTTAAAAAAATTATTTTAATAATAAAAAATATGATTTTAATGATAAGAAATATGATTTTGATCATAAAAAACTATGATTTAAATAGAAAAAAATATGACGATAATCTTGTAGTTTCTAGAGGCAAATGTAAAAGATGCTCGCTCTCTTCATAATGGAGTGTTTAGTGCGTCCCCCGTCTGCCGTACCGTGTTACTGCAGTAAACATCTGCTGGCTGAAATGCTGCTGTTGTTTGTTTATGAGCCTTCTGTTGGTTCTGTTGGTTCCCCAGCCCCCATTGACTTTCTTCCTCCCCCCTGTGGACAGACTGTGTCTGCAACCCTGTTACTATTTCGGATGGAGTTGAGAACGGCCTCCCACCCATCGCTGTTAAATCAGCTGATTGCGCAGGGCGTGTACGCCACACAAAGGCCTTCTGATTGTAAACAGACGACGCGCTCGTTCCGCGATTCGGAATGCCCTCGCAGAAGCAATCTCGCTTTCGGGATGTAATTCGGTAATCGTGAGCCGGGCTGCAGCAGGCCAGCACGTGTATGTTCATATTCAACCCCGGGGGTGTTGTGTAAAGCACCATATTATTAAATCACAGGCTTAATGAGCTTTACATAGCACTCTGCGAGCGTTTATACATACAAACCAATAATATAGTTAATAAATGAATCCCAACGGTTTGTGGTAATGCTGAGTGCTGATGGTGGCGCTGTGGGTGTCTTGTCCCAGCTGTGCGGCCTCGGTGTGTTTTGTTTATGGATGATGGACGAATGAAACGGTGAATAAAGGGCCGGCGTCGCAACACCAAAGCCCTGGCGTAATAAACGTCAACACGAATATCAAATTCGGCGTTGAGACGACGTCTATGAGTTTATGTCCTGAGATCTCATAATGCCGATTAGATTTCCTATCACGGCGTTGTGGCCTGCATCACATGCTGACTGTGTTATGGCAAAAGACAGACTGCAGTCCTGTATAATGCTTTAATAGATTAAAGAAAATTAGTAATTAACTATTTTGAGTTAATATTATTGTCGTAATTTAAGATTTGTATTGAACTTGCACTCAATCGTTGTGAGCATCAAAATAATTTATTTCTTTTGATCCTTTAAAAGTTTTCCTCATCAAATTAACACATTACACAGACTGCTTTAGATTAAAGCATCAGCTCAATGTCTGCATGAAAGTTATTTTTGGTAATTGTATTAATTTGGGGTGGCTTAGTGGTTTGGCATGTTCTCCTCTCAGCATTAGGGATTCCAGGTTCGAATCCCCATCTGGGTGGAGTTTGCATGTTCTCCCCGTGTCCACTCTGGGTTCTCCGGTTTCCTCCCACAGTCCAAAAACATGGATCAATTTAAGTGAGTTCTCTAAATTGCCCCATATAGAGTGTGAGTAAGTGAGTGTGTGTCCAGTGATAGATTGGCGCCCTGTCCTGGGTGTATCTGACCAGCGCCCGAAACGTTCTCCCCTGGATGGGCATGGGGAACCCTTCCCCCCCCCGCGACATAAAGCGGAAGTAATTAATTAATTAATTCATTATTTTCTGCTTAATCCTCTACTAGGGTTTTTTTTGAGGGGGGGTTCCCCATGCCCATCCAGGGGAGAAGAATGATATGGGTGCTGGGCAGAAACACCCAGGACAGGGCACCAATCTATCGCTGGGCACAGACACACTCACAAACACACAATGGGGCAATTTAAAGCAATTTACCTTGAGTCCATGTTTTTGGACTGTGAGAGAAAACCGGAGAACCCATAAAAACCCATGCAGACACGGGGAGGACATGGGAACTCCGCCCAGATCGGGATTCGAACCTGGAATTCCCCAGCACTGAGAGGAGAACATGCTAAGCCACCACTAATTCTGATGTAATTTTTAGTTATGCGTTTAGTTATGCCTGTTGCTTTTGGTTCCAGTCATTTCTAATTATAGATTCAGTCGTTTAAATTGTTTCACTATAACGTCTGTGTGAATTATGTGCTATTTTTAGGGATTAAATATTGTTGACCGGCGTGAACACACTGGTCTGAGATCAGCGTACAGAGCGGGGTGGCAGACGGCAGTGCCAGCGGGAGAGCAGGTGCACCCGGAGCATAGGTGCAGTGATCCAATTGGTTGCTTCAACAGAGCAATAATCCAGTTGGGTGGTTACAGGAAGCAGCTGATGGTCCTTTCCCAGAATGGTTTAGCAAGGCCCATTTGCCAGCACCTGCTGGGCTTTACAAATCTCCTCTAATAATCTCCCCATCTTGGGGGAAAAAAAGCATGAGAGAGGGTCAATCAGTCGGAGACGGCAGTCTATGATGGATGAGTTTTGCACCGGTGGCCGGTGGCCGGCTCGGTCCAGGCTCCGGTCCAGGCTCCGGTCCTTTCTGCCGTTCTGGCGTTCATAATTTCGCTCTGAAGTGTAACGTGCGTTGCTGTGAGAAATAGCTATGGGCGGTCGCAATGGCGCAGGGCATGAAATATCCAACTCGAGCGCAGTAATTAAGACAGAAGTGCAGTTTAATTAAAGAAGGGCATTTGGGTGTCGTCATTAGAAAGCACTGCTTATCATGATCCCCATCAATTACATAAAGCCTGCTGTATAAGCTGTCCCGCCCGCGCAGTGATGTGGTGAGGACCATTTTCACCTGTTTGATTTATTAGAAGTCATGTTTTTTTATCTTATAATGTCTGTTTTAGACGAGCACAGGCAAACTCAGAAACATCATTTAATTATCTGCATTATTGAAAGGATTCAAGGAAATTTTATTATTAATTGTATCACATGTGGTACATAAGACAAAAAAAGGAAATTAGGGCTTACTGATCCTGTTTTTAATAATAAAAAATAATATATATATATATATATATTCATTCATTCATTCATTATCTCCCGCTTATCCTCTATTAGGGTCGCGGTGGGGTTCCCCATGCCCATCCAGGGGAGAACGTCTCGGGTGCTGGGCAGATAGACCCAGGACAGGACGCCAATCCATCGCTGGGCACACACTCACTCACACAAACATACTCTATAGGGGGCAATCTGGAGAACTCAATTGACTTGATCCATGTCTTTGGACTGTGGGAGGAAACCGGAGAACCCGGAGGAAACCCACGCAGACACGGGGAGAACATGGAAACTCCACCCAGATGGGGATTCGAACCGGGAATCCCTAGTGCTGAGAGGCGAACGTGCTAAACCACTAAGCCACCGTGCCGCCCCTATATATATATATATATGATAAAGAATATTAAATAACATATAATATAACAATAATATAATCTTCTTTATTAGTAGTATAAATAATAATATTTATACTCTGTGTTGAGTATTTGTCCCTGTAGGCAATAATCAGACGTTTATTTCGGACTGTATGTAGGAGTTTATACAGAGGTCACGTTTTTATTCAACTTTTCCCCCGAGGACAATTACGAACGGCTGCTTAATTAATGCCGATATTTCAAATCATGTCAGAAATTACAAAGCTGCAGACATGCAGAACTGTGACCAACTCGCCTGCGTCCATGAGTTTTTGGCCTCCGTGCTTGGTGAGGGTGATGGGTGAGGGTGAATAAAAATCCTGAATAATCCATCAGAGTTACAGGGACAAAAAAGTCTTTCTGATTGATTTCAGGATTAATTTAAGATTTGCTTTAATAACGGGTGCTAATTAGTCTGAAATGTTTAAGAACCCCTGATTTACTTTTCTTTTTGTGATGTGTCCTTTAATATTTATCATAGTATGTCAACTCCTTCCCTCCCTCTCTGTAGATCACTCTCTCTTCCGCTTTTTATATATATATATATATATATATATATATATATATATATATATATATATATATATATATATATATATATATATATATATCGGGGCGGCACGGTGGCTTAGTGGTTGGCTTGTTCTCCTCTCGGCACTAGGGATTCCCAGTTCGAATTCCAAATGTCCTCCCCGTGTCCACGTGGGTTTCCTGTGGGTTCTCCGATTTCTTCCCACAGTCCAAAAACATGGATCATGGATCAAGGTCGATTGAGTTCTCCAAATCGCCCCATATAGAGTGTGCCTGTGTTTGTGAGTGTGTGCCCAGCGATAGATTGCCCCTCTGTCCTGCGCCCGAAACGTTCTCCCCTGAATGGACATGGAGAACCCCCCCCCAACCTAGTAGAGGATAAAGCAGAAGATAATGGATGGATAGAGATATATATGAGCCGAAATACTACCGTGATGGAGATATAATTTGCCAGTTGCTTTTTTTTCAGCTGTCATTTCAGTTTTAATAAAAGTAGAACTCGCCAGGTTCATCACTCAGCTTGTAACGTTCTCAGGTGTTAAAGTCTTTTATAATCCAGACATATTTGAACATTGTCCAGCTCCTCAGACAACCCAGAAAGAGTGCGCTATTGGAAATCTATTCTGGCCTTAGAGGCTGGTTTAATTGCTTGGGGAGTTCACAGTGACAGAATACCAATAATGATACTTTTGCTCCTCTTGGTTTCATGTTCGACTCGTCTGGCTGTGCGTGTGCAGAAAGCCTGGACGTTGTTAATAGTGTGTTGTGTTGTTGGTCAATCAGTGCATTTAATTAGCCGTGGTTAAGGTTAGTGCTTTGCCGCTGTAGCGTGATCATTTGCATTAATAAGCGTAGCATTTCGATTTGTTATGGAAAAGGAGCTTACAATTACAATTACAACTACAATTACACAACACCAACCCGCGCTGAGTGATGAGTGCAGTCAACACCAACGGCGTGAGGGAAATGAGCCGGGCGTCGTGGGTTTGAAAATGGAGAGGGAGAACATGCCAAAGGGTTTGGGATTACCTGTGTTTAGGGGTGGCACGGCAAATGTTGTTATTTGCCTTATTTATTATATGCATTGTTTCTTATTTATTTATTTATAATTTATTTATTCATCAAATCATATTCAAAATTTTTTTTTTAATACTAAAGCTTAATTTAAATTAAAAGCTTAATTCTAAAATTTAAATTAAACGTGCAAATTAACCTAATATAACTGGTTTTAAAACATTAATGAAGGCTTAATTATAAATATAATTAGGGATTATTTAAGGCTTTATAGACTAACCCCAGATTATTTGCCTGATATATTAATATATAAATATAATATCTTCTAATTAATCCTTTATCAAAAGCCTACGGGAAGGGAACATGCCCATCCAGGGGAGAACGTTTTGAGCGCTGGGCAGATACACCCAGGACAGGGGGGCAATCTATCACTGGGCACACACTCACTCACACACAGACACACAGATTATATGGGGCAATTTGGAGCAGCCAAATGATCTTGAATCCATGTTTTTGGACTGTGGGAGGAAACCGGAGAACCCGGAGGAAGCCCATGTGGGCACGGGGAGAACATGGACACTCCACCCAGATTGGGCTTTGAACTGGGAAGGCCTAGTGCTGAGAGGAGAACATGCCAAACCACTACAACACTTAATCTTAATTTTAACTGTCGGCGTGTAAACCTCATTTTAAGAATTTTAATGCGAATATAAATCATCATTTAATTCTAAAGTATTTAAATGGAGACATATTTGGGACTGCACAAACCCAACTCTCCTTATTTGCAAGGCTTTCCTAACGATAACGATGTTCTCTTGTAATTGGAGAAGCCGACGCATGCCGGGGAGGAACGTACTGCGGCGCGGTGTCTGTTAAGATCAGCACAATTGTAACGCGATCCGTCATGACGCCTTGGGAAGGCAACATGGAGGAACCCGTGCCTCGGCTGAGTGCTCATATTTCCGAGCGCTGCCTTCACCTCAGCGGTTTGACAGCGTGATGAACTCCGTCGTCAGCTTCACCTTCTTTATTGATTTAAATACCTTTAGCGCCTCCGCAGTATTAATGGGGTCACAGCTGCACTGAAGGATGCACTTACCCTCCACACTATAAAGCATTTTAACGCTCATGTTGGGCACTGTGGGTAAACTTCAGATAAGTTAAAATGACGGTCCCGAAGCCCTCCTCCCAAAGTAGGATGGGTTCTGAGGATGACTATGAGGATGATGATGGTGATGAAGGGGGGAGTCGATAACGAGTGATGTTGGATGTTTGATCACGTGATGCTCGTTCACACAGTTCACATCGTGTTTCCTTCGAAACATCCATCCATTATCTTCCGCTTTATCCTATATTAGGGTCGGGGGGGGGGGTTCCCATGCCCATGCCCATGCCCATGCCCATCCAGGGGAGAACGTTTCGGGCGCTGGACAGGACTCACACATACACACACACTATATGGGGCAATTTGGAGAATTCAATTGACCTTGCATCCATGTTTTTGGACTGTGGGAGGAAACCGGAGAACCCGGAGGAAACCCATGTGGACACGGGGAGAACATGCAAACTCCACCCAGATGGGGATTCGAACCGGGAATCCCCAGCGCTGAGAGGAGAACATGCCAAACCACTAAGCCATCATGCCGCCCCCCTGCGAAACATCCATCCATCCATTATCTTCTGCTTTATCCTCTATTAGGGTCGCGGGGGGGGGGGGACTTTGGTCGCTGTGCAGATACACCCAGGATAGGGGGGCAATCTATTACTGGGCACACGCTCTATATGGGGCAATTTGGAGAATCCAATTCACTTGATCCATGTTTTTTGGACTGTGGGAGGGAACCGGAGAACCCGGAGGAAACCCACATGGACACGGGGAGGACATGGAAACTCCACCCAGATTGGGATTCGAATCGGGAATCCCCAGCGCTGAGAGAAGAACATGCCAAACCACTAAGCCACCGTGCCACCCTCCTTCGAAACATTACAAATAAAAAAAAAAAAGCACACAGACGTCTGTCTGAAGGCTGCCTCCATCTTTGATGCGGCTTTCAACCCGTAGCTCTCTTCACGTCTGACCTCCGCAGTCCTACACGCCGAGATGGACTTTAAAAAAAGATTCTTTTATTTTCATTTTGTCTCTTTTTTTTTATACCAGACGGCTTTAGCGTAAACTCCCCTGGCGGATTTGCAGCTACAAGGTTAGAAAGCCTCACACTCCAAACCAAAGGGCTTTTAAAATAAAACAACAGTCAAAGAGAGTCAAATAAAAACGTTACAACATCATTAAAAATCCCGCTCGTGCTTTCCATCAATCCGCTATTCATAATGCTTTATAACACGCGTCATAAGCCTTTGTTCATTCATAACCACACGATATGATGAGAATGTGCCATAGGACTTAATAACACAATGTGACNAGGTTAGAAAGCCTCACACTCCAAACCAAAGGGCTTTTAAAATAAAACAACAGTCAAAGAGAGTCAAATAAAAACGTTACAACATCATTAAAAATCCCGCTCGTGCTTTCCATCAATCCGCTATTCATAATGCTTTATAACACGCGTCATAAGCCTTTGTTCATTCATAACCACACGATATGATGAGAATGTGCCATAGGACTTAATAACACAATGTGACGATGTGTTAATAAATGAATATATTAATGACCGGTGTCATAAAGCTTTATAACACGCTTCATAAGCCTTTGTACATTCATAACCACACGGTATTATAAGAATGTGCCATAGGACTTAATAACACAATGTGACATAATGCATTATTAAATTAATGTATTAATGACCGGTGTCATAAAGCTTTATAACACGCTTCATAAGCCTTTATTAATGCACACAGACAATTATAACCACACGGTATAATAAAAATGTGCCATAGGACTTAATAATGTGACGATGTGTTATTAAATGAATATATTAATGACTGGTGTCATAAAGCTTTATAACGTTCGTATTGCCGTTGTCAGAAAATAACTTTAGTAGTGCTTATTACTGCTAATGAACACTTATAAGCTTTCTGTCGTTAGGTAAAGTGTCGTCATTTATTACCTGTATGAAGGAGACTGCATCAGCATCAGTGCATAACGACTTATAATTAAATAAAAACTTAGATTTTCGAGGATTATAAATAACTTTAAGTAAAGTAAAATGGATTACATTATATATATCCCCATCCAGGGGAGAACGTGTCGAGCACTGGGCAGATACACCCAGGACAAGGGGGCAATCTATCACTGAACACACACTCACTCACACACACACACACACACACACACACTCTATATGGGGCAATTTTGAGCCTTCTATTTACCTTCAATCCATGTTTTTGAACTGTGGTAGGAAACCGGAGAACCCGGAGGAAACCCACGTGGACGCGGGGAGGACATGGAAAATTCACCCAGATGGGGATTCGAACCGGGAATCCCTAGCGCTGAGAGGAGAACATGCTAAACCACTACACCACGTGCCACGCATCTTAATTATATTAAATGTCTATTAATTATAATATATATATAAATTAGATGTAAATGTCTAAAAAAAATCAATCAATCTAATATAGTTGCTTTCTGAAAAAATATATGTAAATAAAAAAAAAATAATAATAAAAAAAAAAATATATATATATATATATATATATGGCATGGTGGCTTGGTAGTTGGCATGTTCTCCTCTCAGCGCTAGGGATTCCCGGTTCGAATCCCCATCTGGGTGGAGTTTCCATTTTCTCCCCGTGTCCGCGTGGGTTTCCTCAGGGTTCTCCGGTTTCCTCCCAAAGCCCAAAATCATGGATTAAGTTAATTGCATTTTTAAAAATTGCCCCATATAGAGTGTGCGTGTGTGTGAGTGTCTGCCCAGTGATGGATTGGTGCCCTGTCCTGGGTCTATCTGCCCAGCGCCCGAGACGTTCTCCCCTGGATGGAAATGGTGGACCCCCTCCCCCCCTGACCCTAATAGAGGATAAAGTGGGAGATAATGAATGAATGATATATATATATATATATATATATATATATATATATATATTTTTTTTTTTCCTCTATTATTTTTTGGCCAAATGTTTAGTATCTATTGTATCTATATCTTAAACGTCCCATAACTAAAGCCCCTCAGGATCCCCCGTTTAAAGTCCGCTGTAACCCAGGAAACTCCCTGGTTTACGGCGCTTTAAGACGGCGCTTCAGCACGTCGTCTCTTTTACCTTTAAAAGCTTCGTCGCTGTTTGTTGTACGATGTCATTTTTCCCAAAGTGGACCTTTGCAGTGGCTTCCTTTTGCAAACCCAGTTACGGCCAGGCGTCTTGCCAACAGTCCTGACTACTCAATAACATTTGACATGAGAATAGATTCATACTGACATTCGCACATTAACCCTGCTTCAGTTCTTTTGCTTCAGATATCCACCCTCGCAGCGGTGAAATGGCCGCATTGGCTCACGCCGTATAACCTCAGGCCTCGGCTATCTAGTTAATCAACATGATTTTAGAACCAATATAATGACTACAGGCTAGTGTTGCATTTTAAATGGGCTCCGCTCGGTATCCACTCCTCCATTTGCATCTGTGCTTCAGTGGGCCTTCGTTAGAATGTTGTTGATGATTTTTTCATTCATTCATTCATTCATTTATTATCTTCCGCTTTATCCTCTATTAGGGTCGCGGGGGGGTTCGCCAAGCCCATCCAGAGGGAGAACGTTTCGAGCGCCAATCTATCACTAGGCACACACTCACTCACAAACACTCTATATGGGGCAATTTGGAGAATTCAATTGAATTGATCCATGTTTTTTGGACTGTGGGAGGAAACCAGAGAACCCGGAGAAAACCCATGCGGACACGGGGAGGACATGCAAACTCCACCCAGATTGGGATTCGAACCACGAACATGGAAACTCCACCCAGATGGGGATTCGAACCGGGAATCCCTAGTGCTGAGAGGAGAACAAGTTAAACCACTGAGACACAATGCCGCCTACGCTTTTTATTTATTTATATATATATTTTTTTTTTCGCAGTGCAGCGTGTGACACTAATGGCGTTCTGTTTTTAAGTGCCGAGGAATGAGAAGTGCATGTGTCGTTATCTAACATAACGTAGAAAATAATTAATAAATAAATGAATAAATGAAATAAAAAGGACGGAAACGCTCATCAGCAATCAGCATCCGTTCTGATGAAGCGGTGTTTGTGCATTAATCATTTGGGACAGGCCCCCATGCTCGCAGCACGACATTAATCTGAGTAGCACCAGCACAGGAATTGATGATGATGAATCGGCGGGTTTATCGAGTCTGCTCCGATTAGCACCCGCATTGACGAGCCATCAGCAGCAGGCGTGCTCGCTTTCAGAAAGCCGCCCCTGCCCAATCGGGAGTTCGTCAAGTGTATGGAATAAAGGGATATTAGAAATGCGTTTACATTAACGATTCATATATTCATAGCTACTTACATGTAACTACTACAAGTCAGTGGTTTAGTGGTTTAGCATGTTCTCCTCTCAGCACAAAGGATTCCCGGTTCGAATCCCCATCTGGGTGGACTTTGCATGTCCTCCCCGTGTCCGCCTGGGTTTGCTCCTGGTTCTCTGGTTTCCTCCCACAATCCTAAAAAAATGGATCAAGTCAATTGAGTTCTCCAAATTGCCCCATATAGATTGTGTGAGTGTGTGCCCAGTGATAGATTGGCGCCCTGTCCTGGGTGTATCTGCCCAGTGCCTGAAACGTTCTCCCCCCCCCCACCCCTAATAGAGGATAAAGCAGAAGATAATGGATGGATGGGTGGATCATTATCCTATCCTTTACTTCCGGTGCATTATAATATAATAATCAAGACGGGATAGGACTGAGAGCTTGGACTACCAGCTGATCAGCATGTTCAGTCAGGAAAGGTCCGATGGTCCACAGAAAGAACCTGTTTGAGGGACATCATCAGAGAGTATAAGGTGGGAGGCCATTATGTAACCATGGTTATGGAGCAAGGCCGGTGGAGATATTGTGGAACCATCAGTGTGGAAGGTCAGGTGCAGCACTATATAAATATATATATAGTGATTCGTAAAAATTATGTATGTATTGACATCCACCAGGTTAGGATTTTAGTCTGCTATTGGCTTGGGCGAAAAAAAAATAAAAAATAAAAAATTGGAGAGTAGGTGAAGGACAAATTATGAAAAATGGCGCTGGATTGCGAGTGCAGGGGTAGATCATCCATCAGGGTATTACAGAGAGAGGGTCAGATTGTCCTCTCAAAGACTTATAAGCTGTGCAACACGGCAGCACCACCAGCACACAGCTCCCTGCCGTTTCCCACACGTTCCAGCTTTACCAATTCCTCCCGTCACGACGCGTACGACGCATTTCTGTAATATATTAAAAATAATCGAGTGTTTTTTATTTTTATTTTTAATATTTCAATTTGCCTAAAAATCGTGATGGACAGATCAATAAGTTGATTCAAAGAAAAAGCATGTTCTTCTTTTAGCACTAAGGGTTCGAATCCCAATCTGGGCATGTTCTCCCCGTGTCAGCGTGGGTTTCCTCCGGCTTCTCCGGTTTCCTCCCACAGTCCAAAAACATGGATCAAGGTCAATTGGGTTCTTGCCCCATATAGAGTGTGTCTGTGTGAGTGAGTGTATGCCTAGTGATAGATTGCCGCCCTGTCCTGGGTGTATCTGCCCAGCGCCCAAAACGTTCTCCCCTGGATGGGCATGGGGAACCCCCCCCCCACCCCCCCACGACCTTAATAGAGGGTAAAGCGGAAGATACTGGATGGATAGATGGATTGAAGTCATGACAAATTCATCCATTTATCTTCCTCTTAATTCTTAAGTAGGGTCGTGGGGTGGGGTGGGGTGGGGGGGAGTTGTTTCCCATGCCCACCCAGGGGGAAGGACGTTTTGGGCGCTCGCCAGACACCCAGAATAGGGTGACAATCTATTGCTGGGCACACACACACACACACACATTCACTCTATATGGGGCAATTTGGAGCATTCAATTGACCTTGAATCCATGTTTTTGGACTGTGTGAGGAATCCAGAGAACCCTGAGGAAACCCACGTGGACACGGGGAGGACATGGAAACTCCACCCAGATTAGGATTCGAACCGTGAATGCCTAGAGTTGAGAGGAGAACATGCTAAACCACTAAGCCATCAGTGTAATTTCGTTATATCCGTTTCGTTAACAAGCCGGTGCTTTGTATTCACATTCCGCGGTAACAGTCTATAGTTTGTAGATTTTTCTCTGCGGCAATTTATTCGGGAAAACGCAGATTTATTTACCGACAGCAAACGAGTTCAGAACGAAACGCTAAAATGATTAAAGCAATCTGCATCCTAATCGTTTTCTCTCATTAGGAGCGACTGTAATTATTTTATCCATCTGCGTCGGTTTAATCAAAGTCGCTTCGAACGGGCGACTCAATAAAAAGGCCGCGGAACGTCGACGCCGAACGCCGCTCCGCCGTCATCCCCTTAAAACGCTTTTATCAGAATCAGAATCAGGTTTATTGATCACATACGTGGTTATACATGGTACAGCCAGCAGTGAAATTCTTTTTTGACCTCTCCACAGAAAATAAAATTTGTTTAAAGGATAAGAATAAGAAAAGTAGGTTAGAGTAAGAACTTAAAAATAAGATAAAATAAAATTTAGCTCTGTATGTACAGTGTGCAATGGAATTATAAGGTGGCTTGTGCTTGTGTGCAAATATTGCAGAGCAGGGTTACAGGTTCAAGTTAATGTCCTTAATGTCCTGGTTCAGGGTCCGAATCGCCGTTGGGAAGAAGCTCCTCCTCCTCCTCTCTGTGTTCGTCTTCAGGACACGAAAACGCCGTCCTGATGGCAGCAGAGTGAAGAGTTTGTTGTCCGGATGACTGACGTCCTCCACAATCTTTTTGGCTTTTGGTTCAGCACCGCCTCCTGTAGATGGTCTGGAGGTCTGGAAGTGCTACTCGGACGGTGCGTTCGGCCGAACGTCCCACCCTCTGTAGTGACCTGTCCAGATGCGTGCTGTTCCCGAACCAGGTTATTTTCCTGGTGAATCATTTTCCGTGAATAAAGACTCCAGCAGTTTATAAACGACGGCTCGGACCGCGGTCACCGTCTTTTCCTAAACGAGGGGCCGTGCCGCACGAAGGCAGGTTTACAACCGGCTCAGGTGTTCCGCCATATGCTGCCGCATCGTAACAGGTAGCTACGTGAAAGCGCACTTTCAAACACAACGTGCTGAGGAAATGAATCAAATTGGCTGTGATTATTCACATTTGGAACGATTCTGATGACATTTTGGCAAAAATGGACATCCATCCTCCAAAGTTTCGTTTTAAAATCCCAAATTATTAAAAAGACGTTTTACAGTTTCGGTCAGGTGATTCGACATGAATCAATAAGTCGATTCAAAGAGAAAGAGAACGTCAATAACGATTCAAGACAATTCATTATCTTCCTCTTAATATTTTAGTAGGGTCATGGGGGGAGGGGGGTATTCCCCCCATGTCCATCCAGGGGGGGGACGTTTCGGGCCACTCACCAGACACCCATAACAGGGTGACGATCTATTGCTAGGACACACTCACTCACACAGACACACACATACTCTATATGGGGCAATTTTGAGCATTCAATTTACCTTAAATCCAAGTTTTTGAGGAGGAGGAAACCGGAGAACCCGGAGGAAACCCATGCGGACACAGGGAGGACATGGGAACTCCACCCAGATTGGGGCGACACAGTGGTTAGCACAGTCACCCCAAGTTCGAGTTCTCTATGTTTTCCCTGTGTCCACATGGGCCTCCCCCGGGTTCTCCGGCTTCCTCTCGTAGTCAAAAATATGGATTCAAGGTAAATCAGCGGCTCTAAATTGCCTGATTTCACAACACCGGTCCGGCTGCAAGGGGCAGCACGCTGGCTTAGAGTTTCCATGTCCTCCTCGTGTCCACATGAGTTTCCTCTGGGTTCTCCAGTTTCCTCCCACAGTCCAAAAACATGGATCAAGGTCAATTGAATGCTCAAAATTGCCCCATATAGAGTGTGTCTGTGTGGGTGAGTGTGTTCAGTGATAGATTGGCGTCCTGTCCTGGGTGTATCTGTCCAGCGCCTGAGACGTTCTCCCCTGGATGGACATGGGGACCCCCCCCCCCATCGATGAGACTGCGGGAGAAGAAAGTCGGACAAAACGGTGGCCTAATAAAATTGGGATAACAGTGTGATTGCCGTATTTGAATAGTATCTGAATTTTGATTAGTTCTGAAGCTTTTCAGATGTCTTTAGGCGCTGAACGGGAGCAGGGCGGGGCAGACGGGTCGCGTTCTGTGCTGGCCTCAGCGTGGGCCGGATGACTGAGACGTGACGGACATGTTCTTGAGGCGTCCCTGCAGAAGCGCTTTCGTTACGTCCTCTTATCTAACGGCTGCTAAAATAGCTTCATTACGATTCCCCGTCCT
This sequence comes from Corydoras maculifer, assembly GCA_019802435.1. Classification (NCBI taxonomy): domain Eukaryota; kingdom Metazoa; phylum Chordata; class Actinopteri; order Siluriformes; family Callichthyidae; genus Corydoras; species Corydoras maculifer. Next base: position 135,052 of record JAFMOD010000402.1, read on the forward strand.
TCATCGAGTCCTGCTTCGGGGCAACTTGCCTGATCATCTTGATGTGGTGGTGGGGGGGGGGGATTGCCATGGCGTGTCCGTGTCGGGACGTGGCGGTGGCGCGGGAGGCTCGGCTGTTTTGACAGTGGGCTTGGCTGTTGTTGAGGAGCTCTCCCAGCAGACCAGCCACTTTAAAAATATTCAGCTGCCTGCATGTCTGACTGGATTACTGTTATATGCACACACACACACACACACACACACACACACACACACACACACACACAAGGCAAGAAGGTACCACACAGATCCAATTCTAACACTGAAGGTAATTTGGACCTTTAAATGAAATGTGTCCTCCAAAAAAATATCGACACATTTTATTTATTTGTACGTATGGGAGGGGGAGTGGGGGGGGGGGGGGCATGGGTGAAATTAATAAAATAAAAAAAAACATGGACCGTATTGGAACTCGGATTTACTTTCCCAACAGACCACAGAATATATAGATTTTGTATATATATATATATATATATACCCAGCGATGGATTGGTGTCCTGTCCTGGGTCTATCTGCCCAGCGCCCGAGACGTTCTCCCCTGGATGGGCATGGGGAACCCCACCGCGACCCTAATAGAGGATAAGCGGAAGATAATGAATGAATGAATATATATATATATATATACACACACGCACACACACACACAATGGTCGCGGGGGGAGGGCACACACTCACTCACTCACTCACACAGACGCATGCTATATGGGGCAATTTGGAGAATTCAATTGACCTTGATCCATGTTTTTGGACTGAGGGAGGAAACCCGGAGAACCCGGAGGAAACCCATGCGGACACAGGGAGGACGTGGAAACTCCACCCAGACAGGGATTTGAACCGGGAATCCCTAGTGCTGAGAGGAGAACATGCTAAACCACTAAGCCATTGTGCCATCCTATATATATATATATATATATATATATATACAGCAGCATAGGTTAAAAATGAGAATGTAATAATTAAAGGATTGAAATTATATGAAATATATAAATTATAAATTAGATTATATTTAATTAATATATAAGTCTTGTTTCGATTTGTCTGTGCCATCTACCCAAGGGCAGCATTTCAAACATTTGGGTCCCTGAGTGTCTTTTTTTTAAATTTTGTGTGTCCATCTGGGACCGCGGGGGCTGTAGAGGGGTGTGAGAGGGTGCCCAATGACCTTCTGGGCAATAATTCCATCCATACATTATCTTCCGCTTTATCCTCTATTAGGGTCGCGCATCCAGGGGAGAACGTTTCGGGCGCTGGGCAGATACACCCCCCAGGACAGGACGCCAATCTATCACTGGGCAGACACTCACTCACACACACACTCTATATGGGGCAATTTGGAGAACTCCGTTGACTCGATCCATGTTTTTGGACTGTGGGAAAAAACTGGAGAACCAGGAGGTAGCCCACACGGACACGGGGAGGACATGGAAACCCAGATTGGGATTCGAATCAGGAATCCTTAGCGCTGAGAGGAGAACATGCCAAACCACTAAGCCACCATACCGTCTGGCAATTAAAAAAAACAAAACGTATGAATAAGATTGCTGTTAAAAGCAGAAGGATGTGATTGTGTATGGTCTCTGATATCCAGCCGTGGGACGTGTTTTGACCCTCGTGATCCGTATATGGTGTTCTGTTCCTGACCTCGGCTTCTAACAGGTCCTGTGCGCGTGAGCGTGCTAATGAACAGCGCCAACATCTGGCTGCAGCGCCTGTGTTGATATTCAAACCAACACATCTGCAGTAACTCCTCATCCCCATTAGACCTGACACTCGTCAGCTCGAATCATTTCCTCGTCCTAACCGGCGCTCCCCGGTGGATGAGTGTGGGACTTAAAAGTGTGAGGAGACGCACCTCCCCGCCAACCCGAAGCCGACGTGGGCCGCCGGAGAACGCGTTACGGAACCGCCCACTGACGGCATAATTGCAGGTGAAAGGTAGACCTGGGGTGTGTGTGTGTGTGTGTGAGAGGCATGGCTGTGTGTGTGTGTGTGTGGGTGTGTGTGTGTGTGTGTGTGTGTTGGCGGGGTGGGGATTGAGGTAAAGCTGTGTTTGTTTTGAATCTAAGTCGTTAATTAAGTCAATCGATTTATTGATATATGGTCTAAACACGGCGTGGCTCGGTGGTTTGGCATGTTCTCCTCTCAGCGCTGTGGATTCCCGGTTCGAATCCCGATCTGGGTGGAGTTTCCATGTTCTCCCCGTGTCTGTGTGGGTTTCCTACGGGTTCTCTAGTTTCCTCCCATCCATCCATCCATAGTCTTCCGCTTTATCCTCAACTAGGGTCGGGAGGGTGGGGGGGGTTTCCCATGCCCATCCAGGGGAGAACATCTTGTGCGCTGGGCAGACACACCCAGAACAGGGCGCCAATCCATCACTGGGCACACACCCACTCACACACTCTATTTGGGGCAATTTGGAGAACTCAATTGACCTTGATCCATGCTTTTTGGTCTGTGGAAGGAAACCGGAGAACCCGGAGGAAACCCATGCGGACACGGGGAGAACATGGAAACTCCACCCTGATTTGGATTCGAACCGGGAATCCCTAGCCCCGAGTGGAGAACATGCCAACCACTAAGCCAATTTGTCGTCCAGGTTTCCTTCCACAGTCTAAAAACATGGATTCAAGGTAAATAAATGCTCTAAGTTGCCCCTATAAGGTATAGGTTTCAGTCTATGTGCTTGTCCCCAGCCATGGGTTGGCGTCGTGTCCCTCATGTATCTGCCCCATCACTCATAGGGTTCTCCCCGGGGGTATGCGGAACCCCCCCGTGACCCAAATACCTTTAAAAACATTAGGAATAAAATATATACGTAGCAATATTGGAAAAATCTACTAATACTGTATGTTAATTTTAAATATATATAGAACTTCAGCAAGATTAGAGGTATATAGTGCGTCCTTATGGTCCATAGGTGTCTCATTGTTGGTCCTGCACCTTCGACCTAAATGGCATATTAAAATCCCATTATTAAATAATTTGAGTGTGTTTAAGTAGAAACGGCGATGGGTGTTAATTTTAAATATATATAGAACTTCAGTAAGATTAGAGGTATGTGGTGTTTATTTTGGGGCATGGGGTCGGAGACCCCCGCTTTTATTTACTCACACATTGAGTTGAAGATGGCGTGAGTTCTATCAGCCGGGTTCTGTCTCCACATGTGACCCGTTTTGGCAACACGAGCAGCGAGCAGAGCCTCACCTTCACAATGTCCTTGGCTCGTATTCCCACTGACCTCTTTGTCTGTCTGTGTGTGGGCTAGACAAGAGGCGAGCGTGATAAGCTCTCACCGTCCCTGCAGCGGAGTTCCCATTCATTCCTTTATTCTCTCGCTCATTCATTTATTCATTCATGAATTATTATCCTGAATTATATAGATTGGCGTCCTGTCCTGGGTGTATCTGGGTGTGTACCCCCCCCCCCCCGTGACCCTAGGAGGAGGTGAAGGACCCTATTGACAGAAGGTTGGTCCATATGTGTCTCATTGTTGGTCCTGCACCTTCGACCATAAATGGCATATTAAAATCCCATTATTAAATAATTCGAGTGTGCTTAAGTAGAAATGGCGAGGGGCGTATGGCGCTTGGCCGTGAGGATGGTGTTTGAGGAACACTGCTGCAGTTAATACATGTTTATTTCTCATTATTGGAACACCGCTGAATGGATTTAGCTTCAGGGAGAACGTATTAACACATATTCTTGAAGCTCAAAGCACCATGTCGTTTGCCAAAAGTGCTGTTCGTCGAAAGAGAGCGCTACAAAGAAAGAGAAAAAAAAAAAAAAACAACGCTAACCCCTTTGATGTTGGTGCTTCGGTGTACAGTAGGTGGCGTGACCACACGGCTCTCCACTATTTGTATTCTGAAATTACTCGGCGTCGGGTTTCGGACCGACCTTTATGGCGGCGTTGGCCCTCCAGCTTTGTGTTATCAGTTGCCGCTGTGTTATTACTGATTAATATGTTCGTTTTTTCAGGTTTTCTCACGCAGAGGTACACGACGGTTACTTCACTTTGGAAATTATGAGTCTAAAAATGTATAAAATATTATAACAACCCAAACCCAACACTCACACACTGCTGTAGTCACGTTGAGATGTGACCTGGACTCATAAAGTATT
>JAFMOD010000402.1:140786-172439 GCA_019802435.1 Corydoras maculifer
TGGCGGCGTTGGCCCTCCAGCTTTGTGTTATCAGTTGCCGCTGTGTTATTACTGATTAATATGTTCGTTTTTTCAGGTTTTCTCACGCAGAGGTACACGACGGTTACTTCACTTTGGAAATTATGAGTCTAAAAATGTATAAAATATTATAACAACCCAAACCCAACACTCACACACTGCTGTAGTCACGTTGAGATGTGACCTGGACTCATAAAGTATTGTCCATCCATCCATTATCTTCAGCTTCATCCTCTACTGGGGTCGCGGGGGGGTTCCTCATGCGATGGTTTGAATCGCCATCTGGGTGGAGTTTCCATGTTCTCCCCGTGTCCACGTGGGTTTCCTCCGGGTTCTCCGGTTTCCTCCCACAGTCCAAAAACATGGATAAAGTCAATTGAGTTCTCCAAATTGCCCCATATAGAGAGTGTCTGTGTGAGTGAGTGTGTGCCCAGCAATAGATTGACGCCCTGTCCTGGGTCTATCTGCCCAGCGCCTAAAACGTTCTCCCCTGGATGGGCATGGGGAACCCCCCCGTGACCCTAATAGAGGATAAAGCGGAAGATAATGGATGAATGAATGAATAATTGACCTTGATCCATGTTTTTGGACTGTTGGAGAAAACCCACACGGACACAGGGAGGACATGCAAACTCCACCCAGATTGGGATTCGAACCTGGAACCCCTAGTGCTGAGAGGAGAACATGCTAAACCACTGAACCGCCGTGCCGCCCTCCTAAAGGATGGTGATACTATTTAATTGTACGGTTTTGATTTGTAGCTGTTGGTGCGAATAATTTCTTCTTAGCACGTCGTTAGTAAACATTTTGTTCTTTTTTGGGGGGAGGTCATGGCAACCCGCCGCGGTGCATTTCAGGATTGATCTTTTTCAGAAGAGAATGCTTTTTTGAACGGCGAACCCTTTTCATCAACTCAAACTTTGGTACGAGGTAATACATTTTTCAGAACGTTGTAAACACACGACGCTTTGATTTAACTTGCACATAATTCACAGTGTCGGGTGCGCACACACACACACACACACACACACACACACACACACACACACACACACATGTGTTCTGAAATGGAGCTGCTGGGGGGGGTTCTGTTAGGGCTCGCCTGGTTCTTATTTATAATAGAGAGGTTAAAGGAAAGAGAAATAGAACGGCACACCTGAAAAATCACCAGCTTTACAGAAGGTTTGGTTCGACTGGCAGGTTCAAGTTCAAGTTATTTATTTCTGTTGCGCTTTTTTACATCAGTACATCGTCACAAAGCGGCTTTACAGAATGAAAAGCCTTTAAACCCCCCCCCCCCCAACGAGCGAGCCGAAGCGACAGCGGCAAGACAAAACTCCCTGTTATGATGTTATTTAAGGAAGAAACCTTGTGAGGACCGAGGACTCATCCTCCTTGAGCGGCCGGGCAGCATCAACAGTGTAGGACGGTGTAGGACACTATTGAACAGATAGTGTGAAGATCGGGGGACTATATTTAACAAAGGGAAAAAGTTTAACTGGAAAACTATGTGAGTCCATTAGGGGGCGTCCTGCGGGACCGCCAGTCCAATTCATATTTAGGTTCAGTCCAGTATTCGTCGTACTTCGGCAGAGAGATGGCAGGTAAACCCGGGTGCGTTTGCTCAGTGGTTCGGGCGTTGGGGGTTGTTGGATCTTTTGTTTTAAAGAGGCAGAAAGAACCCGCCGACGCAAGATGGTCATTCCGACTTATTTATTGAGAACATGGACACGGTCAGTCAGTAACGCCGGCCAGCGTGTCTGCCCCCTTCAGCTGTCAGATGCTAAGAACGCCTCCTTGGTCCGAAGTAGAGAGAGAGCGCCGAAACCATTATATTCCTTACGTCTAGTTCCCGCCCCGAACTACCCAAGCCCTAGTTTTTGAATCAGCCAATCCAAACCCAGGGTTTTGATTCAAATCCACCTTGCCCCACCCCCACTTCCCAATGGCAGCAAGAACATCGAAATGTCCTTCGTTTGAATACAAACTTTCGCCCATTTTGGAAATCTTATTATATGTACCTCATTTAAAATGTCTTACAGGGTTCAAATCCCAGGTCCACTGCAGTTACCAGTGTGGGTCCTTGAGCGAGACCCTTAACCCTCAGGGCTCCGGGGGGCGCTGTGATGAACCCTTTGTTCACCTTGGAAGTCCATTCATTCATTATCTTCCGCTTTATCCTCTGTTAGGGTCATGGGGGGGTTCCCCATGCCCATCCAGGGGAGAACATTTCGGGCGCTGGGCAGATACACCCAGGACAGGGCACCAATCCATCACTGGGCACACACTCACTCACACACACACACTCTATATGGGGCAATTTTGGAGAAATCAATTGACTTGATCCATGTTTTTGGACTGTGGGAGGAAACCGGAGAACCCGGAGAAAACCCATGCAGACACGGGGAGGACATGCGCCCGAATCTCCACCCAGATTGGGATTCGAACCGGGAATCCCTAGCGCCGAGAGGAGAACATGCCAAACCACTAAGCCACCATGCCGCCACCTTGGAAGTCGCTTTGGACTCCGAATAAGCGTCCCATAAATGACCAAATGTAACGTAAACGGAGAATCGAAAGGAGTGAGGTGGAAGTTTCGGGGGGTGCAGGGGTTGCGGGGGGTGCAGGGGGGTGTGGGGGGGTAGCGTCGGTTGCTCTTTTCCAGCAGCTGCACCTGCCTCTCGCTGGATGTCTGTCAACAGCCCACGAGCCCAGAGCAGCAATCTGCAGCCTGCAAGAGTGTGTGTGTGTGTGTGTGTGTGTGTGTGTGTGTGTGTGTGTGTGTGTGTGTGTGTGTGTGTAACCATGTGTGCAGATTGCTGATCTAAGGCTGTAAAAAGCCAGGTGTTGACTCTCCCACCCATATTTTTCTTTCCCCGTCATTCTTGTCTCATTAAACGATGGCGAGCAGCAGATCGCAGAGACCGAGAGAGCGCAGCCAGAGGAAAACAAACGCCATCCTGTCTGTCTGTCTGTCTGTCTGTCTGTCTTTGGCCAAAGTCATGGTCATAGTTCACAATTCCAGCTATCAGTGTCGATTTAGCCAGGTGGATCTGTCGGGTAGGAACTCGCTCGGTTCATATCGTCATGTCGTGTTTTCTAAAGATGCCGCGTGACCTTCAGCCTCAACAAGGACCAGGACTGCTCTCTAATACCGTCTGAAAGATAATGTTCACCCCCAACATGGACTATTCACGCTTCTACCATCAGGTCGGAGGTGCAGAAGTGTGAAATGCAAAACCAGCAGATTAAAGAATTTTTTTATTCCCCCCCCCACGGCCATTGGACTGATGAACAGCTGAGCTGATGACCACCTCATAGACCTAAACCATTTTTGCACTAATTCTACACCCCCCCCCACATCAGACTAATGCATTATAATGTAGCTTTGCACAATGTAAATATTTTTTCTTCCTCACAATATGTACATAGAGTGTGTGTGTTTTATATTTATATGGATTTAAATGGATGGATAAATCAAACCCAGGACTAATCCTATAATACCTGCCACCACAGAACAACCAATAGTTAAAAATAATTCATCCATCCATTATCTTCCGCTTTATCCTCTATTAGGATCGCGAGGGGGGGGGTTCCCCATGCCCATCCAGGGGAGAACGTATCGGGCGCTGGGCAGATACACCCAGGACAGGGCGCCAATGTATCACTGGGCACAAAATCACTCACACAGACACACTCTATATGGGGCAATTTGGAGAACTCAATTGACTTGATCCATGACTGTGGGAGAAAACCGAAGAACCCGGAGGAAACCCACGCGGACACGGGAAAAGCATGGAAACTCCACCCAGATGGGGATTCGAACCGGGAATCCCTAATGCTTAGAGGAGAACATGCTAGACCACTAAGCCACCGTGCTGCCAATAATAATAATAATAATAATAATAATAATAATAATAATAATAATGCAGTGTTTATATTCGTGTATAAGAAAGAGAGATCAAGAGGCAGCGCCGGTTTCTCTGCGAGGCAGGGCTGAAGTCGTGCTATTTCTGCGAGTGTGGTTATTTATGACAGACCTGGCTGGTTGGAGGTCGAGGGAAATGGCGTCTTTCAGCTGTAATCATGTCGCGATTGCTGATGTGCAAGCGAGAGTCGGTATGCACGGTCCAGATTTATGATCGTCGTGTTGTAACGGATGGCAGCTCGCCATGCTTGGCTTCAAGGCTAAGCCACAGTGAGCTGTCAGTAAGGAGAAACATGATGCCTTTGTTCATCACCGAAATTGTGGCTTGGAGGGAGCGGGTGCTTTAAAAAGAGTGATCTCTCAAGATGCAGACCTCGTACGGACCTGCACTCGCAGGACGATTCCTAATTTTAAGTATTTCATTCATCCATCCATTATCTTCTGCATTATCCTATATTAGGGTCATGGGGGGGGGGTTTCCCATGCCCATCCAGGGGAGAACATTTCGGGCGCTGGGCAGATACACCCAGGACAGGATGCCAATCTATCGCTGGACACACACTTACTCACTCACACACACTCTATATGGGGCAATTTGGAGAACTCACTTGACTTGATCCATGTTTTTTGGACTGAGGGAGGAAACCGGAGTACCCAGAGGAAACCCACGCGGACACGGGGAGAACATGAAAACTCCACCCAGATAGGAATTTGCATCTTTAACTCAGATGATGAACAAGCTTTTGTTGGCGAATAGGAAATTAAACCGGTGTTGGTGTAAAACCTGGTAAATAAGATGTTGTTTGCAGGATTTCCAGGTGAAGTTGTTCCAATAATCAAAATAATCTTTATGCATGAAACAGGATCACGTTGCATCATGACGTTGATACCTCGATACCTCGATACCTGTGTCCCGTCTTTTGCGGTATTAAAATCCAAGGCTTAAAGTGCTCGTGGTGAAATCGTCGTCTTTCCATTTCGCAGGAATGCGAATGCGGCCCATTCTGATTGAACATGCACGCCGCAGACCCCGTACAGTCAGACACTCCCGTCGACGCCCCATTACCCCCGACATGGTTGCAGTCAGCTCCGAAACGAGCCGAACGCTTGTTTTCCTATTTCACTTTTAATCAGTCGGTGCATCTGCTTGGATTTGAACTCGTCGAGAAGAAAAGCCTGACCTATTTTTATTTCTTATGTAGTTTCAGTCATCTCCTTAACCTTTTTATAACATTCTAACGAACCTCTTTAGGCTGTCGCTTAATTAAAGCTTACAGTGGACTTAAGCAGATCACGTTCAGATATAAAAAACAATAAAAAACATTTTAAAAAAGCACTGATAATTACTTATATATAAGGGGGGGGGGGTTTCCCAGGCCCATCCAGGGAAGATACACCCAGGACAGGATATCAATCCATCGCTGGGCTATATATATATATATATATATATATATATATATATATATATATATATATATATATATATATATATATATATATATATATTCTTTAGATAAATATACATTTAAAATCAAATTCAGACGTTTGCACTGGTTTGGAATTGCAGGTGATGATGTCACACAATCTGATGAGATTAATTAATTCATAAATTAATAGCTTTCATCACTCGGTTCTTCTCTTCATCTTTTTACCTCATAATTCAAATAATATATTTCATGATTAGTTGCTTAGTGTTTTGCATGTTCACCTGTCAGCGGTGAGGTTCTGGGTGGAGTTTGCATGTTCTCCCCGTGGGTTTCCACCGGGTTCTCCGGTTTCCTCCCGGTAATATATAACATCCCTACCTATGGTATTGGTTACATTCTGGTTATAGATGAACAGGCGAGTATGTTTAATATATTAATAATAATATATATTAATAATAATTAATAGTATTTCAGAGGTTCTATTTTTTTTTTATATTATTAAAAAAAAAACACTGTGAGGTGACATACATCATATATGTTTAATATATAGATTGTATAATAAAATCGTGCAAATACTGTATATCTCATTTTATCCCTTTTATTTTATAGAAACCACAGACTGGTAGATCCTTAAAAGGTCCTAACGTATTTTATGATACAGAATAACAGTTTGGCTAACACAATTAAACGGTGCTTCATATATCCCATTAATATTAAAGCAGAACTCATCAGTTACATCAGTTAATTACTCAGTGACGTGTACGATCAGTCATTCACTGCAGTAATAGCCCTTTGCATATTTAATGTTTTCCATGTATATTCATTCTTTTTCTATGCAGCCTATACTAATGAGGTGTGCTAGAGCCTATCCCAGTACTCACAGGGAGATGTGGGAAAACATATTGGACAAACACAGGCACGCCGACCTCGTCACCAGTGTGCGGGATTACGGACTGCGAGGGGAAACCCGTGCAAACGTGGAAGGGGTGATGGAGAAAAGCAACTCCACTGTAAATCCATCAAACCTGATTGTTATTTGATGCTGCAGCCCATCCCCCCCCCTCTTTTTTTATTATTTTATTTTTACAACAGGTTTTTGTTAAAGAGATGCGTCTTCAGTGATTTCTTGAAGCTGCTCAGTGATTCTGCCTTATGGACAGAGTTGGGAAGATGTACTGTCATGTTGCCGTGGTGAACGCCACGGAGTGAGAATGATCTCCTCGGTGAGGTGGAACCACCAGGGGGCGATCATCACCGGAGAGAAGTGAACGAGTCGGAGTGTATTTTGAAAAGATAGAGTGAAGGTCGGAGGGGCCAGATCCAGAGATGGTTCTGTAGGACAGAGTCAGTGACTTGTACTGAATGCAGCAGCTACAGGGAGCCAATGGAGGGACATGAGTGATGGAGGGACATGAGTTCTTGGGGGTTGAACACGAGTCGGGCTGCAGAGTTCTGAGTTAGTTGAAGAGGTCTGATTGTGGAAGCTGGGACACCGGCAAGTAACACATTACAATAATCAAGCCGGGATAGGACACGGGCTTGAACCAGCAGTTGGGTCGCATGTTCAGTCCAGAAGGGTCTGATCTTCCTTCTGTACACAGTGTAAGGTATTTATTCAAAAACTGATTAATTGAATAAAGTAGGATTAGGGGAATATAAAGCTAGTTTGGATCGACTCAAATTAATTTTGTTCCTGTTTAACGGGATGAATTGTGCTTTAAGCTCTGACGGACAGCTAATTGTAATGAACCTACCTTGACACATCATTAAGAAGCATAATGAGCGCGGCTTCTCCGGTCCGCTTCTGTAGCCAATCAGCTTTAATAAGCCTGCATTAAGCCTTCTTTCTGACCTCTTTAGAACACATCCAAAGGGAAATGTGTCTTTAATTGAGACCAAGAGTGCCGGCTATTCCCATTAGAGAAGCCTACAGCACTTTAGTTATCCAGTTACCAGTGTAATTAAACCTGCAACTGGGACCAATTTGCCGTCTTCATTGAAAGTTTCGGCCGGGTTCATAACGGCGATGAGTTTGCATCGACGCCGCATGGTTTACTGGCTCGGAGATGACGTAGACGCTTTAGGATTCTCGGCCCGTTTTCGCTTAAATAGACTTGCATAGAGCTTTTAATTGAGTTTTTGACTTTGCTATCGTCGTCGACGCTGGAGTTGCGTCGGCGAAATTGTTGAACAAATTATTTTCACCTCAAAGCCAGTTCGGAAAGTAGCTGAAATGTGTTAGATATTCAAGTTAATAAGAAAAAAAAGGGAAGTTGAGCCACTTTTGGCTGAATCTTTTTTTAAAGGATGACACATGGAGGTAATGAAAATGACTTGCTCTCAGAAAAGATGACAAAAAGAAACAAGGCCTCATCCATCATTCAGTTCGTCTGTCATATAACACCGGCCAATGCGCTGGTCCTCCTCCACCCCCTTTACAGTTTACAGCAGTGTATAACAGTAAATGTCATTTGATCCTTTATTAAAAACCAGTAAACATGAATAGTTCGATCAGCTGGTGGGACACTAGTGTTTAATGTTTATTGTCCCGTATATTGTCTTGTATTTATTGTAGTTCTAGTTTTGCTCATGCTATTTGTACACGTGCATTTTATGTTGTTATGGGTTGTGTAGTTGCTGTTATGTGCAGCACCTTGTTACTGGAGAACGTTGTTTCATTGTTACACTATTTTATATTGTTGGAATGACCAATAAAATCCTTAAATACGTTCTGGGCGGGTCGCTGACAGCTTAAAAATATAGTTAAAAATAATGAATGCTCATCTGGTTTTGTACCTTTATATGAAAAAGGCACGTGTCAGACACATGCAGCATTATCGTTGCCATGGTAACAACCATATGTTTGCTGGTTACCCTTCTCTTAAAATTTCAACTTCGCATTACCAGGTGCTTACTTTACCCAGGATCATAGTGTGTACTGGAGCCTATCCCATCACTCAGGTCAAGAAACATAGGCCGTGTCTAAAGTCGCCTACTACCAAATGACACCTACTACCTACTTGATTACTAAATGACATATTTACACCTAGGGGCAAATTGGTTGTCTCCAAATCAACTGCCATACAAATCCATCCGACTCGATAGGAAGAACATGCAAACTCCCGCAAAAGGAGGACCAAACATGAAACCACAGTGCCGCCTTAATATATAAACCTTTTTTTATTTTCCATGACGTTTTGTAAAGGGTCTGGCTACTGAAATCTAATGCACTAGAATAAAAGTAGGATTCTGAAATCCCACTCATGTTTACCTATAAATAATTTACTAAGTTAATAAAAAATGCTCGACTGCTTCACAGCGGCAAGCAATGTCGGTTCAAATGTCAGTCTTCTGATGCTGGTGAACAGATGTCACCTTCTTAGTCTCAGGGAGAAACACAGTCCTCACGCTGCGATCTGTTAACTTTTTGTGATAGCGCAGTGCACAGTGGGTGATTGCATTGCATAATTATGGTGGTGGAGGAAGGGGGGCGGTAGTGGAGAGGGGCTGAAATGGAAGGACATGAAGAGGTTATTTATTCATCTTCATAGTTACACGTACGTATGGAAAACGTTATGGCGGTGGAGTGTGGAGATGTTCGATGGTTGTGTTTGTAGTTCTTGTCGTCAATGACGGAATATTATTTAATGCGAAAATATTTGTCTGTTCATTTATTTTAGACGGTTTATGTCATTGTACGTCACGTGTATGGGATATGTACAGAATATATACATGGACAATTATAGCACCAAGGTCCTGAGTACAGATTATGTAAGTGATGATGTTAGTATGGCTTAAATAATAGAAAATCCAGAGTGTGAATTGTCCATGAGTTGAAATTGAAGTGAATTATGTGCATGTGTGTATATATTCATTCATTCATTATCTTTATCCTATATTAGGGTTGCAGGGGGGGTTCCCCATGACAATCCCCTCTCTATATGGGGCTATTTGGAGAACTCAATTGACTTGATCCATGTTTTTGGACTGTGGGAGGAAACCGGAGAACCCGGAGGAAACCCACGTGGACACAGGGAGGACATGCAAACTCCACCCAGATGGGGATTCGAACCGGGAATCCCTAGCGCTGAGAGGAGAACATGCCAACCACTAAGCCACCATGCTGCTGTCTGTATATATTGCTGTGTTGTATTGATTGATAGTTTATTTCTTACTTTATTTAAAGGTTGGATGACGTGCAGCTTTATTTGGCTTAGAGTAAAATGCCACAAAAAAAAAAAAAAAATGAAGATGTAATCGCCACAGCTGTAAAAAGCTTTATCTGATTGTTGGTGGGAGATAAAACCCGGGGTGTACTTCTCTGTTTCAGCGGCAAATTGCTGACTTCAGGTATTAATGCATTACGAAATATCACATCGTCACATGTTAAGATCACTGACCTCACCAGCCAGTTTCCAAGGTTGTAACGCTTTTCTGGCGCCTTCAGCTCGATTGCTGAGCTGTATGGAAGTGATATGCATACCGTGGTGATGTATACGCCCATGGCATGTACAGAAACGAAGATGGTGGGAGTTTTAGTTTGCACAGGGAATGCCATCAGTGCCGGTCCCCCGGTATATAATGAAATAAAAGGTGGGCTGTTCGCAGTGAAAAGTAAACACCTTAATTTACTCAAGCGGTCTATTTATGTACGGTTCCATTGGACTATTAAAGAGAAATGTTGGTCTTCTCGGTCTTCTCCGCCACATTTATTCAACCTTTTAGTTGTTTTTTAAAGAAAAAATATGAAATATAAAATAACAAGCTTTTAAAGAATGACAGTGTTAGAGTTGAACTGGTGAATTACTGTCTTTTTAAGTTTTTGTCATTTAATAAAGAGTAGTGTAGTAGTGGTGCGGGGTGGGGGGGTGTCACATTTTGGACGTCTGTGAGGTAAATCAAATGCTGATTCTTTTTTCTCTGTCCTCGTCATTTTATGGTGGTTTTGATTTTCACACATTTTTAAAAAACCTTTTTTTGGTTGCCTTTTTTAATAATTATCCCCTCAGATTGATTTATTATCCCTGTATGCAAGGTATGGTATAGTATAGTATAGTAAAATATAGTACAGTATAGTAAAATATAGTATAGTATAGTAAAATATAGTACAGTATAGTATAGTATAGTAAAATATAGTACAGTATAGTAAAATATAGTATAGTATAGTAAAATATAGTACAGTATAGTATAGTATAGTAAAATATAGTACAGTATAGTATAGTGTAGTAAAATATAGTACAGTACAGTATAGTAAAATATAGTGCAGTATAGTAAAATATAGTATAGTAAAATATAGTACAGTACAGTATAGTAAAATATAGTGTAGTATAGTAAAATATAGTACAGTACAGTATAGTAAAATATAGTGTAGTATAGTAAAATATAGTACAGTACAGTATAGTAAAATATAGTACAGTATAGTAAAATATAGTATAGTATAGTAAAATATAGTACAGTATAGTATAGTATAGTAAAATATAGTACAGTATAGTATAGTAAAATATAGTACAGTATAGTAAAATATAGTACAGTATAGTAAAATATAGTATAGTATAGTAAATATAGTACAGTATAGTAAAATATAGTATAGTATATTAAAATATAGTACAGTACAGTATAGTAAAATATAGTACAGTACAGTATAGTAAAATATAGTACAGTATAGTAAAATATAGTATAGTATAGTAAAATATAGTACAGTACAGTATAGTAAAATATAGTATAGTATATTAAAATATAGTACAGTACAGTATAGTAAAATATAGTACAGTACAGTATAGTAAAATATAGTACAGTATAGTAAAATATAGTATAGTATAGTATAGTACACCCAGTGCACCATGCTGCTTCCACACTGATACATCAGTATAAAAAATGCATCGGTCAAAGAGCCTAATATAAATAAATATAAATAAATAACTATAATAAATGGTTATGATAAATAACATGGTTTAAGATTTTACGATTCCTGATGCAGTCCACACTAAAGTGTTAAAGGTGTCGTCAGGTGGCGTGAAAATACCTCCGGTTTGTTAGATGAGGACGAATGACGGTGACATTAACGATCGACGTGACATTAATAGTTGGGCCTCCTTTGCACCCAGACGCATTGATTTTTATTAAAAGCACATCACAGCGAACTTCCCCCAAAAAAGCCTGTAACCACGCCCTCTACTGTCTGGGTTTATAGCAACCTGGTCATTTATTCACGTCTAACTATATTAGAATTTGATTTCTATGTGAGGTAGACATGAGTCTACAGGTTTAGGCCTGAGAACGGGTTAAATTAGGATGTTTTTTTTTATTTACTCACATATTTACAATTAAACTCGTATATATACTCACTGTGCCCTCGCCCGTACATGGGCATGAGGGTGGAAGTGCCATGTCGTACCATTACTCCGCTTGTCCATCAGGCGGCGCAGCGTACGAAGTCTCACCCGTGTGCATCTGTACTATAGTCAAACGTTTTTGGTGAATCCGGTGTTCATAATGCATTATAAACGCGTTCATAAAACTTTATAAAGTATTTATAATGTCATAAGCCTTTGTTCATGTACATAGATCAGAGATTCATAATCACAGTCATAACTTATTACAATTCCACATAAGGCTTTATATCACAACGTGACATAATGCATTATAACTTGATGTTCAGACATTTTTACTTAAAACAAAATGACTTAACTTAAAGTCTCTAATGAGCATTTATAAGCTTTTATAAGACACTATGTACTACTATGTGTGTAGTCTTTTCAAAAAGGTCATTAATAACAACGCTTTACTCTATGTCTATAAAGAGAGCTTATAAGCTTCTATAAACTCAGCACTTATAAAGTCATATTTTAGGAAAAGCGTTCATTAGGCACAAACATCATAAGGCTTAATGTCACTGGTCTCTATAATACGTTGATAAATTATAATGCATTATGTCACATATATATATATATATATATATATATATATATATATATATATATATATATATATATATATATATATATATATATATGATATAAGACCTTATGACATGTTCTTGTAACACTTTATATTTGTGGTTATAAACATCTATGGACATTAACAAATGCTTATGATAAGTACTATAAAGCATTATGAATACTGTATAAATCTTCATAAATGTACTTATAATGCATTGTAAATAGCAGATTTAGGTAAAGTGTACCCGGATTTGCCGTACTCATTAATTTAATTAATATTGATCATTCTATAATCTAGAAAAGGTGACAGCGACACAAACACAGATCAGATTTATATAAATCAGCTCATAAGTCTATACATTTCAGCTCTGAGTTTTTAAGTCCTGAATGTCTACCGTAGTTTATTGATAATGATATTAGATGATCACAGGTTTTATTACCATCTCTCGTCCATTGGAGTTAATTACTTTCACATGGGATGGTTTTTAATGACTGTAATGACTTCCATTAGCACTTTGAGTCTCCGAGCAGACTCCATCACAATGCCGAGCACTTTAACGTGAATGAGAACACGAGTGGCGTCGGTGCCGGGCCTGCAGGTACGTCTCTTTTGTTTTTGTCTGAAGCAGGTGTGATGTATTTTTTAGTTCCCACGTCCCGCTGAGCCCGCCGAAGCGTGGCGAGTTGTAATTTTACAGACTGATGAATAGACGTCTTCTCACTGCCATGGGGGACTGTCACTGCGAGGGGTTAATGCCACCAAACCACCGCCACGTGCCAAGCGCCCTGCTTCCATTAAAGACACTCCATTTAACAGGACCAGCGTTGGGCAAATGCATCATCGTACAAGATTGCCACCTGATGGCTGGACAGTAATATAATCTGCAATGGTTAAAGAATTTCTCTGTTATTGTCAACTCTAGAGGTGGCGCTGTTTGCTTTCCTCAGATTAACATCATATTAATTAAAGCTAGGTTAGTAAAGTCATCCTCGTATTGACCTCAAACGTTTTGCATTTGCTATTAAAATGCCGAATTTTGCCAAACTGCTAATTTAGGCTCACTGTGCCATTTTTTTTTTTTTTGTTGAGGAAAAAATAGTTGAAACCATAATTAATTCATTAATAATGACTTTTTTTTTTATTCTCCAAAAATAACTTTATTTAAAAATAATTAATAAAATTCCAGTCATAAGTAGACATCTTCAGCAATAAGAACTAAAAATCAGAAATGCTTAAAGGTAAATTATTTAGGTTAAAAAATATATCTGGTACAATTTTACTCGATTGCAGGATGTTGCTGACGAAACTGATCATTTGGTCAGAATTCATTCATTCATTCATTCATTACCTCCCGCTTTATCCTCTATTAGGGTCATGGTGGGGTTCCCCATGACCATCCAGGGGAGAACGTTTTCGGGCGCTGGGCAGACACACCCAGGACAGGAGGGCAATCTATCGCTGGGCACACACTCACTTACACAGACACGCACGCATACACACTCTATATAGGGCAATTTGGAGAACTCAATTGACCTTGATCTATGTTTTTGGACTGTGGGAGGAAATCGGAAAAGCCGGAGGAAATCCACGCGGACACGGGGAGGACATGAAAACTCCACCCAGATTGGGATTCGAAGCGGGAATCCCTAGTGCCGAGAGGCGAAAGCGCTAACCACTAAGCCACCGTGCCGCTTGGTCAGAATTAATAGTACTTAATAATGTTTGACATCATGAATATTTCATTGAGTAATATCCACCCAGGACAGGGTGCCAATCCATCGCTGGGCAAACACTCACTCACACAGACACACTCTATATGGGGCAATTTGGAGAATTCAATTAACTTGTTCCATGTTTTTTTTGGACTGTGGGAGGAAACCGGAGAACCCGGAGGAAACCCACGCGGACACGGGGAGAACATGGAAACTCCACCCAGATTGGGATTCGAACCGGGAATCCCTAGTGCTGAGAGGCGAACGTGCTAAACCACTAAGCCACCGTGCCGCCCTCAGTGCTGGGTTTATTAAAATATAAATAGTGTTTACATATGAAACACGACATTTTATTATTAATTTTTTTTTTTATTTCTGACCCACATTTTTTATTAAACAGCAACTTCATTATTACATACAGATGGGTTACGGGGTTTTTTGTTGTTTTTTTGTAATTGCTGAAATGCCAGGTTAAATTATTTGCAGTATGTAACGGTGCATGTTAATGTCACATTAATTAGAGGAACAATAGAACGAGGGGTCCATGTGATTTGTCAGATAGAACAATGCTTACTCAGACATGTAGTGCACTTATACTCACCTACTTATTTAAGAATTAGGTCACGTGTATGAAACATAACCTTCGTGTGTGTGTGTGTGTGTGTGTGTGTGTGAGGTGGCTTTGTGTACAGAGCAGCTTAAATAAATAAAAATAAAATTTTAAAAATGGGTGCGGTTGTGAAGCAAAAACCAACAAACTTTCGTCCATTCATTCATTCTTCTTCTTTATCCTCTATTAGGGTTGCGGGGGGGGGGGTTTCCCCATGCCCATCCAGGGGAGAACGTTTCAGGTGCCAATCCATCGCTGGGCACACACTTACTCACACACACACACTCTATATGGGGCAATTTGGAAAACTCAACTGACTTGATCCATGTTTTTGGACTGTGGGAGGAAACCGGAGAACCCGGAGGAAACCCACGTGGACACGGGGAGGACATGGAAACTCCAAACAGATGGGGATTCGAACCGGAAATCTTTAGTGCTGAGAAGAGAACATGCTAAACCACTAAGCCATCATGCCACCCCAACAAACTTAAAGAAAGCGATCTCAGGATGGAGATCACATGCGACATGCGATACTGAAATATATTCTACTGAAGCATGTCTGATATGAGCAGCAAATTATATAGAATTTAGCTTAAGTAAGCGTTATTGGTGGGTTAATCAATTACTATAACTGTCCTGACCTCGTTAAAACCTTAATTGACTTTTCTCATTAAGGCCTTTCTGATTCCGGCGTCGGCGGCTGTCGGCTGACGGCACGTACACTTTATATTGTTTGAATAATATGAGTGTAATTATGTCATTACGTCACGTAATTATGTTTACTATCTTAACGCCGTTTACTTTGGATAATAGAAACTGCTGAGGAAAAAATAAAGGGCACAGAGAAGAAGATGCATGGTGGCTTAGTGGTTTAGCATGTTCTCCTCTCAGCACTAGGGATTCCCGCTTCGAATCCCCATCTGCGTGGAGTTTCCATGTCCTCCCCGTGTCCGCGTTGGTTTCCTCCTGGTTCTCCAGTTTCCTCCCACAGTCCAAAAACATGGATCAAGTCTATTGTGTTCTCCAAATTGCCCCATATAGAGAGTGTCTGTGTGAGTGAGTGTGAGTGTGTGCCCAGCGATAGATTGGCGTCCTGTCCTGGGTGTATCTGCCCAGCGCCCGAAACGTTCTCCCCTGGTTGGGCATGGGGAACCCCCCCCCCCTCTTCCCCCAGTGACCCTAATAGAGTGTAAAGTGGAAGATAATGGATGGATGGGGAAGAAGAGGCACGGTGGCTTAGTGGTTTAGCATGTTCTCCTCTCAGCGCTAGGGAGTCCCGCTTCGAATCCCCATCTGGGTGGAGTTTCCATGTCCTCCCCGTGTCCGCGTGGGTTTCCTCCGGGTTCTCTGGTTTCCTCCCACAGTCCAAAAACATGGATCAAGTCAATTGAGTTCTTCAAATTGCCCCATTTAGAGTGTGTCTGTGTGAGTGAGTGTGTGTCCAGTGATGGATTGGTGCCCTGTCCTGGGTGTATCTGCCCAGCGCCCGAAACGTTCTCCCCTGGATGGGCATGGGGACCCCCCCCCCCCCCCCGCGACCCTAATAGAGGATAAAGCGGAAGATAATGGATGGATGGGGAAGAAGAGACGACTTAAGGTTGAGATTGCTTCAGGAATATAGTTTGAATGCACAAAGCGAGGGAATTAAAGACTCCCAGCAGGACAGAGAAGGTCGGCGGTAATTTGGGTTTTGACAGAAACGAGTCGTGAGCGTCTGGCTGAAGGGCGCGATGATGGCAGTTTAAGTCAGAGAGTGTGTGTTCACCACCTCACTCACATGTCACGTCTGCTCGAAACCCCCGCGGCGTAAAGGAATGGATTGCCCCGGGGCCCTCGGCTGCACGACTGCCAGTCTGCATATTTGTACTTTATCTCACGAGATTTTAATTCCGCTGCATTTAATTCAGCGGCGTGAAGTTTGCGAGAATCTGAAAACGAGCCTTGATATTTTTAATAAATGATGCATCCGAACCTAATTGTTTCTGTCTCTGGGGCCTTTAATTATAAAACGTGCTGTGCTTACAGCTTCATCTGAACCATGTGATGTGTAAGGCTGAATGAGTGAATAATCACATGACTGAAGCTTAATTATAATGTTCTCTTTTTTTTGTTATTGTTGCTGTTAATTATCCTAATAATATAATAATGAAACCCAAGCATTGGCAGGTGCAGAAGCATCGCGGGGCAGCTGTGTTGAAGTCTTTGCTGAAGGCTTTTTGAAAATCGGCTGTGTGTTTGCGCCGGTTTCCCTTATTTATTTTGTGTGTCCTGTACATAAACTGATTGTGTGTGTGTGTGTGTGTGTGTGTTTACACTGGCATACAGTATTAGTGTACTGAAATCTAATTAATTGGTAATAAAGTAATTTCCAGCAGGCGCTGTTTCTAAATAGCAGGTTTTTGAGAAGTTCAGACCTTGAATACTGTTAACGACATTAATTAGTATACAGCACAATGTGATATGGCCTATCATATATATATATAAGGGGGCACGATGGCTTAGTGGTTTAGCATGTTCTTCTCTCAGCGCTAGGGATTCCCGGTTCGAATCCCAATCTGGGTGGAGTTTCCATGTTCTCCCTGTGTCCGTGTGGGTTTCCTCCGGGTTCTCCGGTTTCCACCCACAGTCCAAAAACATGGATCAAGTCAATTGAGTTCTCCAAATTGCCCCATATAGAGTGTGTGTGTGTCCAGCGATGGATTGGCATCCTGTCCTGGGTCTATCTGCCCAGCGCCCGAAATGTTCTCCCCTGGATGGGCATGGGGGAACCCCCGCGACCCTAATAGAGGATAATGGATGGATATATTTATATATATATATATATATGCACATGTCTTAACTGTAGCAGTGAGCCACAGACCTGAGGAATCATGCGTATTAACTTCAATGTATTTATTGATGGTTTTCATGTTTGGGTTTCATTAAACCGGTGCCCTGTGGTTCACTGCAGACCAGCATGCTGCATGCAAATAAAAAAAAATACCAGGAGATATTGTTTGTTATTTTTGGCTTGGTTTATTTCTTTGACATTATTAGTGAATGTCAGAGGCTAATGGTGAAAAAAAAAATGAAATCAAAGATTAAAGAAATCTGCAGAAACGGAGAATATTTTTTTTACATCTAAAAAATAAATTAGACATGTTTACTGTATCATCATAGTTTCTTTGAAAACATAGACTGAGTCTGGATTTGACAAACGTAATGTTTATTTCGCAGGCTATAAATATATTAAGCATTAATATTTTATATATGGTCTCGACTTCCAAATGTCTCTCTTACTCATTCACTCTATCGCTCTTTCTCTCTCTCGCTCTCTCTCTCTCTCTCTCTCTCTCTCTCACACACACTACAGACTAATCATAATTCTGCATTTCATTTTGTTTTTTGTTTTTTATTATTATTATTTCTTGATTTCTTGTCATGTCCTCAGTGTTCAGATGATTTTGCTGTAAATGCTGCAGATTCGTTTCACTCGCACTTCTGAGCGTCGATAACCCTCCACTCTGAAGAATCAGCTTTTTGTTGCCCCTGAATGTGAATTAAAGGGGAAAAAAAGCGAAACAGTAGTGAATGTTTGAATATATAATTGAGCAGATAATTAGACTTGGAACCATAATTGGACATCATGACATCGAGTACATCATTATCAGGAGCAGGCCCTTTATTAATTAGATGTAGATTAAATATTGTACTGTCTTATCAGACATTGGTGATAATGTGTTTGCCCTTGAGGAATGTGGTGATGTTTGCACATGATGCTGCAGCGTGTGTGTGTGTGTGTGTGTGTGTACGCCTCTGTATGTGATGAAATGTATGGAAAACATGAAAAAAAAATTAGATGAATCTTTCTAAACCTCTAATATTTTGATATTCGGAACATATAAGATCGTGTTTAGGGAAACTTTACTCTCTTTAACTCCAGTTTTGTGACTTCACACACAAACCATGACGGCGAACGTGGTCATACCAAACTTTACCAGTCTAAATTCCTAGAAAAGCAACCAGAATCAGCGTTCCTTCGGTCTCAGACGCCGCCCTGAGCACTCTACATCCCGCTGCTCCAGGCACTCCTCGGCCTCCTTCGTTCTGTAGCGCTACTTTTTTTTAATTCCCTTCCAGAGCACATTGCTGTCAATATATCATCACCCTCAGCCTGCCTTTAAACAGTACGTTTCCATCTCATTACTCAGCAGCAGCCCCGAAAAAAGGAAAATAACTTTCACGACTTAAAGACTCTATCTATAATTTATCCATGAAAATGTTTCCAGGCAATGGTGTTTTGGTCCGTAATATTTATATCACATTATTATATATATTACATCGACATGAAAGTGGTTCGCGGGAGTGTGGCGTATCGTGGCGACGATTTAAAAATATAACAAATTAATAATTAATTATAATTATAATAATTAAAATAATTAATTATTTATTAATTAATGTAATTATTATAAAAAAAAATTATTCATTAATTATCTTCCACTTTATCCTCTATTAGGGTCACGGGGGGGGTTCCCTCATGCCCATCCAGGGGGGAATGTTTCAGGTGCTGGGCAGATAGACCCAGAATAGGACGCCAATCCATCACTGGACACACAGTCACTCACACACACACACTCTATATGGGGCAATTTGGAGAACTCAATTGACTTTATCCATGTTTTTGGACTGTGGGAGGAAACCGGAGAACCCAGGGGAAACCCACGTGGACACGGGGAGAACATGCAAACTCCACCCAGATGGGGATTCGAACCGGGAATCCCTAGTGCTGAGAGGAGAACATGCCAATGACTAAGCCAGCGTGACGTACAGATTACAAGCTGTTCATTCTGTCTCAGTCAAAATGTCGTTACTCTTTTTGGAAACGAAGAATTATTCTTTTATGTGATTCGATTTTTTTTAAAACATGGCTGAAATTTGGGAACGCTGACATTTATGGATTACACTCACTGTTTTCTTGTAAATTTATAATAAAAACCATAGAAGCGATCCATCGAGCTTTGAATTATGCGTTTCACATCGCTGTTATCACAGAGACTTCAAATAAATAATACTCATTGGAACCTTAGCCCTCAATACATACTTAAGCTCACCACACACACACACACACACACACACACAATAACGATGTCACATCTGTCATTGGGTTATGACCATTGTGTCCACTCATGGGTGAAATTGAAAAGCATTCTTAGTTATTACACAAATAGCCCCACACCATTACATCCATGTTAGCATTTCAACCGAAGAGGCTACCACCGATTCAGCACGCCAGCGGCTGTAGGACCGGCTCCCCGAATTTGCTGATGCATGCGTTATATTCGATTAATATTCTAATATTGCTGTTTTATACAATGGCCAAAGCATAAGGTTCAATTACATGTTTCATTGGAGACCATTAGAAAATTCATTACTCTGCAAGCCACATTAGCACAAGTTAGAAAGACAACACTGACAATACGTATATCACATATAGGGAATAAATCAGGGCCAATTAGTGCTGCAACAGATGCATCGTGGTCTGGGGATTTATTACAGCAAAAAAAAAAAAAAAAAGTTTTAAAGCAGCGATTTAAAAAAAAAAATTTCTATTGGGCTCATGTTCTTATCCAAGCCAACATAATGTGTGCGTTATTAAATCAATGTCCAGTCCCATTAAATAAATCACTCATCAGCAGGATTAAGTCCTTCATGTACATGAAAAAAATAAAAAACCTGCACCTGCCAATAATTTAAATAACAAAAAAGAAGTCTAATTCAATGATTAAAAGTAAATCATTTTACAGATAATTAGAAACAGATAATTAGAAAGAGATGACAAAAGGCTTAGACTTGATTTGTAATGTGTAGAAACATATAAAGTATACAGAAAAAAAAAAAAATATATATATATATATATATATATGTAGTTAGGGTGGCTTAGTGGTTGGCATGTTCTCCTCTCAGCACTGAGGATTCCCGGTTCGAATCCCAATCTGGGTGGAGTTTCCATGTCCTCCCAGTGTCCGCGTGGGTTTCCTCAGGGTTCTCCGGTTTCCTCCCACTGTCCAAAAACATGGATCAAGTCAATTAAGTTCTCCAAATTGGCCCATATAGGGTGTGTCTATGTGAGTGAGTGTGTGCCCAATGATAGATTGCCCCCCTGTCCTGGGTGTATCTGCGCAGCGCCCGAAACGTTCCCCCCTGTATGAGAATGGGACTCCCCCCCCCCCCGTGTCCCTATATATAAACCATATATATGGTTTATATAGTTATAGATGTCGTAACCCGATTCCAGTTTAAATCGTAATTTAGATATTTTTTCTAACGGGAATGATTCCTCTGAATTTCAAAAGTCAAAATTAAACTACTTGGACGTAATGAGCTCTCTGACTCGGTTGACATAACTAATTAACCCAGAATATTGGGGGGCGAGTGTTTGATCAGATTTGTAGTTACATTTGAGATATTTCTGTCTGTAATTAATGAGGCGCAGTGATTTAATCATCTCGCTCGCTCGTGCATGCGGGTGTATCAAGTTTTTACAAAAGTAATGCTGAGAACGTATCGTCTCTCTGCTGTTCATGCCAAAGCAACGCCGACGTTCTGTTCACTGAGTCGCAGGTAGTTATTAGTCGTGTGGGGTCTCAATTCTACAGTTAATACAATACTTATTATATTAATATTTCGATTTTGCTCCATAATGTGTCTCTAGGGCGGCACGGAGGCTTAGTGGTTGGCATGTTCTCCTCTCAGCGCTAGGGATTCCCACTTCGAATCCCAATCTGGGTGGAGTTTCCATGTCCTCCCAGTGTCCGCGTGGGTTTCCTCAGGGTTCTCCAGTTTCCTCCCACAGTCCAAAAACATTGCTCAAGGTCAATTAAGTTCTCCAACTTGCCCCATATAGAGTGTGTTTATGTGAGTGAGTGTATGTCCAGTATACATACATATATAATAATAATAATAATAATAATAATAATAATAGTAGTAGTAGTATAATTTCTTTTGTGTCAGAACAATCAGGCATGTTAAAAATAAGTCCTGGCACGAGGTAAACCAAAAAGCAGCAATAATAATCAAACAATACAGCAAAAAAGGAACATCAGCTTTATATAATAATTATTAAATATATTGTAGATGTATTTAGCATATTATTTTCTTAAACACTCTCATTCGCCGTGGGGTCTGGTGTCGCTGCCGCTGTACGGATTATAAACTGTCTATTTAAACATTAAGGAAATCTAAACTGTAAATGTGGCTCTAATGATGACCGACACTGTTGAACATCATCATTTAAAACCTAACAACCTGGCAACGCGCGCGCGAGTGTGTGTGTGTGTGTGTGTGTGTGTGTGTGTGTGTGTGTGTGTGTGTGTGTGTGTGTCTACTTTAATAAATCACTTTACTTCACTTTAATCTCATCCTTTTTAGCGTGGTGCGATATCAAGGATCAAATTGGTTATTGTCATAAGTACAGACACCCCGACGCACACGTCCGCTTCATTAATATTACAGAGATAATGCTAATTGTTGGCTCGTCTTAAACAGTGCAAGCGGAGGACACACGTCCTTCAGTCCACAGAAGGGACCTACCGACTGATAGAACCTGTGTTTTTTCCTCAAAATGTTCTTTTTAATTACATTAAAATCAATGTGGGCTGCATGGTGGCTTAGTGGTTTGGCATGTTCTCCTCTCAGCGCTACGGATTCCCGGTTCGAATCCCCAACTGGGTGAAGTTTCCATGTCCTCCCCGTGTCCGCATGGGTTTCCTCCCAATCAGGGTGAAGTTTGCATGTCCTCACTGTGCCAACGTGGGTTTTCTCCGGGTTCTCCGGTTTCCTCCCACAGTCCAAAAACATGGATCAAGTCAATTAAGTTCTGCCAAATTGCCCCATATAGAGTGTGTCTGTGTGAGTGTGTGTCCAGTGATAGATTATCCCCCTGCCCTGGGTGTATTCTTTTTAATTACATTAAAATCATTGGGGACGGCATGGTGGCTTAGTGGTTGGCATGTTCTCCTCTCAGCACTAGGGATTCCCGGTTCGAATCCCCATCTGGGTGGAGTTTCCATGTTCTCCCCGTGTCTGCGTGGGTTTCCTCCGGGTTCTCCGGTTTCCTCCCACAGTCCAAAAACATGGATCAAGGTCAATTGAATTCTCCAAATTGCCCCATTTAGAGTGTGTCTGTGTGAGTGAGTGTGTGCCTAGTGATAGATTGGCGTCCTGTCCTGGGTGTATCTGCCCAGTGCCCGAAACGTTCTCCCCTGGATGGGCATGGGGAACCCCCCCCCCCCGACTCTAATAGAGGATGATGCGGAAGATAATGAATGGATGAATGAATGAAAACACTCGGTAGGTGAATTACTGGCACGTCGGCATTCTGCTGTCCCGAACACAAACCGGGCGGTGCAATTAACGCGCCTCCTCGTCTGCTAAATGGCCGTGCGATCGTGAAGCTAAATGGGCGGATTGGAGCCCCTTTCGGTCGGCACGCTGTGCTTGCTCCGCGGGTCCAAATAGCACAGCTAATGATTAGGTTCTTGTCATAAACCATTGTGATTTTTAGGGGAGGTAGGGGGACCATGTGACAAATCTTAAAGTTAGACGGCGGCGACGGCGACGGCGCTCCATGAATATAGATGATGATGCACTCGGTGTAACCTGCGCTGTGTTCATCATTTTAAGAACTTAAGTGCCGAAAAAGTCTAAGCTGAGCTGCAGTAAGTGCTGCATGATGTATTGACTTCCAAACAAACCCCTTTGCATTGTTTTGTTTTTGTTTTATTTTTTTTTAATTGCTCTCTTTAGTCGAGTTACATTTTGCGTCGCTGTAACACTAAACCGATTTTAATTTATTATGATTGTGACCGAGGGCGGCACGGTGGCTTAGTGGTTTGGCATGTTCTCCTCTCAGCACTAGGGATTCCCGGTTCGAATTCCTATCTGGGTGGAGTTTCCATGTTCTCCCCGTGTCCGCGTGGGTTTCCTCCGGGTTCTCCGGTTTCCTCCCACAGTCCAAAAACATGGATCAAGTCAATTGAGTTCTCCAAATTGCCCCACAAAGAGTGTGTCTGTGTGAGTGAGTGTGTGCCAAGAGATAGACTGGCGTCCTGTCCTGGGTGTATCTCCCAAGCACCCGAAACGTTCTCCCCTGGATGGGCATGGGGAACCCTCCCGCGACCCTAATATAGGATGAAGCAGAAGAAAATGAATGAATGAATGATTGTGACGGCGTGCGTTAGAAAAACCACAGATGAAAATGATGACGGCGAGCTGATAAGGCGGCTCTTTGGTGTGTGTGTGTGTGTGTGTGTGTGTGTGTGTGTGTGTGTGTGTGTGTGTGTGTGTGTGTGTGTGTGTGTGTGTGTGTGTGTTCTGCAAAGGACGAGAGAAAGGAAAATAAGACTGGAAAGGTCAGACGGCTGTACGCTGTAATCTTTCGTTCTCCACTAGAGAGGTTTGCTGGAATCACTGCTGTCATCTCTATCTCAACGCACGCACGCACGCACGCACACACACACACACACACACACACACACACACACACACAAACCACCCAACAGTCAAAATCCAATTATTAACAATTTGTCGGTTTGTTTCATGTCAGGCACGGTGGCTTAGTGGTTTGGCATGTTCCAATCTGGGTGGAGTTTGCATGTTCTCCCCATGTCCGCGTGGGTTTCCTCCAGGTTCTCCGGTTTTCTCCCACAGTCCAAAAACATGGATCAAGTCAATTGAATCCTCCAAATTGCCCCATATAGAGTGTGTGTGTGAGTGAGTGTGTGCCCAGCGATGGATTGGCATTCTGTCCTGGGTGTATCTGCCCAGCGCCCGAAACGTATCTTCCACTTAATCCTCTGCTGAAGTCGCGAGGGGGGTTCTCCATGCAAGTTCAAGTTATTTATTTTAGTCGCGCTTTTTTACATCAGTACATCGTCACAAAGCAGCTTTACAGAATGCAAAGCCTTCAAACCCCCAAAGAGCAAGCCGAAGCGACAGTGGCAAGAAAAAACTCCGTTATGTTACTATTTAAGGAAGAAACCTTGTGAGGACCGAGACTCAGTGGAGGACTCGTCCTCCTTGAGCGGCCAGACAGCAACAACACTGTAGGACATCCATGTAGAGACATTTACAACTGGAAAACTATATGTGAGTCCATTAGGGGGCGTCCTGCAGGACCGCCAGTCCAATTAATATTCAGGATCCTTCCAGTATTCCATATCCCATTCAGGGGAGAACATTTCGGGCGCTGGGCAGGTACACCCAGGGCAGGGCACTAATTCATCGCTGGGCACACACTCACTCACACAGACACACTCTATATGGGGCAATTTGGAGCATCGAACCGCAGACCTTCAGGTTGCTCGGCTGGCTCTACACCCGCGCCCCTATAAGACTTGTTTTTTTTCTTCTTTCCTGCGTGTTGTATAACATCGTGATTTAAATATCAGAAAACAAACTTTAAACCTGTAAACTTGGTGCTTTTTTATTTTTTTTATTTATATCTTCAGTGCAGCACAGAATCCACTGAATGCAGGATATAAATGAACTTTGATAAACACTCTCCCACTCCCTGTCTCTCTCTCTCTCTCTCTCTCTCTCTCTCTCTCGCTCGTTTTTTATTCCCTCATTATCGCGCCGTTCGCTCAGTCTGCTGTACCTTCTTTATGTGTAACCTCTCCTGACCCATCTGATCATGGCAGATCTTTTTTCCTCAGTCACAACCAAAGATCAGACGGAGTCTGTGCGAGGCTGTATGCCAAGTGAACCCATTAACTTTAATACTGTTTTCATTTCCATGCGGCTGCTCTTCCGATGGTTATTACAGGTGTTTTGGGCAGCCCCCGGGGGCACAGTCGGCGTTCAGCAGTACTTACAGTAGCTATTTATTTACAGTCAAGTGTACAGACTGAGTGACGGGGGCTTTACAGAATAAGACACGTCTATTGGTTGGGAATAAAGCTGCTGCTGACTTGCGATTTTATTTAATGGTATAAATTACTTCAGTCAAACTTTTAAGTACTGCAGCAAAGAGTAAAAACGTTTAAAAAAGAAAATAGCAACACCGGGTCGATAGCATTTCAATAAATCATTATTCATTCATTCATTATCACCCGCTTTATCCTCTATTAGGGTCGCGGGGGGGGGGGGAGGTTTCCCCATGCCCATCCCCATCCAGGGGAGAATGTCTTGGGCGCTGGGCAGATAGACCCAGGACAGGGCGCCAATCCATCGCTGGGCACACACTCACTCACACACACACACTATATGGGGCAATTTGGAGAACTCAATTAACTTGATCCATGTTTTTGGACTGTGGGAGGAAACCGGAGAACCCGGAGGAAACCCACACAGACACGGGGAGAACATGGAAACTCCACCCAGATGGGGATTCGAACCGGGAATCTCTATCACTGAGAGGCCAACGTGGTAACCACTAAGCCACCGTGCCACCTCAATAAATCATATTAAATAATCTAATATAATATTAAAAAAGTTGGTCTACGGGTTTTTATTAAATCAGATTCATTAACAGCAGAAAGGACAACTTTTATTAAACTAGTAGTTCCAGGCCTTCAATCTGATTGGCTGATATGTCCAGCCGTGACATTATTGACAATAACACTCCCCTCTGAATGCTTCACATTCGTATCAGTGCGTGATGTACAATACATTATTTTCAATAATTAAATATAGGTTAATATAAACAGCGAGCTCAAGCTCGAGTCATTTATTTATATATCGTTTTTTAATTTAGTACATCGTTGCAAAGCAGCTTTACAGTTTTAAAAGCCTTTAAACCACCAAAGAGCAAGCCGAAGCGACAGTGGCAAGAAAAAAAACTCCGTTATGGTCCGATTCCTGATCAGCACTAAACATTAGCGGTAGGTTTTAATAAACTGTGTTCTGTAATTTGGCCACAAGGTGGCAGTATTTGACTGTTAATGAAACCGATATCCTGTTTTTGCAGTTTAAAAACCGGACTAGATTATGTCGCATTATTTTTGTTTTCAATAGTAGTATTAGTAGTATTTTATAATGCTCTTATTATTAAAAATGATTATTTAAAATAATAATAGCAATAATCTTATTGAATAATAATTTCGTACACATTCTGTCCAGCTTTGCTTCGTTGTGAGTCTGATGTTTGTCTGCGCGTTGGATTACATCTTACAATGTTTAAAAATGAAAGGCCTTTGGTTGATCAGCGTTAAATATCTTAAATATAACTGTACGGCAGAGAGAGAGACGAAATCTGTATCAGTCACGGCTTTGGATCGATGGTTGATTGTCTTGGCGTGTGGGTGGAGGAGCATGTTGATACCTTCTCTGAGATCTGGGCACTACTTATTCATCAAACTGTCACTCAGTTCTTTCATTTCTGGCTTTTTCAGAACTACCCACTCCATCATTCGTCTAAGCACATCCTGCGTTCCCCTCGCTCTCCCTATAGCCAAGTAATTATTTTTATCATCCGGCAACACGCTGATCCAGCCTATCAAATGAGCGTGTTTATATTCCGCGCTGCCCGTGGTGCTCATTGTGAATGTGTCTATAGTTGTGAAACCAGGGTTTGATGGGATTGATTCGGACAGAGGTTATAATTTCATTTTCCTCCACCGAGTGTGTGGGTGTCTGACTGCATGCACACACGCCACCAAGACGTTCTGAACCTGCAGCGGTTCCAGGGCGATTTCTGATGGTGATTACCAGTTTTATAGATGCATTGTTCATATTCTGAAAACATATAAGAATAATAATATAATAATATAACGTCTTTTTTTTTTCTTTAACACTAGAAGTCGCAGAGAGGGGTCATTTTTACCTTTTACTTTTGAAACTCATAGATTGGTCGAATGACCTGAAGGATTCGAACTAACATCCTATAATTAGCTGTGAACAGGCTCTTTTAGATTAGATTAGATTAGATTAGATTCAACTTCATTGTCATCGTGCAGAATACAAGTTCAGGGCCAATGAGATGTATAAATTATTTACATAAAGTGCATTAATACAGTGACTGGTGCATGAAGAGGTAATGTTTTTAAATATAGATCCATAAAATGAACATGATATATATACATAGTATGAAATTGATATATACATAGTGTGAACAAAGTAAATAAGGCCATTACTGGAGCACCTAGGCCATTATAAGGCCATTACTGGTGCAGGACCATTTATTTTCTAGTTAGTTCTATTGAGTTGACTGTATTTTATAATATAAAGGTTATATATAAGCGAAAAAAATTACATTTGATCTGTAATAACCACCAACATGTTCATATTTAAACCAAGGAAACACAGAAAAAAAAGAAATTAACTCTTATTAAAATGTAACTCATAAGATCTCAATGCAATGCGTTTGAATACTGTTTCATTGGGACAAGGACATGTGTGAAAACGGTAGATTCCAATAGATTTTGAGGAAATATTATTAAACAGAATAAAGTGCTGCTTTGTGCAGGTACAGCCACAGATCATCAGCTTACAAAGACTTTGTTCTTCTTCATCGCTTGCTTCAAGATGCAAGATTTGCTTTAGTATAGAGTAACCAATAGGGTGATTAAATCCCTTTATGCAATTTACAGCGACACAAAGCTAATTAATGATTATTTTGAACTTATGGAATTGGTGGGAGATGGTGAGGTCTGATCCACTCTGAACACTGAATATATATATATATAGTTCTGTGGTTTGCGGAGCTGCTCAGTGGGTAACATCATTACTGCACAGCCAGAAGGCCCTGGGTTTAATTATCAGATAGAATGACCTGGGTTCTTTCTGAATAGGATTTGTATGTTCTCCTCATGTCTTGGTGGGTGTCGTCCGTGGGCTCCAGTTAGATTAAAGGCGTGCAAGTCAGGTGAATTAAAGAAGAACCAATATAGAAAATCATCTGTATGTAATAACTGTCTGCTGCTTAATCAGACACCACATGTGCAATATTTGATTCATTTCATGCCTGTAGGACTGTAAATAACTAAAATTATAAAATTAGATTTTTATCTTGTATATATAGATTTCTAACTGTATTTTAAATTTTTCCTAGTTTAAATCTTTTTAATGACTGGATACCTTTTCACTCTCCTCTGTATCTGCTGCTGAGATATGTGAATTTCCCCATTGCGGGACAAATAAAGGTTTATCTTATCTTATCTTAGAACCAATGTATTCAGGGTAATTCCTTATCTTGCATGATGATTTATGAATGAATAAATAAAAAGTTTAATGTAAGGGCGTCAAAATTCAGACCTCTATATAAGAATCCCGAAACGTGACATTTATCCTGTTTCCATTGCTTTGTCAGAAATCAAGTTCATTTCACTTAACACTGGTCTTCCTCGACCCTTGACATTCTGAGGACAACAGCCTCCCCTAGAATTCGTACATGAAGCCCCTTTAATGTCTAAAGCTTACAGTGGCGCCCCCATGTTTTCTTACAGATGCAGGTAGAGGTCGAATCAGCTGCAGTCTGTAACCTTATCATGGAGTTGATTTTAAGCTGTTTATTTTATTTTTTTTACAGGAAAAGAAGAATCGGTGGCCACCTTTAAAGGCAATGAGTTTTTCTGCTACGACTTATCCATGACTCCCATACAGAGCAGCACTGATGAGATTACTCTATCCTTCCGAACACTGCAGCGAAACGGCCTAATGCTCCACACAGGAAAGTCTGCGGATTACGTCAACCTGTCGCTGAAGAGCGGCGCCGTCTGGCTAGTCATCAACCTCGGCTCCGGGGCCTTCGAAGCGCTGGTCGAGCCCGTCAATGGCAAATTCAACGACAACGCCTGGCACGACGTCAAGGTCACGCGCAACCTGCGGCAGGTAAGAGATTGCATCAATAATTACCTGATAAAGAGTCGTTCAATAACGGCTCCGCCGTTCGGCGCTGAGCTGCAGTGGGGACAATCCCGAGCTTCGTAAAATCAGCTCCAGACACATTTGAATTGTTTGCTTCAACGAAATTATCGTTCGACGCAATTCCTGCTTCCTCAGTGCAGCTCATTATCGTCATGGTGTGAATTCTCAGGTCAGGACCCATCTAAGGATCAATGTGTTCCAAAGCATTCAGGCCCATGCCTATTGTTTACCTCAGCTCGCAATTTTAATTCATTAATTTACACCCAGGACAGAAAAAGCACGCGTACAAATACAGTGTTAGACGGAATAACAACACCGACGTCTTAACACTGATAACACAACAACGAGGTGTTGAAGCTGATGGCAAGCTTTTTTTTTATATATTTATTTATATATATATATATATACTGTATATATCTTTATTTATTATTATTTTTTGTGTGTCATTTTTAAATTCTGGATTCTGATTCATTTTCATTTTCGTCAGCATCATTTGTATGGCAGGTATTATATATAAAGTATTTCTCAGAGTAATCTTCAGTGATGGCTTATTGCACGTTTGCAGTTACACAGACTACTGTTGGTTTGAAAACAACTAAAATTAATTAAGAAAATGCAGAATACGAGTTATGGACGTAAATTAGTTGTTTCATAAAATATTCCTGCTCTCAGAAAATCAGCCTAGGGGTGTTCTCCAAATAAGTAAGTGCAGTTAAATACTCATAAAAACAAATACAAGTCCTTTTTGTTTGAGTCGACTTGGTGCCATTTAATCAACATGCATTAAGTCTTTTAGGTGACACTTTCATCCAAAGCGACTTACATTCTTGCTTGGGGTTACGATACAGTGACCCCAGAGCAATGGGGGTTCAGGGTCTTGCTCAAAGAGCCACATTTGTAACTTCATTGGACCTGGGATTTGAACCTACAACCTACTGATTGATAGCACAACATCATAACTATTGAGTCACCCTACACGCTTAATTTTATAGACATGTTATAGACATCTATAGACAGATATAAAGTTATAGACATGTCTACATGTCTATATATAGACATGTCTATATATATATATATATATATATATATATATATATATATATATATATATATATATATATAATATTAATATTATTAAAATATATTGTACCGTGTATCAGATGGTAGTATAATATAATATTGCACATTTGAATATTTAATAAAATCATGATTACGTTATTGCACATCGAAATTGTTTGATTGTGTGAGGAGTTAAACAGACTGGTTATACAGTTTGAACAGACTGGTTATACAGTTTATATACCAAGTCCACCTCTATTTGCGCCTATAAATCATATAACAATAAAGAATTCCAGGTTCTAAACATCAGCCTGTTGTAGATACAGACTCCAAAAACAAACTTTTAGTAAAATGGCTCTGAACCAGGATAATTTATTTTCCGATGACTAG
Organism: Corydoras maculifer; assembly: GCA_019802435.1. Taxonomy (NCBI): domain Eukaryota; kingdom Metazoa; phylum Chordata; class Actinopteri; order Siluriformes; family Callichthyidae; genus Corydoras; species Corydoras maculifer. The sequence continues at coordinate 171,714 of JAFMOD010000402.1, forward strand.
TAAGGAGCATCAGCATCAATCAGCTGTGTAAAGTACCCAGAGAGACCATTTATTATAATGGGTACCCACGGCCACGGTGGGCGTCTGATACAGCTCCTGATTCTTAAACCAAAACGATCAATGAGCAGAATTCAGTGGCTGATTTATTTACATAACTGTAGGTCTGTTTCATCAACTTTACAGCACGTTAATGTCATCGGCTTTGTTTCGAGCAGAACCTACTCCCGGTCTGTAATCCATATGCATGAAAGGTTTCGAACGTGAAAGCAATCCAGACTTAAGCCGTGATGCAGCAACAGGACCGGCTTGAATAAATGGCTTGGGCGAGCTAATTTTTTAAAGCCGCACACATAAACACAATGAGTAGTAGATAACGGGCCTCAATACCACTCCGTCAATTGGCGTGTGCAGATAACGGTGCAGAGATGCAGTCAATTTCACTTGCGATTGCCTTGCTTACGCTCCAGCCTATTTTGGTAATTGTAATTGGAATGAATGGCTTGTCAGCGCCAATAATAGCTATTGTAATTGTGTACCATTGCGGATGGCCACAGAGAGAACGCATTAGAGAGTAAAGGATAGCGGGAGCAAAAGAAATCTTTTGTCCGAACATGATTTAATTTACCAACTCTGGCTTATTATCTGCAAGCTGAAATGCAGCAGAACAACAAAGAGGCATCGCAGAACTTCTCTTCATTTCTATTAAACATAATTGAACGACATGAC
>JAFMOD010000402.1:184274-199274 GCA_019802435.1 Corydoras maculifer
CATTACTCTTACAGAACGGCGTAAGGCCATGTGACAGTGGCAGTATATTCAGGGTGTAAGATGCTGCGGCGTTCATCGCTCCTGACGGAGTACATGACTGAACGCATCGCAGAAGTCGTCCGTTCCGCTCGTCGTCGGCACGTCGCTCTTTCTTTCATCACCTGCTTAATAGCTACAATTATGCGCCGGCGTATTCGTCACTTTCCTCCTCGATTTCATCTTCCTTCTGTCTTCGACTCCTCCACTCCATCACGTGCTCTCCAGCCCACTCTGTTCCCTCATTCGTCTCTGATAGACGGCGGAGTAAAACCATCCAGAATTCAAAGTCACCGGCCCCATCCCTGTCCCGACGATCCGGCCCACGCTGCCGAAGGTCCCGCACGCTATTCATTCATTTATCCTCTATAAGGGTCGCGGGAGGGGGGGGCATGCTATATCCATCCATCCATCATCTTCTGCTTTATCCTCTATTAGGGGGGGGGGGAACGTTTCGGGCGCTGGGCAGATACACCCAGGACAGGGCACCAATCTATTGCTGGGCACACACTCACTTTCATTTGGAGAATTCAATTGACTTGATTCAGTGGCTTATTGGTATAGCATGTTCTCCTCTCAGCTCTAGTGATTCCCGGTTCAAATCCCCATCTGGGTGGAGTTTCCATGTCCTCCCCGTGTCCACATGGGTTTCCTCCGGGTTCTCCGGTTTCCTCCCACAGTCCAAAAACATGGATCAAATCAATTCAATTTAATTCAAATCAAAAAGAGTTCTCCAAATTGCCCCATATAGAGTGTGTGTGTGTGTGTGTGTGAGTGAGTGTATGCCCAGTGATAGATTGCCCCCTGTCCTGCGTGTATTACATTTGGTCATTTACATTTGGTCATTTATTGGATGCTTTCATCCAAAGCAACTTACAAGGTGAGAACAGGGTTCAGCACAACACCCCTGGAGCAATGAGGGTTAAGGATCTTGCTCAAGGACCCACATTGGGAACTTCTGTGGACATGGGATTTGAACCCCCAACCCCCAGGTTGATAGCCCAACACCCCAGCCACTGTATCTGCCCAGCGCCCAAAACGTTCTCCCCTGGATGGGCATGGGGAACCCCCCCCCCTAATAGAGGATAAAGCAGAAGATGATGGATGGATGGATATAGCATGCAGGTGGCACAGTGGCGTGGTGTTTGGCACCGGGGATCCATGTCCGAATTCCGAGTCTCCGTGAATATAACCGGACCTCCGAACTAATATTAAGAATTATGGGCTGTTGGAAAATGAAAAAACAAATTTTAAAATCGCAAGGATAAAATTTCTGGGCCGGCATTAAAATAATCGATGGCATTATGGATGCAGCCTCGAGCCTGTGATTATTTTGGCCACCATGCGTTGACCCCTGGGAGGGTAATTGATCGTCGTGGGCTGGTAGGCTTTAAGCACAGGTCCTCCATTTTGCGGCATTGCCACGGAGCGAGCGAGGCTCCAGATGGCCGCTGTCGCTCGTTCTTCTGTCAAGGGAGGGCTGTCGAGGAGGCTTCAGGCTCTGATTTCTCCATTCTGAAGACGGAACGGAGAGAGTCATTACGGGAAAACGTGCGGCGAAGTTGATCGGCATCCGAAAAGGAAATGACAGGGTCACCGAGAGAGAGAGAGAGAGAGAGAGGCATTAAAGGAAGGGCAGAAAGGCAGCAGATGTTTCTCATTGTCACTGACTTAAGTGGCAGTCGGTGGAAAAGTGTGAAACAGTGTGAAGTATCCATGTGGCACGTGATTGAATATTCATGATGTGTGTGTGTGTGTGTGTGTGTTGTTTGTGTGTGTGTGTGTGTGTGTGCAGGTGTGACTGCAGACTGTTTTAGCATCTCCTTGTTGTTGAATAAATATGCAGGAGTGTCTGTAAGAAGCATCATCCTGTAATTACAGCGTCCAGCCCCATTCACCGGGAGCTTCGCATGGCGTACACATGCTGCCTGCTCTCTTACCTCTGCGTTTGATAATCTAAACCAATCAGAGAGCGACACACACTCTGAAGTATGATTACGTATGGAAGAATAGTTTCAGTACATTAAGCTTAATAACAACCAAAGACGGCGGCACGGTGGCTTAGTGATTTAGCATGTTCTCCTCTCAGCACTAGGGATTCCCAGTTTGAATCCCCATCTGGGTGGAGTTTCCATGTCCTCCCCGTGTCCACGTGGGTTTCCTCCGGGTTCTCCGGTTTCCTCCCACACTCCAAAAACATGGATCAAGTCAATTGAATTCTCCAAATTGCCCCATATAGAGTGTGAGTGAGTGTGTGCCCAGTGATGGATTGGTGTCTGTCCTGGATGTATCTGCCCAGCGCCCGAAACGTTCTCCCCTGGATGGGCATGGGGAACAACCCAACACCCCCCCCCCCTCCGCGACCCTAATAGAGGACAAAGAGGAAGATAATGGATGGATGGAACAACCAAAGGCATGTTTTTCTTCTTATCTATCCATTATCTCCCGCTTTATCCTATATTAGGGTCGGGGGGGTTCCCCCATGCCCATCCAGGGGAGAACGTTTCGGGCGCTAGGCAGATACACCCAGGACAGGGCGCCAATCCATCGCTGGGCACACACTCACTCACACAGACATACTCTATATGGGGCAATTTGGAGAACTCCATTGACCTTGATCCATGTTTTTTGGACTGTGGGAGGAAACCGGAGAACCCGGAGGAAACCCACACCGACACAGGGAGGACATGGAAACTCCACCCAGATGGGGATTCAAATCAGGAATCCCTATCGCTGAAAGAAGAACATGCTAAACCACTAAGCCACCGCGTCGGCTGTTTTTCATCTCATATAATATCATTTATTTCACAGATGGACATGGCTGGACGTACACTGGTCACATGGTCGGGTGTTTTGGAGCTACATGCCGACATCAATGACATATTTTGCAATTTATAAGAATAAATAAATGAGATAATCCGCAGATTACGGAGTCGGAATGGAAATACGGGAACGCAAAGGAACAGACGTCAGATATGATGAGCTTTAAAGTAGCGCTGGCTTCTCGGCGGTTAATGGGCACACCCATGCCAGGCCTGCGACGGATTTAACATTCATATTTTCACCTGCAGCCACTCCGTCACGCCTGATTACAGATGGAGGGAGAGATACAGACAGCAAACTAAATAACTGTTTGGACTGTTTGCTCGGCGGCTCCACCCTCTCTTCTGCATAGCGTTTTATTTATTTTATTTCGATGGGCACAGAATATATGCCGTAGAGGCGCACATGAAATTTGTAGATGCCGGGTCGAGGATTTGTCTGCAATTATTGTTCCGTTATATATATGTTATATTCATATATTCGTTATTTATGTTTCATTTATTTATTCATTCATTTTCTTCTGCTTAATCCTTTATTGGGGCTGTGGGGGGTGGAGGAGGTGGTCTCCATGCCCATTTAGGGGAGAACGTCTCGGGCGCTGGGCAGATACACCCAGGATAGGACGCCTATCCATCCCTGAGCACTCACACAGACACATATGGGGCATTTAATTCAACTTGAATCCCTGTTTTTCGGACTGTGGGAGGAAACCGGAGAACCCGGAGGAAGCCCACGCGGACACAGGGAGAACATGGAAACTCCACCCAGATGGGGATTCGAACCTGAACTCCCAGCGCTGAGAGGCGAACGTGTCAACCACTTCGCCACAGTGCCGCCCTTCACTTAGTCCATCCATCCGTTTTTTTCCGCTTAATCTTCTAGTGAGGTCACACATGTGGAGGGGGGGGGGTGAGACTGGGCGCCAATCTATCACAGGGCATACACTCACTCACACAGACACACACTCTATGTGGGGCAATTTGGAGAATTAAATGTATTTTGATCCTTGTTTTTGGACTGTGGGAGAAAACCCATGCAGACATGAGGAGAACATACAAATTCCACCCAGGTTGGAGTTCAATCCTCAATCCCCAGTGCTGAGAGGTGGACGTGTTAACCACTTCTCCACCGTGCCGCCCTACGCTTGTTTGACGTAATAACATTAGTGTTGGGAACATCCTGATTTGACTTTGAATACATAAAAGTATTAATCCATCCATCATCTTCCGCTTTATTATATATTAGGGTCGCGGGGGGGGGGGTGCCCATCCAGGGGAGAACGTCTCGGGCGCTGGGCAGATACACCCAGGACAGGACGCCAATCCACCGCTGGGCACACACTCACTCACAGACACACACACACTTAATTTGGAGAACTCAATTGACTTGATCCATGTTTTTGGACCGTGGGAGGAAACCGGAGAACCCGGAGGAAGCCCACGCAGACACGGGGAAAACATGGAAACTCCACCCAGATGGGGATTCGAACCGGGAATCCCTAGTGCTGAGAGGAGAACATGCCAACCACTAAGCCACCGTGCCGCCCCTAAAAGTATTAATATATTAAATAATTTGAATTAGAATTGATGTGATTGCAGTAACACTGCAGTAACAGACCTGCTGCCAGCATTTTCCTTCCACAGTTCGGGACACGTGGGAACAGTCGACACCGAACCCAGAGCAGGGCAAATGAACTTTTCATTGACCCACACGTCTATTGGAAAGAACATTTTCATTTTCTCATCCCTCTCAGACGTGAAGAGTGGTGTGGCAGTCTGACCGCGTCTGGTCTCTCTTTCTGCACTAAAATGGATATGATCTCCCCACTCTTACCTTTAATGTTATCATAATCCCTCCTAATGCATTCACTCCGTTTCATTAATCTGTTACAAATAGGCTGTTTTCTGCTGATTGAAATGACTCTGGAGTATATAAAGATCAATGGCGCTCTCATCGGCTTTAACGAGCCCTCTCAGTACGCTCGTTCAGTCTGAGAGATTATGCTATGACATTTCCAGTGTTCTGCTAGATAAAACCAAATCTGTTTCCAAATATTAGAATGTTAGACTTGTTTTAATCGCTCGTGCAATTCGTTTAAAGGGGGGAGAAGCATGTATTTAAATTCCACTCCACAGCCGGCAGCTCAATATGTTCTGTCAGCTGTTCTTCAGCAGCCTAATTTGTTCTCTTGTCCTCTGCGGCCCCCGTGCTCTTGACAGTGGAATACATCAACCCCGAGCCTAGCTTCTGTGTCAAATTCATCCTTAATGGGTTTTTATATTCTCTTACATCCTTAATGTTCCTCCTTAAGCTGGTGAAGCAGGCAGACAGTGAGAAAGATGCAGTACGGGTCACAGGGTTAAAAAAAAACAGCTGCATGGATTTCTCCTGTAAAGCATTTCAATAATGAAATAAAAAAAAATAAATAAAAAAAAACACTAAAAAATTATGCATGTATAATTTTTGTTGTTAATTATTATTATTATTATTATTGCTATATATATATATATATGTATATATAAGTATATACAAGATGTATTTTACATATGCAAAATGCAAATAAAAGCTAAATAGTTAGAATTTGTACCTATTTAAGGAAACGCTGCACTGAAAACTTATACAAATCATCATTAAATGCCTTTGACATGTTTTATTTTATTTTATTATATGATTGTAGCATTTCTGCCATACTCAGTTAAATAATCCTAAAATCACTCACTGCCGTCAATAATAAACTCTACAAATGTGTTGAAAGAAATGAACTGAATTTATAGTGACAGTGAGTCAAATGTTTCACGTTTTAAGTCACATTATATTAAATATATTTAATTTGAATTTTAAAGTTGCAGTCCCGGGGTGAATCAAGCGTTAACATGGTGTACGTTTTGTTTACAGTCTTATAATAAAAAATATCCTGGTTATCACAGAGTGGCTTTAGGTTTCTCAGCAATCTAACATAACATGACGTCTTGAACCAGCTTTAAATGTCATGTTGGGAGGGATCCTTATCTATCAATTAAGTCCTACAGTAATAATTATTTCACTGTTAATATTATTCTAGGTATATATAATTAATTTACTAAACTGACGGCCTGCATGCTGAGGATAAACTATATATTGATTTGTAGATATTATCATCGATTTAGGAAATAAACCTGGGATTCAGGTGTGAAGTAAATAAGATGATCGTATAGAGGCATGGGTCTGTATCATGTTTTGGATATGATCTTTATATGATGAGATATTAAACAGTTGTGTTCTTTTCCAGATCAAAGAAGACTCGTGGCATGCATGGCCTCACTTCTCTCTCTTTTAATCTTTTCTACACATTTTGATAGCAGATAATAAAATGTGTCCATGAACATCTGGGTTGCCCTGAACCAATATTTCAGATCATTGTCCGTTACTTCTTACAAGACCAGACAGCTCGTGTTTTCCTTTCTTTCTTTTTTCTTTTTTTTTTTCTTTCACTGTTTGTTCCGAACAAGTCCCAGCCTCCTGTCCTCCCTGTTGCTCTGTTTCTGTCCACTTCTCGTTCTCTGAAATCTGAAAACTCTTTCTTTCCGCGGACTCTTTGTCTTTTTTTTTACTAACCAAACAGCTTCAAGTTCCTCCCTCCAGTTTGAGTTTGTTGTTTTCTCGTCTCGACTAACATTGTCTCATTCATGGAATGTTGAATCATCTGTTGTTTTCTCTACTTAACCGTCGTACTTACATACTAACCTCTATATGAAATTGTCATTTTTAAAATTGACAAACCAATGAATTGAAGACACCACAGGCTAAATCAAACCTTTATTATGTCTTTATTCAGATTTTATATATATAAAAAAAAAAAAAAAACAACCCGATATGTGATTTGGTTAGTTGTTCAGACAACAGGTTGGCCTTTTGACCAACTATTCAATTAATCAACTTTCACAAAAAAAATAATAAAAATGTCTCCAAGACGGAGACTAGAATTTATTTTAAATGACTTTTATTAACGTCACGGTTTGTCACTGTTATATTGTTTTCTTCCCCTCCCCTATTTTCTCCTAAAGCACTCAGGCATTGGACACGCTATGGTAAACAAACTGCATTATATGGTAGATATCATTCTAATTGTCTTCTACTTTGGTTTGCCCTGGATTTCCGTTTCCTCTTTTCTATTCAGTTTGCTTTTATTGACTACACAAACTTTCATCGGTCTCAAGGTAGCAAGAAAAAAAAAGTCAAGTATTCACACTTGTCCCATTCCCCGTCACTGTTCGCTTTTTTTCCCATGTCTTACCCATCAGCTGCTTATCTCATGCCTTATATTTAACGTCTTTAATCAGCAAATTAAAGAGATTTTGGGTTTTGTTGGTTTTTTTGCTTTTTTATTTTTATTTATTTATTTGGTGTTATTTTTGTTTTCGAAAATTAATTTTTGCAAATAAACATTTACAGATATAAGTAATAAATAAATGGTACTGATTGATAATGCACATTTGATCATAATGATAATTCATGAGGTGAACCACGAACAATCTAAAAAAATTCATTCTGCGTCGAGGAAACCAACTTTAAATGTCAACTTATTAGAAACTATTGATAGTTATAAATATTCTTAGAAAGTCATACATCAGCAGCTCTACACAGTTACCATCGGGATGAGCTCCGTTGAAACCTATGGCCTCCACATTTTATATTGTTTTTTGGAAAATACAGACATTTAACTTTCTATACAAACAAAGAAGTGGCCATCTGCCATAATAAATAAGTGACCGCTGACTTGCATGTGGGAGGATGGTGTTGATGCAACACACACATTTAAATAAATTATTATCTCATTTAAGGTTCAAGAAAATTTGAAAATCAGTTTTTTTTTTATTTTCTATTTTCTATTTTACAGTTATAATGTCAACATTTCTGTAAAAGATTGCGTTGACTGGAATTAAACTAATTACAGTTTCAAAATTGATTCCATACCCTTGACCTGGCATCTGTTGCCTTAGTGAATAAATGAACACACATCCAGCTATATATACGCATATGTAAGTATATACTTGTAAATTCATGATGTGTATATACATTACATGTAATTAGATGATTCATAATACATATGCATTCTTATCATGTTACTTTCTTGTTATTAAAATACTTCAACAAATAATGAACTCATCCTCTAACTCGCTTAAAAGATAAAAAAGTTTCAGGGGAAGAATCATTTTTCCGTCACTAATTCATTTAGACCTTATATCCGGTGATATTTTTGATAGTGTAGGTATTAAATATGAAAAATAAAAACGATACCCAACATTCAAGGGGAAAAGGTGAAGAAATAATAGCTCTAAAATAGCTTTCCAGCCTTCCTTCATTCAGAATAAGACTTTTAAGTGTTAAGTCTTTCCCTCTCGCTTCTAAATTTTTAAACCTTTTAACACGAAAGCAGTTATTTAAAATGAACATTTAATTTCAAGTGAGTTCATTTATGGTAGCTTTAATTTATTTGCTGTATAAATATCACATGCCATTTAATTTCACTCATTTAAACCTGAAGAGGGTGTCTGTGTCGCCGAGACGTATTCGGCTTGCACGAGTGTTTACAGTTTCGGGTCTTTGGGTTGATTAATTTGGTTGTTTCCATCGCCTTAGAGTTAACCCCTTTAACAACTTAAACATCTGTGCTTTTTTTTTTTTTTTTTTTTTTTTTTTTTCCGGGTGGATTTCCCCCCCCCCCCCCCCCCCCCCCCCCCCCCCCCCCCCCCCCCCCCCCCCCCCCCCCCCCCCCCCCCCCCCCCCCCCCCCCCCCCCCCCCCCCCCCCCCCCTTTTTTGTTTGTTCTTAACCTTGACAAATCCCTTTATGCCATACCTGAGATTTGAACCGATCCTGAATTTGTCATTTAAATCATGGACAATTTCTCTGATCGAATGGTTTCTTCTACTTTTACTAAATTTACTAAAACCTAAATTACTAATACAGCTGTTTGAACCAGACCTTTGTTATAACTGTACTAACAACCATTTTTGTGTCTGACTCTCCCTTACTTTCTAAAGTACTAACCGATTCTTTTTTTTGTTCCCTAACCCAGTACCTTATACTTATACATATCTCCTTTTTGAAACCTAATTCTGATCCTTGGCCTTTTTTATATATATATATCTTTTTTTTAATACTTCTTCTCGGAACACAGACGTTAGCAACATGCTTTGCGATCAACTTTGGCTTGTTCCGTCAGTCTCATTTTTCTTTTGAAATGACGCTGGAAGCAAACACTTGGCCACCATCTGTCTTTATTAAGTCCAAGGAGAAACTATGGATTGTCATCAAGCTGCCAGCCACCTGTCTCGAGATTCCTCATTAAAAAAAAATGTGCTGTGATTTGAACTTTAATAAGATACGAGGGTATTGATTGTTTTCCCAATTGTGATGTAAATGACCTGTTTGTCTCTATTTTCATCCCTCCTTTCAGATCAGAGGTAAGTGCCATGTTTGTTAAATAATGTTCGGCTGTGATCAGGTTTAGGATTACGGGGAGAGACAACAACCCAGAGGTATGTGTGAGGAAAACAAAGCCTATAGCCTCACTAACTTATTAACCTCATCTGTAGGGCTTTAAAACCTGAGCCAGCAGAACTATTAAAACTGTCCTAAAGATTTAAGATTCAAGAAAGATTTATTATCATTTGTATTGCATGTGGTACATGTGACAGAAACGAAATTGGGGCTTACAGGCCCCGTTTACCCAGTTACATTTTAAAAGGAAATAAGATATAATAATATATAAAATAGATATAAATATGATATTGATATGTAAAATAAAATATACAATATACAACTATAAACAACCATATATATATATATATAAAATACAGAATATACAACTATTAATATAATATATAAAAGGCACATGTAAAAAATGTCATGTGTGTATTGTAGTAATAATAATAATAATAAATAATAAACATGATAATAATACATAGGGCGGCACGGTGGCTTAGTGGTTTAGCACGTTCTCCTCTCAGCACTAGGGATTCCCAGTTCGAATCCCCATCTGGGTGGAGTTTCCATGTCCTCCCTATGTCTGTGTGGGTTTCCTCCAGGTTCTCCGGTTTCCTCCCACAGTCCAAAAACATGGATCAAGTCAATTGAGTTCTCAAAATTGCCCCATATAGAGTGTGTCTGTGTGAGTGAGTGTGTGTCCAGCGATAGATTGGCGTCTTGTCCTGGGTGTATCTGCCCAGCGCCCGAAACGTTCTCCCCTGGATGGGAATGGGGAACCCCCCCCCCCCACACACACACACACACACACACACTAATATAGGATAAAGCGGAAGATAATGAATGAATGAATAATAATACATTTTATTTATGCATTTATTTGTAAAAAAAAATAGAATATAAACAGGAACACAGAGAAAAAATTAATAACAGTAACACAGGAAAAGTAAAAATGCACAAAAGTTATAAAACACTCGCAGTGCTGCCACTATTTCAGTTCACCAACATTTGTTGTTTTCCATTTACCCAGTAAGGATAATATCTTTAAACACTTTTTAACTCATATTTTTTTTCGGCACACAGCCCCAACCCAAAACTAACCCTCTGCTTTTGTCTTAATAGCTTTTTATAGATTTTTATAAATCTCTGATAGTGTGTGTATTCTCAGAGTTTACTTCTGAATATAGTTGGAATCATGTAAAAGATGCTGTACAGAATATTTTATTCCTCGTTTTATTTAATTTATTGTAATATTCAGAGTTCTAGAAAATCAGGAAGCTGTGGATTGGTGTCCTGGGCATACATAATTAACTTCAGTCTGTAAATTTGCTCAACAAGATTCTTATCACATATTCTGGCATCTGTTTCTCCAAACATTTAGATGAATTCCAGTGGTCTATTGAAAATAATAAAGGAGTCGCAAACATTGTAATTTCACCCAAGAGTAAACACTTGGCAGACAGTCATTTTAAAATGTTAATCTCTTTGGTTGCTCAGCGTGATCAAAAGGTAACTATTATTAGAGACATACGAAATGCCTTGACTCGCAGCATAGCCTTTTTGGTGCTTGATGAGACGGCTTTTCTTTTTGAATAATCGGCTCGTTTCCATCGAGCCATGGCTGTGTGCTTCTTCTTTTTCTCTAAAACAGCCATCATGCAAAACTCAAATCCTTTATTCTCCCGCTCTGCTTCTGAATTGAAACGTTTGTGGTCGCCTAATTCATGATGCTTTTGACAGTGTTATGATTACTGCAAAACAGTTAGTCACAGATGAGGCGCGAGCCGAGGGACGACCTGACGGCGCACTTTTAATCTGAACGAAGTGGCTTTTACAAACCACACAGACCAAGGCGTCAATAGAAAATAATTACATCTGCACTGGCAGGCCATCATTTTTTTTTACATTTATTATAAAAGTCTCTGGTCTTTGTGAATGGTAAATGTTCTGAAATCTGAAATAAGTGCGACTTCTGTAGTTTGTCAGAAAAAATGAGGTCATTTCTAAATACAGCGCTAAATCTAATGTTAGAAATACTCACCGAGTAAAAATATAGTGTTTGGAATAACATTGACCAGATTTAAAATAACAAGATATGGAGAAATCAGTCATTCCCCCTGAGGATCCCCATCTATTGCTGGGCACACTCACTAAACACTCTATATGGGGCAATTTAAAATATTTAATTTACCTTAAATCCATGTTTTTGGACTGTGAGAGGGAACCGGAGGAAACCCACACGGAAAAAATAGAGACTGTGGAGACTCCACCCAGATCAGGATTCAAATGATCACAACGGGTCTATAAGTAAATACATATAAATAATATATACATTCACACGTGAAATAAAGGTTATGGTGTAATGCTAATAATAATAATAATAATAATAATAATAATAATAATAATAATAATAATAAAAACAGCTGCATGGCATCTGAAGGCCGTCTACTAGTAAAGAACATTTATTTTTATTTTTGAATCATATAGATTCTTTACTCTATATGATTCATTTGGTTTTATAATTAATAAATTAATTAATTCATTTCATATTTAGGTGGCTTAGTAGTTGGCATGTTCTCCTCTCAGCACAAGGGATTCCCGGTTCGAATCCCCATCTGGGTGGAGTTTCCATGTTCTCCCCGTGTCTGCGTGGGTTTCCTCCGGGTTCTCCGGTTTCCTCCCACAGTCCAAAAACATGGATCATGTTAATTGAATTCTCAAAAATTGCCCCATATAGAGTGTGTCTGTGTGAGTGAGTGTGTGCCCAGCGATGGATTGGCGCCCTGTCCTGGGTCTATCTGCCCAGCGCCCGAGACGTTCTCCCCTGGATGGGCATGGGGAACCCCACCGCGACCCTAATAGAGGATAAGCGGATAAGATAATGAATGAATGAATTTCATATTTAGGTGGCTTAGTAGTTGGCATGTTCTCCTCTCAGCACAAGGGATTCCCGGTTCGAATCCCCATCTGGGTGGAGTTTATATGTTCTCCCCGTGTCTGTGTGGGTTTCCTCTGGGTTCTTAGGTTTCCACCCACAGTCCAAAAACATGGATCAAGTCAATTGAGTTCTTCAAATTGCCCCATATAGAGTGTGTCTGTGTGAGTGAGTGTGTGCCCAGCGATAGATCGGCGCCCTGTCCTGGGTCTATCTGCCCAGCGCCCGAAACGTTCTCCCCTGGATGGGCATGGGGAACCCCACCGCGACCTTAATAGAGGATAAAGCTGAAGATAATGGATGGACAGATGGATTTCATATTTGTTAGGCAGGAATGATTGTATAGTTATTTCTAACGTGGGGCTTATTTAGCCTGGTATGTGGGACAGCAGTCCTCAGTGAATCGGAGTTCCATATTCAATCAGCTCGATCTCTGTCCAGTTCATGGCCAAACAAAAGCTAAAAGCCTTTGGCATTAAATTGTATTAAATTTCAAATACAGACATCAAAGTTACTCCTAACCTTGTGAGATATGGCGTCATGATGCAATGGCCTGAAACACAGACCGATATAGCAGCTGCTCCCCCCAGAGAATCCTGCTTCCTGAATGGGGTCTGTGGACGTTCGCACCACGTGTGTACTTTAAACTTCAGGAAGCTGATACCATTAGTCTTCACATTGTGTCTCACTAGCTATTAAATTCAGATATTAGATTTCTGTGTTGAGACTTTTCAACCTTTTTAACTTATCTGCCATGACGCCGTAATTGTTTGATTTTGGAAATTGTAGGCACAGGAGTTGAGAGATTTTGCAAAAATTAGACATATTAAACTACACACGGGCGGCACGGTGGCTTAGTGGTTTAGCACGTTCGCCTCTCAGCGCTAGGGATTCCCGGTTGGAATCCCCATCTGGGTGGAGTTTCCATGTTCTCCCCGTGTCTGCGTGGGTTTCCTCCGGGTTCTCCGGTTTCCTCCCACAGTCCAAAAACATGGATCAAGTTAATTGAATTTTCCTAATTGCCCCATATAGAGTGTGTGTGTGAGTGAGTGTGTGCCCAGCGATGGATTGGCGTCCTGTCCTGGGTCTATCTGCCCAGCGCCCGAGACGTTCTCCCCTGGATGGGCATGGGGAACCCCACCGCGACCCTAATAGAGGATAAAGCGGGAGATAATGAATGAATGAATGAATAAACTACACACAGACAGACAGACAGACACACACACACACACACACATATATATATATATTGGGGCCCCGTTGGCTTAGTGGTTTAGCATGTTCTCCTCTCAGCACTAGGGATTCCCAGTTCGAATCACAATCTGGGTGGAGTTTGCATGTTCTCCCCGTGTCGGCGTGGGTTTCCTCCCACAGTCCAAAAACATGGATCAAGGTCAATTGAATTCTTCAAATTGCCCCATATAGAGTGTGTCTGTGTGAGTGAGTGTTTGCCCAGCGATAGATTGGCGTCCTGTCCTGGGTGTATCTGCCCAGCGCCTGAAATGTTCTCCCCTGGATGGGCATCCTAATAATCCTAATATCCTAAGAGGATAAAGTGAAAGATAATGTATATGTATATATATATATATTAATTAGTATGTGACGTGTAGGTTGTTATACCGTGAGGCAGAAATCTGTAAAATTTGTAAATACTATTTAGTCCTTATATTTAAATATTATACTGTTTTTATGATCATAACCTGTGAATTTTCTTTTGCTGTTGTCGATAAATAAAGTGTCTATGTGTGAAAGCAGGCAGTAACTGTTTCCTCCCAATTTTTTCAGCCGAATCTCAGTACAGGTGGCTGGCAGCTGGCTGACTCTCCACTTGTTAATGTTTCACACATTCTCCTAATGATGGGGGCCAGGCCACAAACAAGCCATGCCAACATCATCAAAATGTCAGCCGCTTTCCGGTGGCCCTCTCCAAGCGCAGAAACACTGAACCGTGCCACTCGGGTCTAACAAAGAGTCACGCGGAATATGGAATCAGCATTCGGTTTTGAGTTCTTACAGAGCGAAGAAATGCATAGGAATACCAAAACTGCGTTTCTAATGCTTATATAATTCTATAATGTGTGTGTGCCAGAGAATGTGAAGATCCCGAGGTTTCCTTTCTTGGCATCATGTTACGTGTCAGATGCTATTTACGTTCGTATATTCATGGCCCGAAATGTATGAGTTCACTATGATTACGGTTTTTGAATTGTGGGTTAAAATTACAATATAGTCACATGGCTTCTGTCCCTGTCTTTAAACTAAATCCCTGTAGATGTTTTTTTTTTTTTTTTTTACATCTGGAGTAATAAAACAGCAGACATAAAAATGTGTTGCCCTATTGCAAGGGAAGTACAGATACAAAACAAAACGAACTGTATAAATTAAAAGCATTGGAAAGAAACTCTACGTACATTAAAATGAAAAACAAATTTCAAAAAAGTCAGGTATAGTGTTTTGTACAGTGCAGTTGAAGACCCATTTCCTTTTATAAATTAAAGTATGTTGCTGACAGTGTATTTCTTATAAATACAATACAATTTAATAATATTCAATTAGATTAAGTTATAAGGTTGTATAGTATAGTAAATATGGACATGCTGGAACTTCCCTAAACTGTTCCCACAAAGTTGAAGGCATACAATTGACCAAGTAACATGTCTAGGTGTGTAGTTTTATAATGAAAATGAATAATGATTAATACGTGTCTCAATACTTTTGTTCATACAGTGTTCCAGTCCT
>JAFMOD010000402.1:204274-226826 GCA_019802435.1 Corydoras maculifer
TCTACTTACATATATAAACAAATCTAATGGAGCACCTGTAAAAATGACAATTTGCCCCCCGGGGATTAATAAAGTATTCTGATAACCAATGACAGTGGTGCCAGGCAGATTAATGATTACAGGAAATTATTAAATACTAATAAATAATTATTCATAAATTTTGGGTTTAATTTCCGAGGAGGCTGGTCAGGAACCCATCCATGTTGATTAAACATGTTTTACATGTGTCTCCACAGCAATCCCAGGTTCAAACACACGTGAGTCAGCAGTTTGGCGATACTAAATTGCCCCAAGGTGTAAATGTGTTCCTGTCTTAGTGTGTACACACTTAAACAGAACGGTGTGATCATCTCGGTGAGTGTTAATGGTATAAATAAGCAGAAACCATGCCCTCTTTGCCCACACCCAGGCTCGATATCGGTCAACAGCCGCACCATGCCCTTCAACTCGAACGAGGGCAGTGAGATTCTGGATCTGGACAGTGACATGTATCTGGGTGGGCTTCCTGACTCCCGCCAAGACCTGGTCCTTCCTCCAGAGGTGTGGACGGCGCTGCTGAACTACGGCTACGTGGGCTGCGTGCGCGACCTCTTCATCGACGGAAAGAGCCGCGACGTGCGCCGTCTCGCCGAGATCCAGAGCGCCCCCGGGGTCAGCAGCTTCTGCACACGGGAGCTCCAAAAGAGGTGCAGCAGCACCCCATGCAGCAACACTGGACTCTGCAAAGAGGGATGGAACCGGTACATATGTGACTGCACGGGCACCGGATACCTGGGAAGCAACTGTGAGATCGGTGAGATGGGTTTGTTTATTTTAAAAAATCTGATTCTGACCCCAAAACTTTATAATTACAGACGCTGAACTGGTTTCATTAGTGAACATGTCAACATATCAATAATAACATATCAATAATAACATATCAATAATAACCCTAAACTGCATTTATTGTATACATATGGGGGCGGCACGGTGGCTTAGTGCTTTAGCATGTTCTCCTCTCAGCACTAGGGATTCACGGTTCGAATCCCCATCTGGGTGGAGTTTCCATGTCCTCCCCGTGTCTGCGTGGGTTTCCTCCGGGTTCTCCGGTTTCCTCCCACAGTCCAAAAACATGGATCAAGGTCAATTGAATTCTCCAAATTGCCCCATATAGAGTGTGTGTGTGAGTGAGTGTGTGTCCAGCGATAGATTGCCCCCCTGTCCTGGATGTATCTGCCCAGCACCCGAAACGTATAGGATAAAGCGGAAGATAATGGATGAATGGATGGTATGCATATGGGGCGGCACGTTGGAGTAGTGGGCAGCACATTCACCTAGTGCCGGGGATACAAGTTTTAATCCTGATCTGGGTGGTTTGCATGTTCTCCCTATGTCCCTGTAGGTTCCCTGGTTATCTCCCACAGTCCAAAAACATAGATTCAAGATGAAGAGGCTGCTCTATTGCCCCTATTCAGTGTATTTGTGTGATAGTGTGTGCCAATTATTGATTTGGCGCCCTCTTCTGGGTGTGTCTGCCCACCGCCTGTAACGTTCTCCTCTAGATGGGCATGGGGAACCTCCCCACAACCCCAGTAGAGGATTAAACAGAAGATAATGGATGGATGTATACATGTTTTACCTCTAAAGCTAGTTTAGGATTAGTGGAGCTTTAAATTACAGAGTAGTTTAGATTATTATTATTATTATTATTATTATTATTATTATTATTATTATTATTATTAAGATTATTATTACCAGAGTAACATGGCTACCTGTTTCTCGTCATTATCTTGTATCTGTTTTTATTAAACACCTTATTTCTATATTAAGTTTTAAGCTCTAAACAGAGAGAAGCCTGAGTTGTTATTATTATTATTATTATTCATTCATTCATTCATTCATTATCTCCCGCTTTATTCTCTATTAGGGTCGCGGTGGGGTTCCCCATGCCCATCCAGGGGAGAACGTCTCGGGCGCTGGGCAGATAGACCCAGGACAGGGTGCCAATCCATCGCTGGGCACACACTCACTCACACAGACACACTCTATATGGGGCAATTTTTGAGAATTCAATTAACTTGATCCATGTTTTTGGACTGTGGGAGGAAACCGGAGAACCCGGAGGAAACCCACGCAGACACGGGGAGGACATGGAAACTCCACCCAGATGGGGATTCGAACCGGGAATCCCTAGTGCTGAGAGGCGAACGTGCTAAACCACTAAGCCACCGTGCCGCCTATTATTATTATTATTATTATTATTATTATTATTCTGTATGTTATGACTGATGACGTTTAATTTTTTATTTTTATCCTCACATTGTGATGGGAATATAGAAGCGGTCACAGCCTCGTTGTCACAGTAACTGAACTAAGTGAAGCCCAGTGGTTTATGCTATTGGCTGTTTTATTTTGAGCGATTATGTCGCAGTCATCGGTGTGTGTTCAGCCAGGCGTTCCGCTCACCTCCCACAGCTCCACGGATCTCAGCATCCTGTAAATCATCAGAAACGTATATTCTGCATTAGTTTCACACTCTGGCAGGAAAACACTCAGAACGGCGTGTCGCTGAGTAGCTTTAAATTCACCGGAGCGGCGAGAACCATCTGTCTGAGTCCGAGAGACACGAGCACACACAGCGGGCAGGCGATGACGGGCAGTTAGGGGTCACGGTGTGGAGGGCATCTCGGTCACTTTATCTGGGACTTCATTATATTTAAAAATGTAATTATTTACACCAGATATGTGTTAAGATGTCGCTACCAAACTCCTTAAGTTAGAACATTTCAATCAGCATGTATGAATATATATGAATTAAAAACTGTCTGCACGGTGGCTTGGTGGTTTAGCATGTTCTCCTCTCAGCACTAGGGATTCCCGTTTCGAATCCCCATCTGGGTGGAGTTTCCATGTTCTCCCCGTGTCCGCGTGGGTTTCCTCCGGGTTCTCCGGTTTCCTCCCACAGTCCAAAAACATGGATCAAGTCAATTGAGTTCTCCAAATTGCCCCATATAAAGTGTTTGTGTGAGTGTGTGCCCAGTGATAGATTGGCGTCCTGTCCTGGGTTTATCTGCCCAGCACCCAAAACGTTCTCCCCTGGATGGGCATGGGGAACCCCCCCCCCTCCCCGCGACCCTAATAAAGAATAAAGCAGTAATAAAGATAATATATGAATGAATTAAAAATAGTCTGTTAAATATCATATTAACATTAAACGGTTCTTGTCTGCCATCTGCTGTTTGCGTTTAGTAATGACATGCTGTTATTTTATTATGCATGCTGGTATTTCACGTCTTCTGCTTCATGGAGTATTGTCCACCACTCCATGCAGATGTGGGGAAAGCCTGTTCTATTAGATCATAAATGTAGTAAACTAAAAATGTAGTGAAGCATAAAATTTTTATTCTATTTATTTGAATTATTTTTGTTATGTTATAATTTGTCCTCTAATCAAATATGGTGCTTAGTTTTAATTAACCTATATATTTTATAAAAGGGATCTTTACCTTTTTTTTTTTAACCAAATTATATAATAATGTTTTAGTTTTTTTTTTTACTTGTAAACCTGTAGTTGGGCTGTAAGTTTTAGAAATATCTTCTGAATTCTGCGTTTTGATGTCCACTTTCTGTTTCTGCGCTCAGTTTGTGGGTCACAAGTTCACAATTCTCTCAAATCTCATTTGCTCCTTTAATGTCCTAACACATTTACCTCAAGGTCAAACTGAAATATTTTTGAAGATATAAAGCAAAGACCAATTGCTATGCTTTTTATGCATTTAGGAAACTGCAGAGAACAAACAAAAGTGTCGGATCATCTGTATATTATTGTAGATTTATTCATAACACATGACTATTACAGCTTCTACTCTACAGCTTATATATACATTATATATATATATATATATATATATATATATATATATATATATGTATATAACTATTGTATGTGCGTATGTGCATCACAGAGGCTACCGTGCTGAGTTACGATGGCAGCATGTATCTAAAGATCATCATGCCGAGCACCATGCACACAGAGGCAGAGGACCTGGCCCTTCGCTTCATGTCCCAGCGAGCGTATGGCCTCCTGGTTGCCACAACCTCCAAAGAGTCCGCCGACACGCTTCGTCTGGAGCTGGACGGTGGACGTGTGAAGCTCACTGTTAATCTGGGTAACTTTTCTCTTCATCATCATCATCATCAATCACTTCATTGTCATTAAAAATCACCACCATCATCTTTTTTATTATTATTTTTTAACTAGTTTATTTTATTTATTAACATCTCCATCCTGAACCCTCCTCAGAGCATTTAGAGCTCAGGGATCCCTGAAATGAGTGCTGCCTTTAACCCTGCTTCTTTTTTTTTTTTTTGTTAATCACGCTGTTTGTTACCTTTACTGAAAACACAAGGTGATCTGACTAATTGTAGTAACCACTAGTTGCCACCAGATGGAGACATCCTACCGTTTATAAAGCTTTAGTTCCAAAGCTGTTTTTTTAGTTCTAACAGACTGCAGTGAATGTTAATGTAATTTACAGGTTTTACATCATTAAATTTTAAACATTTACACCTCAGAGGCACTAATGTTTAATGTTCACTAATGTTCATTCTGTTTATAATTGTTAAAGTAATGTTAAATGCTGAAAGAAAAATCATTAAGCACTGATTTGCTTATTATGAATTAAATATTAAAAATCTACATATATATGAATAAGATCCATGTGATCTAATACTATACAATTACTAAGGGTTAAAGAACTTTGATAAAAGGCAGTTTTTATTATGAACATTTTTATGATCCAACATTTTTACTAGTGCTATAAAATAAAAGAACCAAGATTGTTTTTACAAAAAAATATTTATTCTTCATTATTTCAACATTATTTATTCGTATCCTTTATTTTAAAAGTGTAAACTCAGTTTAGTCAGATCCCTTTTGTTTATAAAAAAGACTAAAAGATGAGAAACGGGTATGAGCTGCACTCAGTGGGACACACTGTCAGTCTCTCTCTCTCTCTCACTTTGTCTCGATTTCTATCTTTATCTCTATCACTTGTTCTGTCTCTATTTTCCGTCTCTCTTTCTTTCGTTTGGTCATTTTCTCTGTCGGTCATCTTTGCTCAAGGCTCTGAAGGGGGAACATTTCATACCTTCAATGGCTTGTATGTCTGCGGCCCAGAAGCGAACAGCCAAAGACCATCTCACCGTCCCCCGTTGAACAAAATAAGACAAAAAAAAAGCCAATAAATTCACCACTTAAGATTAGTTTGAACTTACATGCACCGATTTGCCTCGACAGATGAGGCTCTCGCACCTCTGCTGGTGCTAATTACCATGCGGTAACTTTTAACATCCAGATTCCACTGGGACTGTGGAGCGAACAATTAAACTATCACAGAAGGAAGAGTTTTCATTAACACACACACACACACTAAGAACAAATATAATATAACCATTTATGTGGTTATAATTGTCCTGATTTACAGGTCATACGACGAAATTAACATCTGGTCTTTTAAACGTACACAAATTTCCAAACCCTTGTTAAACTCTGCATAAGAAAGACATGGATTTAAGTTATAAGCTCGTTATGGCTACAATACACGTATATTTTTTGTGGTGTGCGCCCCCAGTGGCACTGTTTCCATAACTTGGACTATGTATAGAACCTATTAAAATCTAAAGATATGGAGGAACAGCGAGTGTGGACGGGTGGAGTTGTGAAAAGCGAGCCGATGCGCTGTTCGGCAGCTCGTTGCCGTGGCGGTGAGCCTGGTCCCTGGCTGTTTGTTATCACTACTCCGTAGCGGTTGACAGCTTCGAGATCTCACCTCAGCCTTCAAAGCCTGCGCATGCAGACTGCAGCAACCAAAGAGAAAAAGCACTCGTTATATCTGAATGGAGTTAAAAGAGGGCATTTTTCCACCGACTCATCAGGCTTGATGAGGTTCCTGAGAGTGCGTCTCTCATCTAAAAGCTATAATACCTTTAATGTTATGGAATTAATCAAAGTGATAGTCACTCATTGCTCTTATCTGCATGAGATTGGAAGGAGTACATAAGTACTCGGTGGTGTGTTACAGGTAGAACATTAGTGCTGCATTCTGGGCTGAGGTGAGCAGAACACCCTTACCTTATAGCCCTTATGATCATAGCTGGATCCCCATCACCGAAGAACTCCACACAGCATGGCCACTTTATTATTTTGGTTTTATTATTCTTCGATTCGTAGCGTTCTTCCAACCTGTCACAGTGCAGGATTTAATGTAAACAACAATTAATAAATAAAAATAATAATAATAATAAAATGATAATACTCAAATGATAATAATAAAATGATTTTCATTAACTTAGTATAGTGGGACGAGCATGTCCATAAGTTTTCTTTCTGGTTTGAGGTCTCTCTGTGGTGTTCCACCATGTTCCGTAAATCCCATTGAATGCTTTAAAGTGATTGGGAGCGTTGGAACGCTGTTGGAGCTCTTCGGGGCAGAGATGAGGGATGAAAGCATTTAATGGCGAGTAAAGGAGATGATGGGATAAGGGTGAGTCTGACTCCAGGCCTGTCCCCGGGTAGTGGCCCTTCCCAATCATTCGGATGTCTGCAGAATTTACCTTGAAGGATGTAAAATGTATTTTCTATCTCTCTCTCTCTCTCTCTCTCTCTCCTCTTTGTCTCTTTCCCTGCTTTTTTTTGTCTCTTCTCTTTGATTTGATCTCACCATCTCACTCTCTCTCCCGCCAGATTGTATCAGGATAGACTGTAATCTCAGTAAGTGATTCTATGTGTTTATTGGACATACAGAACACACAAACTCTCTCTCTCTCTCTCTCTCTCTCTCTTATTTTCTGTCTCTTTCTGTCTCACTCTCTGCTAAACACACAAAAACATTGTCCTCTTAGACAAAGTTGCGTACATGTTTTATATCTAATTACGTTCTATGCTGGTAATTTAACACTGTTGTATGTGTTATGATGTGTGTTCATTTAAAGGTAAGTCATGTGTACCAAAGGTGTGTGTGTGTGTGTGCGTCTTCACAGTGAACAATTTCCCGATAATGCATTCCATTCTGTATGTGCAGCGATGACTGAGGTTGACCTGTAGGTGTCAGCACAGCTCACAGTTATAATTAATAAAGTGGAGCAGGATGCTGTTGTTATATAAACTGCATCACAGAGGGAAGCTTGCCCCACACGAGCACACAGACCCGGCAGCTCCCCATCTGATCTGATCCGATCTGATGGGCGATGATTTATAATTTACTTTAAAGTGCTGCGGAGTCAAAGCATATTTATATCAGTGATGATCACCAGAAACTCTAAAGCATCATATAATGAGTGTAATTTCAAAAATAATGTAAACGTTACCTGCATTTCGCCTTACTGATTATTAGATTTACTCGGGGCCTCTCTGACAGAGCACATCATATCATGATTCTAGCAACTTTGATTTATTGTATTTACTATGACTATATTATATTCTTTTAATTATTTATTTTAGGTACAAAGTAAAAAGCTTGCTCATTGTTCGTCACTATAATGAGAAAGCATGCCATATTTACTCCCCCGGTTTGGATAATGGCAGAAAATCGTCGGTGACTCGTTTTAGAGATGAATGCAGAAACGGTTTTTATAAAAGGCAGCTTAGTAATTACAGCCTCACAAAATAAACTGAAAAGCTTTATTATTTACAAATCCAAAGGAACCAAGAGATGGTTTCATCATCGTATTTACAATCATCATGAACCATAAAGGCTGAAAAAAAACATTATTGTTTATTCATAATATTGTCAATAATTCTATAAAATGTTTGCATTTAAATCACAAAACAAGTGTTTATTTTAAAAATTGTTGGCATCCCAAGAACTGTCTGAAGTTTTAGGGTCGGGAACAGTTTTCAATAAAATAATCTTAATATAAACCCTCTGCTGTTAAATATTTTTTTTATAACAGGTTTTTGTTAAAGAGATGCGACTTCAGTAGTTTCTTAAAGCTGCTCAGTGATTCTGCCTTATGGACAGAGTTGGGAAGATGTACTGTCATGTTGCCGTGGTGAACACCATGGAGTGAGAATCAGCTCCTCGGTGAGGTGGAACCACCAGGGGGCGATCATCACTGGAGCGAAATGAACGAGTCGGAGTGTATTTTGAAAAGATAGAGTGAAGGTCGGAGGGGCCAGATCCAGAGATGGTTCTGTAGGACAGAGTCAGTGACTTGTACTGAATGCAGCTACAGGGAGCTTTATTGTTCTTCTTAACCGTGATTTATCTTGTTAAACCATGATTGAGGGTGGGGTGTATTCGTTCTATGGTCTGAGGTGTCTTTAGTAAAAAACTTTTGAATGGTAAAGACTAGAATTATGTTTTTTAGCGATGCAGTAAAGCTCTCCATTTTAAAATATAATACTAGATTACGTGAGCGTTAACTTTATCAGCTCTGCACCTCTGGTTTGGATACATCGCCTCCTTGTGTTGGCTTCATTAAGTACCAACAAGATGTAAAATTAAAAAATGACTACCTAAAGCCCAAAAGGCTAATCTGGGCTTATTTAAACAATAAAGCAAAGCTTTTACAGAAATAAAATGTGTAACGCTCTAAAGGATATATAAATGCTTTAGTTATTATTTTAAAAGCTCGTGTTCGTATTTTTTGTTTTAATTTTCTATGCAGGATGTCCTTTCCTCTCCTTTTGGCTCATCAACACATTTCTCGTACCGAGAGCTGATGTTGGGTGGCATATGGTCCCCTCACTGTGCCGTGGTAACCTGCGGTCAGTGTCCTGCCCTTTAACCTGGTTGTGGGGGGTGAGCGGTTGTGAGGTGAAACGGAAATAGAGATTGAGAGAGTGGAGCAGCCGGTGTGATGTTCTTGTACAGGTTATTGCACCTCTGCAGGGGGCGGGGTTGACTCATGTATCGCAGCGTGTTGTCACAGTGTTCAGTGCTGGTGATAATTAACTGCACAGGGATTTTATTATATAAGCTTTTTTTCAAATCAGTGTCTGAAGACCTGATGATTTAAAACACAATACGTTTAGAATGATTTCTGAAGATCATTTACATTAAGTCGCATGGCAACTGTAATATAATAAAGCTCCATGTCACTTCTTTACAGCCGTGTGGTCATTAATAAAAGTAGTCTCTTGGAATATGACCATTTTTATAACTGATTATTTTAATTTTTTGAAGTCAGTCGGAAAAACCTGGCATCAACTCACAAACACATTTTATAACTCTGTTATATATCTTTAGTTATAAGCCGGGTCATGGGATGCGTGTTTTAACGCTGATGTTCGGAAGGTTGTAAGTGTAAGTTATTTAAATAACGCATTACCCAAAGAATAATACAGATAAGCAAATATTTAACATTATAGATACATAAAAATAGAAATGCACCCCCTTCTGCGTGCAGTGCTCCCTGCTGCACGACAGAGAGATAAATTCTGCTTCAAATGTTAAACAGACCTCATAAAATATTCTTTTAAAGTGCATTCAAACTTCAAAGGAACCCGGCTGCTATATTACATTACGCCAGAGTTAAAATTAGAAGTGAAGAGAACGTAAGCGCGAGAGAGCAAGAGAGCAGGTCGTTAGTTATATCTGTTAATTAATGGTTTCGCAAAGATTTTGTGGATTTCCATGTAAATAAATGTATCAGAATTGAAATGGATATTAAACTTATATATATATATATATATATATATATATATATATATATATATATATATATAATTTTTTATTTATTTATTTTTTTAATCCTGAGTAGGCTATGGGGTAAACTTGAACCTATCCCAGTGCTCGTAGAGCAAAAGGCTGCCTGCAACAGAAACAATAAAATAATCTAAAACTGTTAAAAACCAACATAAACATCATAATTCCCATAAAACAAATAAAACAACAGGACATTTAAAAACTGTCTATTGTATTTAGCATGGTATCACTTAGGTCTCCATCCATAATGGACACTTTATTTTTTTGTTTTAGTTTTTGCTAGTATTACACACTGACAATTTATAATGGTAAATTGTAAAATCATTCATTCATTCATTATCTCCCGCTTTATCCTCTATTAGGGTCGCGGTGGGGTTCCACATGCCCATCCAGGGGAGAACGTCTCGGGCGCTGGGCAGATAGACCCAGGACAGGGCGCCAATCCATCGCTGGGCACACACTCACTCACACAGACACACTCTATATGGGGCAATTTTGAGAATTCAATTAACTTGATCCATGTTTTTGGACTGTGGGAGGAAACCGGAGAACCCAGAGGAAACCCACGCAGACACGGGGAGAACATGGAAACTCCACCCAGATGGGGATTCGAACCGGGAATCCCCAGCGCTGAGAGGCGAACGTGCTAAACCACTAAGCCACCGTGCCGCCCTTGTAAAATCTAAATTCCATGAAAAAATTTTTGGGGAGAAACCATATCGCCCCCTTGTGGATTAAATGGACAGGGCTAAATTGGTTATCTCGCTAGTGGTGGTGATACACATTTCCATGATGCAGCTCTATAAAGAACTTTTATCCTTCAGTGAAGCCTCATGCATTCAGATGTCAGTGCAGGATGTAAACAGCGTTATGGTGCTTGTTCCAGTTTGATGTGACCTGAGTGCAGTATCCCGTTCACAAAAACTTAGGGGATGTTCTTTTGTTGTTGTTGTTCTAAGATATGACTTTGCTGTATTATGTTTTTTATTTCTCCAACTTTAAAAGGCAGGTTAGTTGTAGCATTGTCAAAACATTGCAGATAGGATATAAAGGACGTATCTGAGACTTTGGAGTAATAGTTTTAAATGTTCATGCCCTCTCTGACCTGATAGCAGTATATGTACATATATAAACATGCCGTATATGAATGATAAATTAACTCAGAATAGAAATTCAATTTTTTATTATTTTAAAGGCAAGCTGTTATGAAATAAAAAAAATAATATATATATTTTTTTAAAAAAGCCAATGTCCAAAAGTTTATCTTTTTGATGAAGGAGAACGTTTATAGATTCGGGGTTCGATCCTGTTAAAATGTAGGCATGCCGACATGTTTACCCCGGAGAAGTAAAGGCCAAACCGATCCGTTCTGACAGCGCTCATGTAACGTTAAAGGGCAAATCAGCAAAATTTAGTCATGCTAATTGTTCTGCTCTCTGTTTCCTAAAAGATCCCAAGAGCCCTGTGTATACCATTATTCATTCATTCATTATCCTCTGCTTTATCCTCTTTTAGGGTCGCGGGGGGGGGTTCCCCATGCCCATCCAGGGGAGAACGTTTCGGGCGCGGGGAAGATACACCCACATCGCTGAGCACACACTCTCTCACTCACACACTATATGGGGCAATTTGGAGAACTCAATTGACTTGATCCATGTTTTTGGACTGTGGGAGGAAACCGGAGAACCCGGAGGAAACCCACACGGACACGGGGAGGACATGGAAACTCCACCCAGATGGGGATTCGAACCGGGAATCCATAGTGCTGAGAGGCGAACGTGCCGTCAGTTTACCAAAAACAGGTCCAGTTATCTTCTCTGTCATGTGATGTCACTGTGGCGTGATCTTGTCATCTGCAAAATATTAAAAACTAATATCAGTTTGAAAATATATATATAGCGCTGCTGTTGATTAGTGTAAACTGCTGGAACACTTTCTCATAAGCTTCCCTTTTGTGATTTCCGTGCTGCTGCCTTTTATAAATCACATAGAGTTGGATATTGTTGGCAGTCAGTCATATGCCACCGTGCAATTGCACAGACTTACACACAAAAACAAACAGAGCCGGATGCCCAGACTGCGCATGAGTAACCATGTGTGAAGGGTGAACGAGGCATTGATTAGTGCAGTGCACACACACACACACACACACACACACACACAGTCCAAGGGCTGGGTGCATAAAAGTGGTGAGAATTGCATGATGAATGTTATCAGTTGTCTGCTAGAATGAACACAGTTTTAATATTTACTTTAGGATGTTTTTATATTAATGTTGGTATCTGGATCATTTTAACGTGCTGGTCTGACACAATCAGGCTCAGTTTAAAATGTTTAAACCTGATGAATAAACTCAAAGATGGAGTTAACGTAAATGTGTACTGTGAATATGAGCGATGCTATGATGGAGAATCAGGCACATTATGAGGAAGGTCCTCTTTTTTATTTTTACATTTGGATTTCTGCTAAATTTTCAATTAATGAGAGTTTAAAAAGAATTTTATTGAAGGTAAAACAAAGAAAAAATTCAGCATATTGAAAAGATCAAAAGTTAAAATCTAATATGGGATTAAAAAGTCAAATGATAAAAATACAATTATAATTCAATACTAACGGTCATGATCCTCGGACCCGATTCTCTGGTCTATGTTTGGTTTTGAGTTTGACTTTAGCTCCGTTTTTTATTGTTTCAGTTTGTTTTCATTTATTTCGTGGCTGCGTTTTGTTCACACTAAAATAGGTGAGAATAGCCGGATGCGATGGTCTCCAGGGTCACATCCTTAAGCGAGTGCTGATTCAAGGTTTCATTACAATTAATCTGAATATCAGAGTTCGTATCCAAGAAAATCCGTGAAGTGCAGGGTTATTCCTAAAATAAGTGCCAATCAATGATGCTCGAATCTGTGCCAAATTATGATCAGTAGGGAATTAAATCCTTGATGAGTTATCTGGTCTGAGAAACAGGGTGAGGTTCTGTGTATTTATATCCTGAAGTGGGTTGTATGATGCATGCCATCTGCTGCTGGTTGCATGTGGCTTTTGTATGTTTGCTTACAGTCGGGCGCAATGTCCACTGTACTGTCTGCTGTGGTGCCAGTTTGCAGGACTCCATCTGTTCCCACCGACCGACCGACCGACAGAGTTCTGCAGACATGGCCTTTTAGAGACGTGTTCATAGCTAAACTTCTTCTTTTGCAAAAACTCTATTATTTATTTTAATGTATAAAAAGATTTTCCTCAGAGGATTAAATAATAATTATCTCTAAGCACACACGATTTTAATCATTGTACAGACCTTTTGATGGGGATGTGATGTAGTAACATCTGGATTCTGGCCTGCTTACATTTACATTGTCATTCAGCAGATGCTTTTATCCAAAGCGACTTACGAATGAGAACATTACAGTCAGAAAAAAAACCAACTGTACTGTAAATTCATCAAACCTGATTGTGATTTCATGCTCTTGTTTTTAATTTAATAATTTTTTTTTCTATAAAAAAAAAAAAAAATGTAATAAGTGAAACTGTTTAGGTTTCAGCTTTTATTTTTCCTCACAGGTCAAAACGACAGTGCAGAGAGAACTAAATACACAAAAAAACAAAGCATCCAGAAGTGCACACAAGTTTTAATGACTTCATTATTTAGTGAGCGAGAGCAGACAGTAGATTGAGGGTCGATGGCGCAGCGGCATATTCCTCTGTCTTTTTGATCTCTTTATTCGAGTGCATGTGCGCATAATAGAGTTTCATCCGCAGTCAATACAAAAGTGTGGAGTATATCATTCTGAATGAGATTATTACTCTCTCTCTCTCTCTCTCTCTCTCTCACAACTCCGCCCCCACACCCCCGAGTCTGCCTTCACATATATTTTACACATAAATCTATATCACAGTCAACATGCTCAAGAGATGAAAGCAAACATTAAAAAACAAAGCAGATGATGGAGAAGGACAAACGGGGGCGTTGTAGCCCAAAAAGAGTTTAGTTTATGTGGGTTATGTGGGTTCGAATCCCCATCTGGATAGAGTTCCCATGGTCTCGCCGTGTCCGCGTGGGTTTCCTCCGGGTTCTCCGGTTTCCTCCCACGGTCCAAAAAACATGGATCAAGGTCAATTGAGTTCTCCAAGTGTGTGTCTGTGTGAGTGAGTGTGTGCCCGGCGATGGATTGTCGCCCTGTCCTGGGTGTATCTGCCCAGCGCCTGAAATGTTCTCCCCGACCCTAGTAGAGGATAAAGCATAAGATAATGGATGGATGGAATATTTGTAGGTTCTCCACTTGGCTTCCATAATAATGAAAGTACTTGAGTCTTCCTTATTCTATTTTAAGTAACTAACGCCGCTTCATCGAGTGAAGGACAGACACTGGTCCCTGTCCCTAATCCCTAATCTGTTTGTAGTTCCTGGTTTTAAACATGATGTCTTGGGGTTCCTCTCTGGCTGATAGGAGAACCTATCGTCACCTTTACCTACAGTTCCAAACGTCTGAAAAACCTCACACAAGTAGGGTGTCATTTTGTGTAATTATGTATCAGGATCAGAGAGACTCTTCTTTTGATCTTCTAACAGGACATGGTCCTCTCGCTGCTATCCTTCTCTGAAAGGACCGAGCGCTCGGGCAGCAAAGCAGAAGCTTTTATCCAAAGCGACTGGTTTTTATATCATTGATTTTCACCAATGGGAGATTAGTGTGTTACAATTTGCATATATTTCTTTTTAAATAATCATTTTTCAACATTTTATCAAACGCTTTTATCCAAAGCAACTTACAAATATCCCAATTTGATTAGGGTTAGAACACGGAGTCGGCCACAGCATCCCTGAAGCGATGAGGGTAAGGATCTTGCTTAAGGACCCACATTGGTAACTTCAGTGGACCTGGGGGTTTGAACCCACACCCTTCTGATTTGATAATACAACACTCTAACCTGAGAACTCCACCCAGATTGTGCTAACCACTAAGCCACCGTGCCATCTCATTTAATTCCAATACGTTTTATTTTAGTAAGATAAGATATGATAAACCTTTATTTGTCCCACAATGGGGAATAGTACCACATCGGTCCATTACTGACTGCAAACAGACTGCAAAATTCCGTGTTGTGTTGAGGAGTCGACAATAATGTTGTAAAACCCAGTTGCACTTTTATTTTTAAATGCAAGACGTCCAAGCCGTTAAACCATCAAGAAGGTTATATTTGATTCGAATAGACGTGTGTGTGTGTGTGTGTGTGTTTGTGCAGGAACATGCATGCACTGTTGTGAATAAGCATTAATTGCCTGCTGTTCAGCCTTCTGTGGAAACTGTCCTTTCAGTCTGTCCAACTGTACACACAGTAACTCGTGAAATTGTTAAACGTAATGACGTGGCATCTGGCTGTGACTGTGACTGATTTAATCTTTATTTATCCATTTATTAACAGCGTTAAGACATTTGTCTTCTATTTTGTGAAAATGGTTTAAAATTTCTGCAAGCTTTAATTATGAAACAAAGATAATGTAATACAAGGCTTTGTAATTGTATCATTTTAGTAAATTGGATTTATATAAATAAATTGCCTTTATATAGTGTGTGGGCATGTGTGCCCAGCGATAGACTGGCGCCCTGTCCTAGGTATATTTCCCCAGCGCCCAATATTATTTTCTCTGGATGTGTATGGGAACACAGGGACCCTAATATATTCATTCATCCATTATCTCCCGCTTTATCCTCCATTAGGGTCGCGGTGGGGTTCCCCATGCCCATCCAGGGGAGAACGTCTCGGGCGCTGGGCAGATAGACCCAGGACAAGGCACCAATCCATCGCTGGGCAAACACTCACTCACACAGACACACTCTATAGGGGGCAATTTTTAAAATTTAATTGACTTGATCCATGTTTTTGGAATGTGGGAGGAAACCGGAGAACCCGGAGGAAACACACGCAGACACGGGGAGAACATGGAAACTCCACCCAGATTGGGATTCGAACCGGGAATCCCTAGTGCTGAGATGCGAACATGCCAAACCACTAAGCCACTGTGCTGCCCCCTAATATATATATATATATATATATATAGGATTAAGCACATGATAATAGATGGATGATGTTATTATTTTACATATCTGCATATTTATTAGATGTTCTAATTTTGTTTTTCAGCATTCATGGTCAAACTTTCCAAATAGTATTTGGGCCATATTCATCGTTTCATCGGAATAAGTAAAAAAAAAATTAAAAAAAACTTAAACAAGGTCAGCATTTTTGGTCAATCAATAGTGAATCACGTTGGCTTACCTTAATTATTATTGATGTTATAATTATCATTAGTGTAAAAATTAACTAAGCCGTATAAAAGCCATTTCAAAAGCTCTGTTCTCTGAATATGTTAGGATTAAACCTTAGACTAAATCCTTCTTTAAAATGTCAGCTAGTCACGATAAGTGCAACTCCGGCCGAGCTTCTCTTTGCGTGATCACGGGATGTGGATGCTAGATCTTCATTTGCTTTGAATCTAGTTAATGTATTATTGGCCTGCAGCTTCATTGCTGCTCAGCCGTCCACAGTTACGCCACATTTCCTGTCACTTTTGCAGTGCATGGGATGTCAGGGCTGAGAATGGTGCGAGATTCGGGGTGACATTGTGCTGTGAAGTCGCAGTGCCCAATGACCTAGTTAGGTAGCTTCCCTTTCATTGTCTCAGTCTGTGGTTAAATTCGCACAGACAAGGGAAAAGGTGTTGCTGAAAAGCTGCTGACAGGCAAGGATAATGAAGTGCTCTCCACTCTGAATAAAGACTTTAAATCTAAAACAGGACGGGCGATAAATCCATCCAAACAATGAATGAATCACTTACATTTACTGGAGAATTAACGCTTTTTGTTTTTTTTTTAATTATTATTATTTTTGTTAATTCATTCATTCATTATCTTCCGCTTATCCTCTATTAGGGTCGCGGTGGGGTTCCCCATGCCCATCCAGGGGAGAACGTCTCAGGCGCTGGGCAGATAGACCCAGGACAGGGCGCCAATCCATCGCTGGGCACACACTCACTCACACAGACACACTCTATAGGGGGCAATTTTGAGAATTCAATTAACTTGTTCCATGTTTTTGGACTGTGGGAGGAAACCGGAGAACCCGGAGGAAACCCACGCAGACACGGGCCCCCCCCCCCCCCCCCCCCCCCCCCCCCCCCCCCCCCCCCCCCCCCCCCCCCCCCCCCCCCCCCCCCCCCCCCCCCCCCCCCCCCCCCCCCCCCCCCCCTATATGATAAGACATAAATATATATGAATAATTCTGCCTGATGCATGCAGTTTACATGTATACACTTGCATACGTCAGGCAGATTTAACGACTTCAGGTTTGCAGGCCTCACTAATGAAACCCTGCCCCTGACATTTTGTAAAATAATGAAATGGTTGGAGGAAAACGGAGCTGAACTGTGTCGTAGGTGATGGTTCCTACAAAACTTCTCTGTGGAGAAGAATTCGTCGGAGTAAGCATTATAATTAGTGCTGCGATAATCAGAATGATGAGTGTCGAAATTCCTTTTTAACGTCTTGACACTAACGAACGTGGTCGGCAGGTTAGAGGAGCATCCCTCCAGAATAATAAACAACCACACGACTGGAAACGGGCGCGCTCGCAAAATTATTACCGTATTGGAGTTATTTGTCAGGAGCTGTAATTGTGTTCTAAGTGAATTCCTTCTAGACCCTCGGTTCAGAACATCAGGAGTAGACCTCGTTATTTCCTTCTCTGAACAGAGCACACACAGGCAGCCCTGCTTCGTTTGGGAATCGCATGCCTTTGCTTAGAATAGTTTATATTCTAAATAACCGTAGTTTGAAATCCACGCTATGTTTATCTGCGCAGCCCCAGCTAAAGCATTTATTAACCACATAAAAGGGGGATGAGTTCTGCCCTCATTTCACTGAGATCTTCCGCTCCTGTAAAAGAGGCCGTAAATAGACTTTTTTGTAAATAATATCAGTGATTTATTAATAATCTCACGTACCTGCCATGAATAAAAACAGCTTCACGTTCTTCATGATTTAAGACAGATGTTTGGAATTTATTGGTTAGTAAACAGCATGACAACTCATTCGTTCTGATTACAGGGGGTTGGGGCCTATCCCAACACTTAGTAGGCAAAGGTTGGAGGTAGATTCTGGAATGTTGGACACTGGACCATCAGAGGTCATACACATAAACCCATCCATCCATGATTATCTTCCGCTTTATCCTCTATTAGGGGGTTCCCCATGCCCATCCAGGGGAGAATGTTTCGGGCGCTTGACAGATACACCCAGGACAGGGCGCCAATCCATCGCTGGACACACACTCACTCACACAAACACACACTCTATATGGGGCAATTTGGAGAACTCAATTGACTTGATCCATGTTTTTGGACTGTGGGAGGAAACCGGAGAACCCGGAGGAAACCCACGTGGACACGGGGAGAACATGCAAACTCCACCCAGATGGGGATTCGAAACGGGAATCCCTAGTGCTGAGAGGAGAACGTGCCAACCACTAAACCACCGTGCTGCCCTACACATAAACCCATGCAGCTTAAACTCATGCAAATCCAGGAATTAAACCGGTTTAATCTGGTTTTTATTATACTACAGTCTACCTGTTCTTACCATAACTCCTAACTTGGGGTGTTCTCTCATTAGTAAGGATATAATCGTCTGCTAAATGACTAAATGTTAATATAAACCCTAATTCTGCTGATCATTTGGTCAGTAAACTCATCGAGCAGTTTCCATCTATCCTTTTTTTATAAGAAATGTTTTAATAATTATTATTTATTCATTTATATTATTATATATATAAATAAATACAACCGTGTCCGGTGTTCAGGTCTCAGTTTTTATTTGTGTATTTGTGAGTTTAAAGGTTCTTATAACCCGAGCCTCGTTTGGGTAATTGATATTGCCGCTCATGAATTTTGTGTCACGTTTATTAATTGTTTTTTTAATGTAAATAAACTTTGGATCTAAGGTTTTATAATGAATCTAGGTTTTGAATGGTTTTATGTAAATAAATAAATAATAAATAAATAATATATTATACATTATAATACATTTATTATTTAGGATTATTTTCAATAATTATCCAATCTTTCAGAAGCCATCACAAATCAGTCTGTGGGATGCCAACAGTCAAGTATATACAAGGATGTGAATATATATTATTTTAGAAAAGGCTTTTAAGGAGTTTATTTTCTATTAAATAATACAATTTCATTAAAGCTTACTGTGTTATTAATAAACTGAGGCATATGAGGAAATCTAAAGAATAAAAAAAAATGTTTATGAAGTGTGTGAGTGTGTTAACACATGTTCCTCTATTTAAAATAAAGGGCCCGAGTGTACAGGGTGCGTTGTGCTTGACTCTCCTCTCTGCCTTCAGGTAAGGGCCCTGAAACTCTGTATGCTGGTCAGAAGTTAAACGATAACGAGTGGCATTCTGTGAAAGTGGTTCGCCGAGGCAAGAACCTCCAGCTTTCTGTGGACAACGTCACCGTTGAAGGTATTCATTGCTTTAATGAATAAAATACGGCTCTGTGGCTTTTAATGAACACTCAGGGTTCAGAGTTCTCCAATATCCAATTAAATCATGTGTAAGACTCATTTGCTATTGGACGAGGATTGGATTACATTTGCATTATTATATTACGGGTTGTTACCGCTTTTATTAACTGGTCAATTATATTAAGCAGCAGCGGGGCTGTTGAGCATGCAGCTCTGCTGTCTGTTTGCACACAGCAGTGCGATTATCATTTAAAAAGGGGGCGCGGTCCACAGGACTGAGAGCCAAAATTCCATCAAATGAAGCGGGCAATAGTATGTGACCTTTTTA
Source organism: Corydoras maculifer (assembly GCA_019802435.1). Classification (NCBI taxonomy): domain Eukaryota; kingdom Metazoa; phylum Chordata; class Actinopteri; order Siluriformes; family Callichthyidae; genus Corydoras; species Corydoras maculifer. Next base: position 223,819 of record JAFMOD010000402.1, read on the forward strand.
AATTAATTATTTGAATTAAAATGGCCATAATTGAGCCATTATCTAATTCTAGCTGTCATTCCGATTGCCATGCTGACAGATTGTGCACATCTGTGTTGTCATTTTATTGTGTTTATCATGTTTATTATGCCGTCGCTTTGTCCTTGGGTCAGTTACCCTTTTGTAGACTGCATTTTAAATAATATTATGGACTTTGAAAAGCGTTTAAATTATACAATATTTAGTGTCATTTGTTGTAATTCATCCATTATCTTCCGTTTTATCCTCTATTAGGGTCCCGGGGGGGGGGGGGGGTTCCCCATGCCCATCCAGGGGAGAACGTTTTGGGCGCTGGGCAGATACACCCAGGATAGGGCGCCAATCCATCACTGGACACACACACACAGACACACTCTATATGGGGCAATTTGGAGAACTCAATTGACTTGATCCATGTTTTTGGACTGTGGGAGGAAACCCGAGAACCCGGAGGAAACCCACACGAACACGGGGAGGACATGGAAACTCCACCCAGATGGGGATTCGAACCGGGAATCCCTAGCGCTTAGATGAGAACATACCAACCACTAAGCCACCGTCTCGCCCTTGCTTTAATTTAAATATTAAATGAATATTATACATGCGGTTTTAAAGCTGATTTATACAGTTTTAATGGAAAAGCAGTTGTGATGTTTATAGACTCTGTATACGTTGGTTGAACAGATGTTATAGAAGCATCAGCACATCAGCGTTTCTTACGTCGAGGCTTGAAATTTTGTGAACCCTTCCAAATTTTCAGAACTTTTTCCCATAATTATATTTTTTTAATCTAATAAGGGCTGGAAATTTTCTTACTGCTTAGTGGCTGGTTTAATTTGGAGGTCGCTGGTTTAAACAAATTAACTTCCACCACGTGATTATTTTTCTTAGAATATAGTGCTAAATATTCGGGTTAATTGCACATACATATCGTATGCATTCATAGATATTATAATCACAACTAGGCGGCACGATGGCTTAGTGGTTGGCATGTTCTCCTCACAGTGCTAGGGATTCCTGATTCAAATCCCAAACTGGGTGGAGTTTCCATGTCCTCCCCGTGTCCTGGGTTCTCCGCTTTCCTCCCACAGTCCAAAAAAAACATGGATCAAGGTCAATTGAATTCTCCAAATTGCCCCATACAGAGTGTGTGTGTGTGTGTGTGTGTGCCCAGCGATAGATTGGCATCCTATCTTGGGTGTATCTGCCCAGCGCCCGAAACGTTCTTCCCTGGATGGGCATGGGGAACCCCCCCGTGACCCTTGTAGAGGATAAAGCAGAAGATGATGGATGGATGGATAATCACATCTAATCATCAACCCACTTCATTGTAATTTCACCTTTACATCCTTCAAGGTGATTAGATCTATGGATTTTTTAAATTGTAGAAGTCTGCCGTTGCGTTGGCTCATATGGAAATAAGGGTTCACAAAGCTTTAAACGGCGCCCTTTGATAGAAGGTCGTTCTTTTTCACTCGGTAATCCTCCGATGTGCCCGTGTTTTTTTTTTTGTTTTGTTTTTTTTGTGACCTACAGGACAGATGACGGGCGCCCACACGCGACTCGAGTTCCACAACATCGAGACGGGCATCATGACAGAAAGACGCTTTATCTCTGTAGTTCCATCTAACTTTGTGGGGCACCTGCAGGGCCTAACCGTCAACGGCGTCCCCTATCTTGACCAGTGCAAAAACGGCGACATCTCCTACTGCGAGCTGAACGCCCGTTTTGGCATGCGCCACATCATCGCTGATCCGGTCACCTTCAGGAGTAAAGGCAGTTATCTGGCGCTGGCTACGCTGCAGGCCTACGCCTCCATGCACCTGTTCTTTCAGTTTAAAACGACGGGCGTGGACGGGCTGATCCTGTACAACAGCGGAGATGGCAGCGATTTCATCGTGGTGGAGCTGGTTAAGGGGTACGTTTGAACTCTTCATCTAAGGGCGCGGTAGCTCAGTGGTTAGGCTATTAATCTGAAGGTTGGGGGTTCAAATCCCAGGTCCGCTGAAGTTACCAATGTGAGTCCTTGAGCAAGGCCCTTAACCCTCATTGCTCCAGGGGGCGCTGTGATTAACCCTAAAAGCGTCTGCTAAATGACCAAATGTAATGTAAATGTGTACTTTTTGTTTTACTATTTTCAATAACTCAGATGGATAAATTATTCATTAATTTTGTGACCTGTTGCGGTCATTATCTCTCCTCTCACAGGTTTATAAATCTCTTCATGGCACAGTTTTTATTTGCTGCACATAATGAGATTTTTCTCTTTTATCCCAGCAGAGCCTGTTGGGCGGCTGCATTATTTATTTATTACATTCTTCGCTACCTGTGACCAAAAGCTTTTTATTTTATTTTTTTTATTATATATTCTTAAATCACACATGCCTTACTGATTAACATGATCTTAATACCCTGAGCAGGTGGGCAGGAATAACATGCCCTATATCACCATAAAAAAATTTTTAACAGAGGGATACTGTTTTTATTTTCATTCATTCATTCATTATCTTCCGCTTATCCTCTATTAGGGTCGCGGTGGGGTTCCCCATGCCCATCCAGGGGAGAACGTCTCGGGCGCTGGGCAGATAGACCCAGGACAGGACGCCAATCCATCGCTGGGCACATACTCACTCACTCAAACACTCTACATGGGGCAATTTTGGAGAACTCAATTAACTTGATCCATGTTTTTGGACTGTGGGAGGAAACCGGAGAACCCGGAGGAAACCCACGTAGACACGGGGAGAACATGGAAACTCCACCCAGATGGGGATTCGAACCGGGAATCCCTAGCACTGAGAGGAGAACGTGCCTCTGTTTTTATTTTATTTATTAATTATTCATTCATTCATTATCACCCGCTTTATCCTCTATTAGGGTCGCGGTGGGGTTCCCCATGCCCATCCAGGGGAGAACGTCTCGGGCGCTGGGCAGATAGACCCAGGACAGGGCGCCAATCCATCGCTGGGCACACACTCACTCACACAGAC
>JAFMOD010000402.1:230532-264239 GCA_019802435.1 Corydoras maculifer
AGAAGCTAATGGCTGGATGTTCAGATACTTAATATATTGAATGGATATAAATACGGTTGTCTGTGATTTTCCTACTTCAACCTCGTGAATGCACTTTTGACGAAACCGTCACGTCGTCATGAAATAGGCCGTCCCAGTGAATTATTTGACTTTAAAAACCTCAGAGCTTTAAATAACAGAAGAACTTTGGCTTCTCTGTGGCCGACATTCTCCTAACAGCCGCGGGATTTACGCTTCCTGCAAACTCATTTACATTTCGTAAAAATAAAAACAAAAACAAAAAAAAGCCTTAAAATCTATTGGACTCCACCGTGCGGTTGTGCGTTGACAGACACTTCACTGAGCTGGTAAATTAGTACGGGCACAAAGTCTCATCGTCTGCACGGTCAACATGTTTACCGCTAACGCAGCCGCTGAGGAAGAATCCATCCTGCAAAATGAAACTGAAAGCTAGAAAATTGCAAACAGGGTCAATGAAGAACGGAGAAAAGACCAAAAAAAAGACCCAAAACGGCTATGCCAGCGTTTTTAGGCTGGGTGACCGAGCATGTGACTTCTTGCTGGGATGCACCTGATGAATTTTATTATTTAATGAGAATTTATTGCTGTTGTCTGATTTAATGTCTTTACCATCTTATTATTTACTTAAACCATGTTTAACACCTGGGACCTGTCCTCGTTATACTTTTTTGGAACCCCTGCATATATTACTGCTGTATGCTAAATGTCCCATCATCCTGTCATGTCCTGTCTTACTTACTGAGACCTCACACTATGTGCTACATCATATATATTACATTAAGCATACAATTTTATTTTGGTAAAAATTAGGTACAGGTTTAAATCCTTAATATTTTAATAAATAATAATCTGATTAAGCAGTTAATTAAAAGAATAAATTCTTCCTGACACACTCTTCCAGTGCACTATACATACAAGTAATGAGCCCCATGGCAGTGTATGCTTTTTATAAACAGATAATTAATAAAGCCACTAAACTACCTTCTGCACCCCTCACTCATATCTGTGTGGGTTTCCTTCCATATTCCAAAGACGCATCAATTAATAAATTAAAGATGCTTACGTGCCTTTATAATTAGTCTTCTATAAATAACTGAGGTGGTGCAGGTAGTTTAATGTAGTCATGGAAACCTGATGTTAAAGTAAGTTATTTTATTTTATTTTAATTTTTTTTGGGCTATAAATATAACCGTAACAAGACTTCAAAGACATCTTGAGACTTCAAATTAAAGATTTTGCCTCAAATCCTGGATTAGATTAGTTTAACGTACATGGTTGTCCGTACATACAGAATTTTATTGTCCGAGCGTTTATGCTTTAATTTTCGACGTGTTATAGTGAGCCATATAACGACAATGAAAACGACAGTTTAATTCTGCACTGCCGCAACTTATTGGCATTTAAAGGCAGAGAAATATTCCTCATAAATGACATAGACGTCCATCACTAAATATGGAGATGCAAGCTTTGCAAAAAAAAAAATAATTATAAATAAAATATAATTAGTCCTTTGTCTTTGGTAAATAATTGTTGAAAAACAAGAGGAGCTCAGGATTAAGCGAAGCTGTCTCTTTTTTTTATTTCGTATGAACATGTGATGCTCTGGGCAGCTGCACCATAAAAATAGTTAATGCACCACGGGCAGTCGGGAGACATACTGAAGAGCTGTTAGTTGGGATGAAGTGAGACATCTGAAGCCTGGCCTCAGGATGGACTTTGTGTAAAGTGACTATTAACTTGGAGTTTGGCTGTAGATTAAAACTTATAATTACATTTGCTTTGACAGCATTTGGCAGCAGAAATATCTTGCCGTCCATGTGTTTGAGCCGAAAGATACAGACAACAACAAAGATACAACTGAAATCATTAATGAGCGTCATGGATTATCTAATAATTGTCCTGAAATTAACACGACACAAATCAGACTGCCAACTAAAACACTTCTCACAATTCTTAGTCATTTAGTATTTTATGTAAAGTATTATGAAAAGTCCATTTCTAAGATCCTATCATGGGGTTCTATTGGATCATCCTAAACATTTAGTTTGGGTTTCGAGGCTCCAGTTGTGTCCAATCCCCATTCTCTGTTTTTTATTCCTATTATTTTTATGCTGTCTGTGGAGGTCATGTGATATCATGAGCATGAGCGTTTTTTTTTATTATTTTTATTTTATTTTATTTTCCCATGGTCTCAGTGGCGGATAATCTGCCTACATGTCGACAAACATTCTAATATCTTTAATGCATCAACCCAGACCCACTGTCAAGATTCTGTCAGCTGCATTTCAACAGGCCAGCCACACTCCCGCCCATACGCCCTTCCAGGGATCATTCGGTACTGAGCCGACGTGAATCAATTCTGTTGTTCCTCGTCGGCTCGATACGAAATGATCCACGGAAGTGCGTATTAGCGGAAGCGTGGATGGCAGGGTGAAAAACGCAGCCGGTAGAATCCTGACAGTACAGCCCGTCTGTCTGCATGCAGACAGAACAACTGCAGCTGACGCATTACAATCCTCCCAATCAGGTTCCTTTGGTTGGACGGATACTAAACCAATATAATAAATTATTCCTTGCAACTGTTTCTTTGAAGGTTAAGGCTTAGAACTGCATGCCCAATGCCCAATAAATCAAAAAAATTTAATAAAAAAATTAATATATATATATATTTGTGTGTGTGTATATATATATATATATATATATATATATATATATATATATTCTCCAGTTTCTTCCTACAGTCCTAAAATATGGATTCAAGGTAAATTAAGTGCTCTAAATTGCCCCAAATAGAGTGTGTGTGAGTGAGTGTGCCCAGCGATATATTGCCGCCCCTGTTGCTGGTGTTTAATATAAATATACACACCACTCGCTTTTTTTACATAATTTTAAGTGCAATATCTCAAAATGTACTTTTTGTTTATGCACTGCGATATGAAATCTTAACTTTATGCTTCAACTTTACACTCGCAGTTAGGCTTTTTATGCAAATCCAGGTCTCTGCACTTAATTGAACTTAAATATTTTATTTTACTTCCCATTTTCTGGGAAAAATGATACACACGAGAGAGAGAGAGAGGAGGGACTTGATGACTTTCAAAAAATGGTCATTCATAATTAAGCACAAAGTAAATGTGCCCAAATTAAATATAATGAGCTGTGATCGAGGGCCTGTGATACGTTTTCCATTCGCCCTCTCATGACTGCAAGTAAGAATCTCATCAGTCATTATTTCCCCTCTTTTTTGCACCACGGAGTCACTTTAAATGCTCTAATTGTCTTGACTCTCGGGCCAATCAGCACTTGAGGGAACGGGATGCATTTTAAATGAAGAGGATAAAACAGAAAGGCTTATCACACGGGCCGTTTCTTATAATGATCTTTTTCTAAAATCATGCTTAATTATATTCACCTTAGATTTGTTCGAGAGAACATGAAGGCTCTAAATCTGCCCCGCACATTTAGAACAACAAGAACCAGGTTAATCTTTGTCCCTCGTTTGCATATTAAGAGATAAAATGCTGATGCCCACCTCGCGTCATTTCAGCGGGACCGGTCACTGTGATGTACTGACATCAGATATGACATCTATAAATGATGACATCACTCACATCAGAAAATATAGTCATCAGAAATAATAATAAGAATATTAATTATTATTTCAATTCTTCTCGTCTCTTGTTTTTGATGAGTTCTCGATTTGTTTCATTTTAGGTTAGTAATATAGCTGCTTAAATATGTTTCATTCATTCATTCATTATCTTCCGCTTTATCCTCTATTAGGGTCGCGGGGGGGGGGGTTCCACATGCTCATCCAGGGGAGAACGTCTCGGGCGCTGGGCAGATACACCCAGGACAGGGCGCCAATCCATCACTGGGCACACACTCACTCACACACACACTCTATATGGGGCAATTTGGAGTATTCAATTGACTTGATCCATGTTTTTGGACTGTGGGAGGAAACCAGAGAACCTGGAGGAAACCCACGCGGACACGGGGAGAAAATAGAAACTCCACTCAGATGGGGATTCGAACCGGGAAGAGAACCGCAGAGAGAAGAACATGCCAAACCACTAAGCCACCGTGCCGCCTTAAATATATTTACTATACAAATTATTCAAATTATTAACTAAATTGGAGGCTCTTTGGAACTCCAATAATCTGAAATTAGGTCGTAATTCAATTAAAATTAAAAACTGATCAAATGAAACTCTGGAGTTGACTGATGACGGTGTGTGACGTGTCGAGGAAACAGTAAAAGTAGCTCCTGTTGTGCGTAGACAAAATAAAGACTCACAATTGAACGTGTCTGAGCAGGCATGCGTTCAGTCGATGACGCAAATGCGTATTGATGATCTTAACTAGCTGTGGGGTTGGTCTGCGCACGCAACAGTTACAGCAAATTGGCTGGCCATCGATCTGCGAGATTCTGTAGAATGGCTATTGATCAGTGTGTGTGTGTGTGTGTGTGTGTGTTACACTATTAATTGTGTTTTCAGTTTATTTCAATTTTGTTTTGATGTGCTGATATAAGCATTGAGTTTGATTTCTTTACAGATCTTAGCTTTAATTACAGCTCTTTAAGCTCCTTGTGAAGCTCCATTTCTGACGTTTTACTCGGTTCGGTGCATAAAACTATTAAAATTCATTTTATACCGACGTCTCAAACGCGCCAGGCGTCGACGGAGCGTCTGTGTTGTTTAGTTTGCTTTCATCTGTAGGTTTAAGGTTCATTGTTTGGGTTGAACCTTGAGTTCTCACTGGAATAGCATGTTCTTTAATATTAGGCCTTATTCATTCATTCATTCATTATCTCCCGCTTATCCTCTATTAGGGTCGCGGTGGGGTTCCCATGCCCATCCAGGGGAGAACGTCTCGGGCGCTAGGCAGATACACCCAGGACTGGGCACACACTCACTCACACACACACACACACACACACTATATGGGGCGATTTGGAGAATTCAATTGACTTGATCCATGTTTTTGGACAGTGGGAGGAAACCAGAGAACCAGGAGGAAACCCACGCGGACACGGGGAGAACATGGAAACTCCACCCAGATGGGGATTCGAACCGGGAATCCCTAGCGCTGAGAGGCGAACGTGCTAAACCACTAAGCCACCGTGCCGCAGGCCTTATTCAATTAAAACTAAATAATTTGTGATGTGTTGGTAAATGCCATGACGTTTAAAATGAAGATCTGCTTTCATACTGGCCGCTGGCTTTGTGGGAGGACGGCTATTTTTTATTCTATTTTTTTCACCCCTGCTTGTCTTTGGTGGTAGTAGTTTTTAGATTAGTTCATTTACACTATTGATTTGCTTTGAAGCATCCTTCGCGGTTTCCCAGGGGCCGGAAAAAAAAAAAGAAAGAGAGAAAAAAATCCTTCGTTGGGTTAACATGCCGCAGTGAACAAACACGAGGACCCAGGTCGGCTTGAGTTCTGCACGGTTCCTGTGCTTTAAATAATAAGGTCAGCATCAGATCTGCGGGTTTCATTCGTTGCTGAGCTGTAAGGCTTGAATAAAATTAAACTCGCGTTCTAAAATATTGGAACGTGTGCAAATGTGGAACCCCGTCAGTGTGCATAACTAATCCCCGGGATGGTAGAACTCATCAGTATGTGCATGCTTAGGTTTAAACTTAACAAAGGAAAGGTGACCCACCAAACGACCGACATGGCTGTCAGGTTATACATGAATATATATATAGAAAAGGCTCAAACCATATAACGGAAACATCGTCGTCTGTCTCTTTCTGCTCTTTTAGGAGAGCTGTACATCGGTGGCGTGGGGAAGAGTATGTATAACAGTCTGCCCAAGCTGATAGCGTCCCGGGACGGCTACCAGGGCTGCCTGGCGTCCATGGACCTAAACGGGAGGCTGCCGGACCTGATTGCAGACGCCCTCCATCGGGTGGGCCAGGTGGATCGAGGATGTGACGGTCAGTAAAACCTGTATTTCAATTGTAAATTGTTTTGTTCCATCCATCCATCCATTGTCTTCTGCATTATCCTATATTAGGCTCGCGCATCCAGGGGAGAACGTCTCGGGCGCTGGGCAGATAGACCCAGGACAGGACGCCAGTCTATCACTGGACACACACTCACTCACACAGACACACTTTATATGGGGCAATTTGGAGAATTCAATTGACTTGATCCATGTTTTCAGACTGTGGGAGGAAACTGGAGAACCCGGAGGAAACCCACACAGACACGGGGAGAAACTCCACCCAGATGGGGATTCAAACCGGGAATCCCTAGTGCTGAGAGGAGAACGACCGTGCCACCTTGCTTTGTTCCCTGACCATAATTTTATAACTAATATATATATATATACTGGGGTGGCATTGGAATCCCAATCTGGGTGGAGTTTGCATGTTCTCCCTATGTCCGCATGGGTTTCCTCCCACAGTCCAAAAACATGTATTTAAGGTATATTGAATGCTCTAAATTACCCTATGTAGTGTGTAAGTGAGTGTGGCCAGTGATAGCTTGGTGCACTGTCCTGGGTCTATCTGCCCAGCACCTGAAACTTTCTCCCCCGGATGAACAGGGGAACCCACCATGACCCTAGTAGAGGCTTATGTGAACTAAAATGGATGGATGAATATATACCACCAGGGTTTAGAGAAACTTCTAGAGTTAGAGAGAAAACCCTACTATATATAACCCATAACATTATTTAAGATTTTAATTACTTCAAGCCAAGTAAAGCTAACCTCTGTCTTCTGGGAGTTAGTGTGTAGCTTTGATTCGTTCTGTGTATGTCCAGTACATAAAACTCGTCCACCGGTTTATGTAATAGTGAATATAAACACACATGTTCATGATGATGAAAAGGCTCGGCACTAATGACTGACAGACTGCTATTTGTTTTCGGCTTGAATACCCCTGTGTCAGCAAAACCCACCTCACTCCACAAAATGGTCTCTCTATAGCCTTAAAACAACCCCCTCCGAAGCGCACAATAACCACAAATGAGCCGAGCTCCATTTTAACCTTAATGTTACCGGCTCGTCTGAAATGCCCCGATCGCAGCTTAAAGACATCAGTCTTTCTCCCCCTGTGGCATTTGATAATGAACCCAGGCAGCAATATTCTGGGCTAACCCATCAGCGCGGTGCTCAGGCTTGGGTCAGGCTGTAGGCTCGGGCGAGGCTGGATTTTTTTATTTTATTTTTTTTATAAACGTGGTGGTGCTAATCTGCCGCGCTCGCGAGTGATTTCCCAGCGGAGCGGCGGATCTCATTTCAGTTTTACCTCTGTCTCCCTCTGCCAAAACAAGCTTATTACCTGTACTCATCCTCCCGAAACCAGCTCTGTCATTTCTCTCTCACAAAGCATCAAAGCGGGGATTAAGCTGTGCTCGCGCTGCCTTTTGGATGGGAGACATTATTGGATTTCGTGTTTGTCAGTTTTGACAATTGCACGGCCCTTTTGCAAAAATTTAATGGAAGGCGTGCCAGTCTTACCTGGCTGGATGGGCTTTCCAGAATTTATTGTGGTGCGTTTTAATTTTTATTTTATTTTTTTATATAAACAGTTGTTTTATTATTAAACCAATTTATTCAATGCAAGTGGTCTGAAAATATCTTGGCAACACAGACAGTCATGACATTACGGGATTATTATACTGGATCATTAGATCAATAGTGTGACATTAATGCAAAAGCAAAACAGGGATTAATGCCTGGCTCTACACACAAAATACACACATAATAAAGGTATATATATTTCAATATATAACAAATATATATGACTTCAGAATGATGAACACATGTAATTAAAAATTATTTTCAATTCATATATGTATATATATTTTTTTAAGCAATTAAACAAAATATGGGGTGGCATGGTGGTGGTGATTTAGCATGTTCTCCTCTCAGCACTAGGGATCCCAGATTCCAAGGATCCAGTATCTGGTGTTTGCATGGGTTTCCTCTGGGTTCCCCAGTTTCCTCCCACCATCTAAAAACATGGATTCAAGGGCAAAACAAGTGCTCTAAAATTGCCCCATGTAGTGTGCGTCTGTGTTTTTGATAAAGTGTGTGTCCGATGTTGGATTGCCACCCTGTCACACACAGACGCACACTATATGTTTAGAGCATTTAATTTCACCTTGATTCCATGTTTTTGGATTACATCATTAGGTGTATTAGTTCTCTGGTTAACGTCACAGTAATAGGAGCTAGGCGTGGTTCGGGGGGGGGGTGTATGGGGGGGTCATAGTGAAGAAAGACATTTTTCGATGACAGTGACGAGCAAATCACAGTCCTCCAACCCTTTCTGCACAAACTCTCGCTGAATCGACCTGAATGGAATTAAATGATATTAAAATGGCGGGAACGTAAGAAATCATCCCCCGCCTCGCGAAGGACGTCGGCCCCGCTGATGGCGCGCGGTAATGGTACCCGTCAGATGGCGAGCCCGTGGATTAGGTGCTTCACTGCAACGGAAATTAAAGGGTTTTTGAAAAGGCAGTTAATAAAAGTTAAACCTACAAATGACTTGAATTAAGTGCATTGTGCTGAAGTGGTTCTTCTGCAGAGGGATGAAATACGGAACGAGAACGTCGGGAGAACGTCGGGAGAACGCGTGCGTGGCGTACAAAAGAAATGAGGATAAAAGCCGACGCAGAGAATTCTGAGGGAAAGTCAGAGGAGCAGGATTAAGAACATGTTAAATGTCACGGAACTGAACCTGCCATACGCTGCACCCCTCAGATGTCTAGTGTAGACAGAACTGTAGTGCACACTTCTATATTCCGGTTCTTAGACTAATCAGATAGTCCACATCCCCCAAAATGACATACAAACACCTGTTATATTAATAAATACCCCTCTGACTGATCACGCTCCTGAGACTATGCGGAACTCGAGGTGTTTTACTTCAGTAATGGCAGTCTCCGCTCGTCTGAGCAGCCTGATCATTACGGGAAGATTGATGGGCCGGTCCGCCGTTCAGGGTGTTAGAATAATAGCCAGTCATAGAACCAATCTCATTTAAATACCATTCCCATTATTTAACAAAATAAAGTGCTGAGGTTTAGTTTAATGACATGTAATTATGAAACGACTTCACCGAGTCAGACGGAGTCAGACGGAGTCAGACGGGGTGTGTTGATGTTCCAAACATGATTACATGTGCCCCTCCTCTGTATTTGCACATAGTTATGGGACGTGGGACTGGAGAGAGTTGAAAGATATATAGAGGGTCACAGTTTGGGAAAGTGGGGACTTTTTTTTTTTTTTATTGATGATTTGATGATTTTACAGATGATTTTTCTTTAGAATCAGAATAATCCTTCATTCATCATCTCCCGCTTTATCCTCTATTAGGGTCGTGGGGGGGGGGGGGTTCCCCATGCCCATCCAGGGGAGAACGTCTCAGGCGCTGGGCAGATACACCCAGGACAGGGCGCCAGTCCATCACTGGACACACACTCACTCACACAGACACACTCTATATGGGGCAATTTTGAGAATTCAATTAACTTGATCCATGTTTTTGGACTGTGGGAGGAAACCGGAGAACCCGGAGGAAACCCACGCAGACACGGGGAGCACATGGAAACTCCACCCAGATGGGGATTCGAACCAGGAATCCCTAGCGCTGAGAGGAGAACATGCCAAACCACTAAGCCACCATGCCGCCTAGAATCAGAATACTGATTATATATATTAAATTCTCTCTGGAGGCATATTGCCGTTTTTGCAGATCAGAATCAGTTTTATTTTTGCCAAGTATTTTACACACAAGGGCGGCACGGTGGCTTAGTGGTTTAGCACGTTCTCCTCTCAGCGCTAGGGATTCCCGCTTCGAATCCCCATCTGGGTGGAGTTTCCATGTTTTCCCCGTGTCTGCGTGGGTTTCCTCCGGTTTCTCCGGTTTCCTCCCACAGTCGAAAAACATGGATTTAAAGTAAATTGAGTTCTCCAAATTGCCCCATATAGAGTGTGTCTGTGTGAGTGATTCTGTGCCCAGCGATGGATTGGCGCCCTGTCCTGGGTCTATCTGCCCAGCGCCCGAGACGTTCACCCCTGGATGGGCATGGGGAACCCCACCGCAACCCTAATAGAGGATAAAGCGGGTGATAATGGATGATAAATGTTACACACAAGGAATTTGGTTCCGGAATAATGGTGTCTCTCTTGTAAAGTTACAATTTACCGTATTTACAATTTATACAATTCTATTTACAACTAACAAATTTTCTGTACATATGATACATGTCTTATAAAATATATATGGTAAGATGCCTTTATGCTTTAGTGATTATGAGCAGGAATGGCGTGAGGAAAGAAACTGTTTGGTGCTCGTTTTGTTGTGTTATTACAGAAGATTAACGTTAAGCGCAATGAAAGAGAAATTAAATTAAGGATTTGAACCCCAAACCTTCAGATTGATAGTCTCACGTCAAATCCCTGAGCTCCCATCTCCTCATTAGCTACCCGCTCGGTTTCGGTTGAGATGTTTTGTGATGCCATAGTTAAAAAAACATCTCAAAAAGGATATCATAAAATCAAATGAGTGTGTACATGAGTGTGTGTGTGCACAGTGATTGTATAATTACTGTTTTAAAGAAACTACTAAAGACGCATCCTTTTAACAAATACCTGTTGTAGTAAAAAAAAGGGGGGGGGTGCAGCATCAGATAGCCATCAGGTTTGATAATTCTACAGTGGAGCTGGTTTTCCTCATAACTTCTGACTTGTGATGTTCTCATTTGTAAGTCCATCCATCCATTATCTTCAGCTTTATCCTCTATTAGGGTCGTGGTGGGGTTCCCCATGCCCATCCAGGGAGAACGTCTCGGGCGCTGGGCAGATACACCCAGGACAGGGCGCCAATCTATCACTGGACACACACTCACTCACACATACACTCTATATGGGGCAATTTGGAAAACTCAATTGACTTGATCCATGTTTTTGGACTGTGGGAGGAAACCGGTGAACCCGAAGGAAACCCACACAGGGAGAACATGGAAACTTCAACCGGGTTGTGATTCGAATCGGGAATCCCTAGTGCTGAGAGGAGAAAAAAGTGTCTGCTAAATGTAAATGTAATGTGTGTGGCCCATAGGACCCAGCACCACCTGCACGGAGGACTCCTGCCATAATCAGGGGGTGTGTCTGCAGCAGTGGGAGGGCTTCTCATGCGACTGCACCATGACGTCCTATGGAGGCTCGTACTGCAGCGACCGTGAGTCTCTGTTTCTTCTTCCTCCTCCTTTTTTTTTTTTTTTTTTTTTTTTTTTTCTTTTCAACTCTGTCACTCCACACACACACACACACACATACACACACACAATGATTCTGCCTCATGCGGTTGACTCCTGTAAAGATTTTTCTGAATTATACCATCGTGCTTTCACCCCGCGGTCCACGCATCCACGTATAAAATAAACGTTTCAAAGAAACCAAAAAAAGAAGAAAAAAGCCAAACAGATCCACATCAGTGTGAAATTGATTTTCAGGACTCTCACGGTTCCGAGCAGAAATGAAAAGGCGTTCCGCGGCGGCCTCATTCAGTTTTACGACAGACGTTGGCCTTCGATTGCGTTCTGCATACTTTCGATGAATCCACCCACAGTGCTCACAGTTGCGTCGTTAAGGCGGGCCATGCTGTGCTCTCAGGAGCAGAATCGCTGACCTTTCCACCGGACAGCCGTCGACGAACATGGTTTTGGCCGTTTTTGTAGCAGGAATAGAACAGAAAGCGTATGGGACCGATAAGCCCCCCGACGGTGTTTAAAGTGTTTGGTGGTATGTGGGCACTAATTGGTAATGCCAGACGAGCGTCCTGCGTGGACGCGACCGGCCGGGTCGGTTTGGAAGTTTTTGAAAGCCTCGCGTTGTTTAATCATCCAGGTGAATTTCTCATTCACTCCTGTAGAGGGAGCTTCCATTTCAATGTCCACTGTGATGAGGAATTGCTTTTTAGGTGTTTTCAGTAATTTAGTGTTTTATTTGTCATTCTAACGATATAACACAACAGCATTATAATATGACCAGACGGCGTTTTCCAAGAACAAGGTGCAACACATAACCGCCACTACACAACCAACATGAAGTGCAAACACAAGGATCACAATAAACACAGGACAACTCACAGTACAATACACATCCAAGTAATGGGAGGGAATGGTGCAACAGACTGTATGCAGTAAACATTAAATATGTAAACAATAAAACATTTTGTGATGAGAGGGAACAGTGCAGTGCAGTGCGCCCCTAGTGGTGTACGCCAAAAAATGATGTCCATGGTTATAAATGTTACAAAGATACTTTATTGTCAATTCCACTGCATATCAGGACATACAGACAACCGAAAGTATGTTCCTCCTCTCCATAGACAGAGGCGGAGGGAGCCGCTGCGGTAGTTCGCGCCGCCCACAGGATCTCTCTCTATATTAAATTGAATAGAATTAAATTGTCATGAGTTAAGAACAACAATACAACAACATTTTTATTTTATTTTAACAAATTGCATTTGTAAGTATGTCTGTTCGGACCCCCGTGTTTGAATAACTTATTAAAAACCCGCCCAACGTGACGAGCGCAGCGTAGAAATTTTGACGGAATAAAAATGCAAACTGCCGAGTCGAACTTTTCTAGCCCTTTGATATGACGTGCACTTGTTTTTTCTTAATAAAAATGTAAATTGGCGCTTAGGGCTGATTGAAGAGTGCCACTTTAATACGGGGGGTTGTTTTAAACACACGTGGGCACAGCGGGGCAACTTTCATCTCAAGATAAAGGCAACTTAAAATGGGAACGGTAAGCTAAACCCTAAAGCTTTAAAGGGCCCCCTAGTGGCTTCAGCCTCTGTTGCCCAGTGTTCTCCTGTGGCCCTGTGTAACGGTTTAGCTTAAAATCCCTCCGTATAGTTGGGATTTAAAGGACTGCCGTCTTGTTTTATTCAGGTCGAGCTTTAGTTGAAGCGTTCAGCAGTGCAGGGCTGAGATTTGGTTTAGAGCTGAGACTAAACCCCAACGCTGTCCTGGATCAGTGAATTTTATTCTGGAGATGTACAGCAGTGACTAAAATGCAATCTGATCCAGAACTCCAATTATTTTTGTAACAAGGGAACTTTTTTTAGATTAACAAGCCAAAAAACCGAGATCCAGACCTCTGCAGAGAGTTCCAGCGTGCCCTACATACTGTAAATGCTCGCCGTTTTGGATCTGACATTTAGAGGATCTCTTTGTGTGCATAAATAAGTCGTTTTTTTTTTCACCCACTTTCTTAAAGGGCCCACCCCATCACCTCGGCTGATCTGCGACGGATCTGATGTTGTACTTTAGTCAACAGCTCTTTAAATTAAAACACTTTAAATGGTTAAACACGTTTACACTTCTGTTTGGTGTGAACGTCGGTCGCGGTTACAACCGAATCCTCACTGAATATCATGACATTCTCACCCCCCCCACCCCCCCCAGCGCTGAGCTCAGTGGGATCCTGATGATGTCACAAAATCTGTTTGTTGTTATGGACTTTATTGTGTCTCTTTGGCGGAGAGAGAGTCCAGTCATTACACAAGTCACCGATATCTGCTTTAACTGTATGAGGACACACACACACACACACACACACACACACACACACACACACACACACACACACACACAGGGCATTAGTATTCTATGAAAGTTTCACTTAGTGCATCAAGGCAAGCAAGGTTTTTTTGCAATAAAAAACACAAACACACACATACAGACATACACACAGACAAACACACACATACACACATAGACACACACACAGACATTTATACACACACACACACACACAGGTTAAGCATTAGTATTCTATTGAAGATTCACTTGAGTAGTGCATCAATTTTCAAAGGCTCATCTCCAAATAACACATCCACACACACACACACACACACACACACACACACACACACACACACACACACACACACACACACACACACCATGTAAATGAGACATATACGCATTTATAATGACCTGAAGTTATAAATACTCATGTGGCGATAAACACAAG
Organism: Corydoras maculifer; assembly: GCA_019802435.1. NCBI lineage: Eukaryota > Metazoa > Chordata > Actinopteri > Siluriformes > Callichthyidae > Corydoras > Corydoras maculifer. Next base: position 244,578 of record JAFMOD010000402.1, read on the forward strand.
GCCGCAAGAGCGTGTGTGTGTGTGTGTGTGTGTGTGTGTGTGTGTGTGTGTGTGTGTGTGTGTGTGTGTGTGTGTGTTCGGTCCTCCGTTCTGTATCTCTGGTTCCATCACTTTATGCTCTGTCTGGGTCTCTCGCCCAGAATGTCACATTCGATCCTCCTCGTCATTCAGCGCTTTTTCAATTTCATCCTTCCCTTTGTTCATCTTTCTCTTCCCTGAGGTTTTAGAGCGGATGCAGTCAAGCATAGTGTGTGTGTGTGTCTGCACACACGTATGTGCACGTCCATTTGTTGAAACATGAACCCAGAAAACGTGGCTTTCGTGTGATTCACATCTCTGTTTTCGGGCGGTCCACACCGTTCCTCCCGTTTTCTCTCTCGTTCTTATTTAATTTAATAGTTCTTGTCTTTCATCGTCGCTCTGACAGTTTGTTTTATTAACAGAACCTGAGCACACGAGCTCAGTCAGCAGCACCTGCGTGCGGAGACGGCAATAGAAAATAAAAATCTAATGATCGGTTGTCCGGAAATCGGTAGAGAAAGTGAAGCAAAGTTCAACATTTATTTTGCTTTGCAGGGAAACGACGTTGAGATGTTCGCTTGTTGACTTTATTCCCAAACAAGTTTTAATTAAAGCGTTCTGCTTAGAGCGGCGGTTTCTCGCTTCGGTTCGGCCTGATGCTCGATTCATATTCAGTTTCAATTCCACTAAAACTGTACAGAACGAGCAAGAACGTTGATCTCATCGTTCAGTACAGGTCACTGACTCTGTCCTACAGAACCACCTCTGGATCTGGCCCCTCCCACCTTCACTCTATCTTTTTAAAACACACTCCGACTCGTTCACTTCGCTCCGGTGATGATCGCCCCCTGGTGGTTCCACCTTACCGAGGAGCTGATTCTCACTTCGTGACGTTCACCACTGCAACATGATAGTACGATCTTCCCAACTCTGTCCTTAAGGCAGAATCACTGAGCAGCTTTAAGAAACGACTGAAGACGCATCTCTTTAACAAAAACCTGTTGTAAAAGAAAGGGGGGGGGGGGCAGCATCAAATAACAATCAGGTTTGATGAATTTACAGTGGAGTTGGTTTTCTGCAGAACTTCTGACTGTAAGGTTCTCATTTGTAAGTCGCTTTGGATAAAAGCGTCGGCTGAACGACTAAATGTAAATGTAAATATCAGTGAATATGCACATATTTAATAAGACCATAAGATAATTAGATGGCTTTGGGTCACTTGATAAGTTCTTCTGCTTTGTGAAGCCCACCTGACCAGACTGGAGAACATGCAAAGGAACGTCATGGAACCAGCCGGATCCTCTGAAACGCTGGGGTGCAACAGTGTTCCTTAAACGTTCCGGACGGAAACTGGAGCACTCGGCTGTCGGCTGTCTGAATCCCTTTTTTTTAATTTATTTTTTTAATAATTATTAAAGCAATGACTTCTTAAGCGTAACACGTCTTCAAAAGCCAATAATGTCATAAGTAATTGCTTCTGGTCCGCTGATTCCTCCTCCAGCTGTTATTGTTGCACTTGCATTTTTGTTCGGCGGGAACGAATGATTGACAAAGAAGGCCACCGACAGGAACATTAGAATAAAGAGAGAGAGAGAGAGACAGGGATAGAAACATAACACGAGGAAGCCGGTCACATTTAGCAACGTTTGGCCGTCCGGTCTTGTAGGAATAAATTGTTTAGCTAATATTGAGGACGCTTTCGCTTCAGACAGCCCATTAGTGGCTGAGAGCTACCCCCCTCTTCCCCCCCCCCCACACGATAAAAGCAGCGTTGTATTGTTAATACTACAAAATGCTGGATACAGCCAATTTACCCCAAGAATCAGAAACAATCAGGCGGTGTTGTTAGGGATGTCATTTCCCTTCCCAGAGTGCTCAGAGACCCCCGCAGCGCCTGCTGCACAACTATTATTTATTTATTTAGAGTTTTTTTTTCCATACAATTCGTTTTGTTAATGTGTTTTTCTTTTTTTTTTGTTTAAAGCATCCATTTTTTATATAAGTGACATCGTGGAACAGTTTATTCCACAATAAAAGGGAAACGTTGCAGCCTCAGCCCGAAAATAACATCTGCATCACATGGAGAACACTCAGGCTGCTCTCCTTAATTAGGAGAACCACTAAAGAACATATTCACCATGGGGGAGGGGAGGGTTTCCCCCCATGACCATCCAGGGGAGAACGTTTTGGGCGTTCGATTCACCCAGGACAGGACGCCAATCTATTGCTCCCTCACTCGCTCAGACACACACACCTATGGGGCAATTTAGAGCCCTCAATTTACTTTGAATCCATGTTTTTGGACTGTGGGAGGAAACCGGAGAAACCGGAGGAAACCCACGTGGACACTGGGAGAACATGCAAACTACACTCAGATTGGGATTCGAACCGGGAATCCCCAGCGCTGAGAGGAGAACATGCTAAACCACTAAGCCATTGTGCCGCCCTGGTAACATTTATTAATTTATAAAATTAAATGCCATGTAATGGGTGAGTGCACGGTGGCTGAGTGGTTGGCATGTTCTCCTCTCAGTGCTAGGGATTCCCGGGTCGAATCCCCATCTGAGTGTAGTTTGCATGTTCTCCCCGTGTCCACATGGGTTTCCTCTGGGTTCTCCTGTTTCCTCCCACAGTCCAAAAACATGGATCAAGGTAAATTTAGTTCTCCAAATTGCCGCATATAGAGTGTGTCTGTGTGAGTGAGTGTGTTAAGCAATAGATTGCCCCCCCTGTTCTGGGTGTATCTGCCCAGCGCCCAAAATGTTCTCAACTGGATGGGCATGGGGAACCCCCCCCCCCCCCATAAGGTGGGGAATACTCCGCGATGACTGCAGTCATGGGAACGGGACTGGGTTCAGTGTTCTCTGATTCCCCTTTATGGATTATTAAGATGTTTTAGGTTGGGTATTATTAAACGTGCAGATGACCCACGACGACGACTTTAATCTGAACGCAGCGTTCTGGACGCGGTACCGTACAGCGGCGTCGTTCTTCTGTTTCTTCTTTCCGTCACGCTTTAATGAAGCCGACTCTTGTACCTTGGCACCAAGACCTGAGAGAGAGCGGCGGCTCACTGAACCGATGATGAGGATGAAATGTAATGACGACGCTCTATAATTTACGAGACATGTCTCACGGAGTGCTGCCTCACCCGGGGCTGACCCCCACGCACAGGGGACGGCGACATAAGACCGAAGGAGGAAAACAGGAGGGACGCAACAGATGGATGACCATCAGCGACTTAATAATATATCCTAAATAAGATTATAATAAGATGGCACGGTGGCTTAGTGCTTGGCATGTTCTCCTCTCAGCGCTGGGGATTCCTGGTTCGAATCCCCATCTGGGTGGAGTTTCCATGTCCTCCCCGTGTCCGCGTGGGTTTCCTCCGGGTTCTCCGCTTTCCTCCCACAGTCCAAAAACATGGATCAAGTCAATTGAGTTGTCCAAATTGCCCCATATAGTGTGTCTGTGTGAGTGAGTGTGTGTCCAGTGATGGATTGGGGTCCTGTTCTGGGTGTATCTGCCCAGCGCCCGAAACGTTCTCCCCTGGATGGGCATGGGGAACCCCCCCCCCCCCGACCCTAATAGAGGATAAAGCGGAAGATAATGAAGTCATGTGCAATATTAATGACATAATGACATTGTATGTGTATATATATATATATATATATATAATTATTCATTCATTCATTCATTATCTCCCGCTTTATCCTCTATTAGGGTCGCGGTGGGGTTCCCCATGCCCATCCAGGGGAGAACGTCTCGGACGCTGGGCAGATAGACCCAGGACAGGACGCCAATCTATCGCTGGGCACACACTCACTCACACATACACACTCTATAGGGGGCAATTTTTTGAGAATTCAATTAACTTGATCCATGTTTTTGGACTGTGGGAGGAAACCGGAGAACCCGGAGGAAACCCACGCAGACACGGGGAGAACATGGAAACTCCACCCAGATGGGGATTCGAACCGGAAATCCCTAGTGCTGAGAGGCGAACGTGCTAACCACTAAGCCACCGTGCCGCCTATATATAATTATTATTATTATTATTTTTTTTAAACTTCTTATTCTTTACTCTGTTGTTTGCACCTAAGATTTCTGCTCAAATTTCGTTGCACATGTGCAATGACAATAAGGGTATCTTATCTTATCTTATCTTCATGTCGGTGAGATTGTGATGGAGCGGGGTGCGCGGGTGAAGAACGTCGGTCGATTCCTAATGCGTTTTTTAAGAGCAAATGATTTGAATGATCCGAGATTGGAACATAAAGAAGAAAACGCCCTCGGGGATCGTAATCTTAAATTCCGCTCGGCTCCCTGAAATGTGACGGGAAGATAGCCATGAATCCTGCTGACCTTTTCTCACTTATTCTGCCGCCGCGTCCAGCTCACGGGCAACACCACAACTAATCTTACCGTTTCCCAGAATACCAATCAGCCCTGCCATCCGAAAATATTCACCCGTACACATTCTGCATGTGGGGACCGCGGGGACCACGGGGACCGCAGGGATGTGGAAGGAAATTTCAGAGTAAGAAGGATCCTTCTCTGGCTTTTATATCCTTAAAAATGCATCATGGCTTTGATCCCGCCGAGTGTCCTGATGGTTCTGCAGCCATGGGGACAGGGCGGCTTCTTAAAAAGGTGCCGAGATCTCGCCCCCGAGATGTTTAAGATCTGAGGACTGTCATGTTTTGGAAACCAACATCGAGGTAGTGCCTTGTCCTGCTGAAAGTGTCCTTCAGCCCAAAAAACAGCTGCTTAAAGGGATGTCCACAAGGTCCAAACAGAGATCAACCCTTCATCTCCGGTCATCGGAGGACTCCGATGCCTTGTCCTGCTGAAAGTGTCCTTCAGCCCTAAAAACAGCTGCTTAAAGGGACGTCCACAAGGTCCAAACAAAGATCAACCCTTCATCTCCGGTCATCGGAGGACTCCGATGCCTTGTCCTGCTGAAAGTGTCCTTCAGCCCAAAAAACAGCTGCTTAAAGGGATGTCCACAAGGTCCAAACAGAGATCAACCCTTCATCTCCGGTCATCGGAGGACTCCGAAATCAGCTTAATTCTCCAGATTTTATCTAATGGAGCATGGAGCATGGGTCACATGTCCACGTCCCCTACAGTAAAGAAGACGTGAACGTTCTTCACAGAGCTAAAAGGTCTGTTCGTTTAATTTAACGATACTAATTAGGATCGGATCTGAATTACAATCCTGCCGGGCCTTTGCGCTCATGTTTTGGTGGAAGCTAATTATATGACAGTGGTACACCTGCTCACTAATGTATTTATTGATTTATTCTAATGAAGGCAGCAAGCTGGAACATGTCGGTTCGGACTAATTAAAACTTTTTGTTTCTCTTGTAATGGGAGCTCGCGTTTCCTTTTGACTCCCGTCGTCGATTTTAAGCTTAAAGTAGATGATCTGTTATTAGTGGAGGTTGGTTTGGTGTTGTTATCGCATTATGTTTGTTGTGCAGTAATTAATCAGTTATTGTATAATATTTTTGGTACCAAAAAATGTTTTATTAATCTCGCCGTAGCTTCATGTGGAAAATAAAGTATATCCCAGCGACAGAACATGTTTGTCCTTGGAGAGCATCACCCCAGGTACATGTCCCATTTATCTCATAAAACGTACAGAATTATTTGTGGTCCAGTTAAGTGTGGAGGTGCGTATGTGTTTATTGCAACTTGACAAACCTCCTTCATTCATTCATCCATTATCTTCTGCTTTATCCTCTATTAGTGTCATTGGGGGGGGGGGGGGTCATTGGGTTCCCCATGCCCATCCAGGGGAGAACGTTTCGGGCGCTGGGCAGATACACCCAGGACAGGGCACACACTCACTCACACACACAGAGACACACTTTATATGGGACAATTTGGAGAATTCTATTGACCTTGATCCATGTTTTTGGACTGTGGGAGGAACCCGGAGGAAACCCACGCGGACATGGGGAGAACATGCAAACTCACACACACAGACACACTCTATATGGGGCAATTTGGAGAACTCTATTGACTTGATCCATGTTTTTGGACTGTGGGAGGAAACCGGAGAACCCAGAGGAAACCCACGCAGACACGGGGAGGACATGGAAACTCCACCCAGATTGGGATTCGAACCGGGAATCCCCAGCGCTGAGAGGAGAACATGCTAAACCACTAAGCCACCGTGCTGCCCCTCCTACTTTGTGCACATTAATGCTTCGTTTTATTACTATTAATAATATTTAAATTTATTTTAGATATGATTTAAATAGGCGGCACGGTGGCTTAGTGGTTTAGCACGTTTGCCTCTCAGCACTAGGGATTCCCGGTTCGAATCCCCATCTGGGTGGAGTTTCCATGTTCTCCCCGTGTCTGCGTGGGTTTCCTCCGGGTTCTCCGGTTTTCTCCCACAGTCCAAAAACATGGATCAAGTTAATTGAAATCTCCAAATTGCCCCATATAGAGTGTGTCTGTGTGAGTGAGTGTGTGCCCAGCGATGGATTGGCGCCCTGTCCTGGGTGTATCTGCCCAGCGCCCGAGACGTTCTCCCCTGGATGGGCATGGGGAACCCCACCATGACCCTAATAGAGGATAAGCGGGAGATAATGAATGAATGAGTGATTTAAATATCATCGTGTAAGCAGAACAGTATTATGTGTTTTTTACTCTCCGAACTCGGTGGCGGTGCGAGAGGGCCATCTCTGCAGACTCGGTGAAGTTGCATTGCTGATGTTTCATTAATTTTCGGATAGAAAATTCAGCCCTGAAAACACAAAGCCTGCTTGATGCTTCAGAGTTTTATGTCTTAGACGATGTCCCGCTGTGCCAGTCAGCACACCTGCTGTGTAGCGAGTGAGTTTTGTCTGTGTGTATACGCTTCGGTGCCCCTTAGAAGAAAATTTGTGATGGAAAAGAAATTAAAATGCTGAAGGATTCCGGCTATTGTTCACGGGATTCCTGCGGTAATGAAATGTCCTACATGTCTTACGAACAGCTTACACGCTGCTATCCGTCCATCTGCACGGTGCGAGTGCCGGCCGGGTCCTGTGCAGCCGGAGACATTAGTAAATGAGTAACTGTTTATTACGTTTACATTTAGTTGTTCAGTCGACCCGGCGGCAGGGTGGTTTAGTGGTTTAGCACGTTCGCCTCTCAGCACTAGGGATTCCTGGTTCGAATCCCCATCTGGGTGGAGTTTCCATGTTCTCCTAGTGTCTGCGTGGGTTTCCTCCGGGTTCTCCGGTTTCCTCCCACAGTCCAAAAACATGGATCAAGTCAATTGAATTCTCCAAATTGCCCCATATAGTGTGTTTGTGTGAGTGAGTGTGTGCCCAGCGATGGATTGGCGCCCTGTCCTGGGTCTATCTGCCCAGCGTCCGAGACGTTCTCCCCTGGATGGGCATGGGGAACCCCACCGCGACCCTAATAGAGGATAAGCGGGAGATAATGAAGGAATAAATGAATGAATGTTCAGTCGACCCTTTTATCCAAAGCGACTAACAAATGAGAACCTTACAGTCAGAAGTTCTACAGAAAACCAACTTCACTGTAAATTAATCAAACCTGATTGATATTTGATGCTGCCCCCCCCCCCCTTTTTTTATATTATTTTTTTTACAACAGGTTTTTGTTAAAGAGGTGCGTCTTCATTAGTTTCTTAAAACTGTTTATATTTATTCATTCATCCATTTTCTTCCACTTATCCTATATTTGGGTTTCGGGCGCTGGGCAGATAGACCCAGGACAGGACGCCAATCTATCACTGGACACACACTCACTCATAGACACACGCATTCTATATGGGGCAATTTGGAGACTTGATCCATGTTTTTGGACTGTGGGAGGAAACCGGAGAACCCGGAGGAAACCCACGTGGACACGGGGAGAACATGGAAACTCCACCCAGATGGGGATTCGAACCAGGAATCCCTAGTGCTGAAAGGAGAACATGCTAAAGCACTAAGCCAGCGTGCCACCAACTGTTTAAATGTTTTATTTAATATTGCATAAGATTGTTATACTTATTCATCTCTCCTCTGTATTTGGTTTGTGTATAAGCATGAACAATATCCAAACCTCACTGTGTCCTCTGTGAATTCCCACACTGTACCCGTACCTCCACGAACACTGTCATCTCAAAAGGTCACCCCGCCCACATGAAGACTAACGTCAAACATGCAGCTCAAATTGGCTGCTCTGCAACGCGGCAGCGGGTAAAGTTTCAGACGGGTTCCATAACGGAGATGAAATATTAACCACTCGCTCATTTGTGCTCTCACACCAACACACTGCTCGGCCCTCGGCCCTCGGTCCGGTTTCCAACCGGGTCTCCTTCACTTTAATGATACTGTCTGTCTGTTTCACACAACGCGAGATCTAAATGGAGTTCTGCTGTTGTAGGGTTAGTGTTTAATTGGGTAAATGGGGCGTGGTAGCTCAGTGGTCAGGGCGTCGGGCGTTCAATCTGAAGGTTGTGGGTTCAAATCCCAGGTCCACTGAAGTTACCAGTGTGGGTCCTTGAGCAAGACCCTTAACCCTCGTTGCTCCAGGGATGTTGTGATGAACCCTGTGCTCAGCTTGTAAGTTTCTTAGGATAAAAGCGTCCAATAAATGAGCAAATGTAACGTAAGTAACGTGTTATTCTGCTGTTTGTACGCAACACGTTACGTTTATCGGGTCGTTAGGCGTGTCGATGTAGCCGTACTGACATACACCATCGTAACGCTTCACTATCCGCTGGCAGGAGATCCATGGACGGCGCCGGACGCTGATGGCGCTGGGAGTTTCATCAATTTGGAAGACGGTTGTTGACTTTGCCAGATTTCGAATTGATCACGGCGGCTGCAGAGTGTAAATGTTTAATGTCCACCGTGGGGGTCAAACCCGGATGAATAGAATGATGGAGGTTATGGAGTCGTGTTGACAGACTGTGTGGGTGATGGAGAATGTATTTGCCCGGGCTAATCCAGCACTGACCCCCCCCCCCCCACCGCTAACAATCGCTGCTTTAAAAAAATTTTGAACACCAGATAGAAGGTCCAGCTCTGTAAAGAAAATACTGTTTATCTGTCGTTCTTATTGAAATGACGTGATGAAATGTTGTTTCATGTTATCACAGACCTCATATATAAAAGTGGACACATCCCCGTTCGTAGAATTTAATTTAGGAACGGTATCATGGCTTGTACGTGCATGATAAGATAAATTAAGATATGAAATTCTTTATTGGCTTTAATGGATAATACAGTTGTGATGCTTTAGAAGCGGCACGGTGACTTAGTAATTTGGCATGTTCTTCCTCAGCGCTAGGGATTCCCGGTTCGAATCCCCATCTGGGTGGAGTTTCCACGTTCTCCCCGTGTCTGTGTGGGTTTCCTCCGGGTCCTCCACTTTCCTCCCACAGTCCAAAAACATGGATCAAGGTCAATTGAATTTTCCAAATTGCCCCATATACAGAGTGTGTGTGTGTAAGTGAGTGTGTGCCCAGCGATAGATTGGTGCCCTGTCCTGAGTGTATCTGCCCAGCGCCCGAAACGTTCTCTCCTGGATGGGCATTGGGAACCCCCCCGCAACCCCAATATAGGATAAAGCTTGTAGTCTGGGTTGTTCGTTAGCTTGGCATCTCATCTGTTTTAATGCAGTTATTGACCTTAACATTAAGGTTTTCAGTGTCGAGTCAGTCTGAGCATACGCCCACGTTAATGAAGGCCGCTGTCCATGGTGCTGAATCTGTCGGCGTCCGTGGTGCTGAAGTTAGCTTTGGCATTCACTCAGAGGGACGGAACGTTATCAGGTCGTTACTTAAAGAAGGTTTTGAGCATTTTAATCGTTGGAGCAGTGCTCAGTTTAGTCCCTGCCTTCAAAAAAGTCATTTATTAATTAATTATCTCCCGCTTTATCCTATATCAGGGTCGGGGCGGGGGGGTTCCCCATGCCTATCCAGGGGAGAACGTTACGGGTGCTGAGCAGATACACCCAGGACAGGACGCCAATCTATCACTGGGCACACACTCACTCACACACACACTCTATATGGGGCAATTTGGAGAACTCAACTGACTTGATCCATGTTTTTGGACTGGGAGGAAACCTGAGAACCCGGAGGAAACCCACATGGACACGGGGGAGAACATGGAAACTCCACCCAGATGGGGATTCGAACCAGGAATCCCTAGTGCTGAGAGGAGAACGTGCTTAACCACTAAACCACCGTGCCGCCCAAAAAATAGTAATGTTTTATGAAATTAATAACTAAACCTATTAAATCTAGATTTAAAATGTATACAGTACAATAACCTCTGTGTTTTTTTTAACAATCATAATCTATTTTAGTCCATTCCATATAAAACTTTTTTAATTCTCATTATAGATTTTAACTTCTAAATAATCATGACCTCCACAAGACAACAGCAGGGCGGAGGTTATTGTATTAGATAGACATCATAGAAGTGCAGATGATTTCACTGGATGATGGTTTAATGATTTGTGTGTTTTTAATTAACTACACTAGTAGTTTCTAGTGGCACTAGTGTGTGTGGTCTGCTCGTACCAGAGCAGAACAATCAACACACCATCTCCACATTACTGTCAGTGATGAAAATGCTTCTAATAAAATAGAATACAGGTTCTGTTGTTGTGGTGGAGAACCGGTGGAGGATTAAGCGGAAGATAATGAATGGATGGATGCTCTGTTTCGTGAAACAAAAGAAACATACATAGAAACCGTTGTGCTTCTGTCTGTGATTGTAAAGCACAATAATATTGGTAGTAAAACTGATGGATCAGTTTTTAGTTGTTTATTATTGCTATTTATATTTTATGTTATATATATATATATATATATATATATATATATATATATATATATTTTTTTTTTTTTTGTTTTGTTCAAATACGTGTTTTAAACCTTTAATTTATTAATGGTTCATTAGTTTCCACTGATCATTAACCCAATTACTCAGACGCTACTGCCACGTATATGGTTTATATTTTAATAATCAAGCCTTATTTTAAAATTTGTATTTTTGCCCTGGACTCACGGCTGTCCCCTAGTCTTTTAATTAGTTGGTTATCATCATTAACAGTCTAGGTTGTTCTCAGACATTAGATATTGTACTAACGATGTAGAAGTGTGCTAATGACTACGGATATGGACTCGGCACTCAAAAAATAACTTGTTAATTTAGAATAACGGTTGATTCTGTGAACTTTAGGGTTCTTTGGAGGAACAGGTGGAACATTTTCACCTCTCCAGTTTAAGCTTGTGTGTGTGTGTGTGTGTGTGTGTGTGTGTGTGTGTGTGTGTGTGTGTGTGTGTGTGTGTGTGAGGGGACGTTATAAAACAGGTGGCGGATGAGAATCCGATGGCAGCAGATGGCAGGAGAACTAATAGACAGCACACGGTGCGAGAGTTCTTTACTTCCACGTTTTAAAAATAGCAAAAGCAACAAACGTCTGAATCACAGCAAACATCAGATCTGTTGGTTTGATCCACTCACACGCGTAAGACCGGCGTCAGGGTTTAATCCGTTCATTTTAATCCTCTCAGGCCAGTCAGGATCGCAGGGTTACGTCCAGAGGGCCAGGACTGTGGACGCTCTAAAAATTATTTACAGCTGAGGCATTTCTTTGCACTGTGGAGAACATCACTGGGATTTTGTTATTTTTATATTGTGTGTCTTTCAGAGGTTTTGTGTAACATTGTAGATATTTTAAATGTTTTTATATATATATATATAAATTAAAAATATCTACAATGTTACATGGTTCCCCGTGCCCATACAGGGGTGAACTTTTCGGGCGCTGGGCAGATAGCCCCAGGACAGGAGGGCAATTTATCGCTGGGCACACACTCACTCACACAGACACACTTTATATGGGGCAATTTGGAGAACTCACTTGACTTGATCCATGTTTTCAGACTGTGGGAGGAAACCGGAGAACCCGGAAGAAACCCATGCGGACACGGGGAGAACATGGAAACTCCACCCAGATGGGGATTCGAACCGGGAACCCCTAGTGCTGAGAAGAGAACATGCCAAACCAATAAGCCACCCGCTATATATTATTATATGCATTATATACATTATATATATATATATATAAATCACACGATAACGCTCAAACTATCAACTGCCCTTCTTTTTAATTTCCAATTAAATAGTTTTATTTACTTCATATAAAATGAAATAAAACGGGATTTCTCCCCTTTTGCTGTTTTGCTTTCACACTAATTTTTTTGTTTTCAACCTTTTCTGTGTTCTGGAGTCAAATCCATTACTCTGATGAGAGCACAACACAAAAGACAAGTATCTACAAAAGAACGAGGAAGGCAAGAAAAAAAAGCAGCCCCTCCCTTGTGTTCATGCCTTTTTCGTTATGATTGATAGTCTCCATTGTTGGTTGGCTTTTATTCACGCCGTGCGTAATTGCTTTTTGATATTACTACAAATGAGAAATTACTCTGTCCCATTACTGCAGGACAATAAACATCGGGTGGCCATGTCTCTCTCCCCCTCTCCCTCACTCCGTCGTGTTTCTCTTTCTTGCTCAGAGACACCCACATAAACAACGTAATGCGCTGTCTCTGAGGGTGCTGTGGACAGATGCTCTCTGTTGGAATGTCGGTAATGAGACTTTGGTGATGATGCACCTCGTCACCGTTTTGGTGCCCGTTTGTCACGTGATGCGTTGATCAAAAACTTGTCAAAACATTTACAGCATCGGATGAAGGAGTGTTGTGGACTGAAGCGGGGCTTATAAACGTCATTGATCGTTTATTTTTGATGGAGACACCTAGGCGTCATTTGACTTAAATTATTTTATAATCTTTTTATTTTGGGTCTCCTCTCAGCACTAGGGATTCCCGGTTCGAATCCCCATCTGGGTGGAGTTTCCATGTCCTCCCCGTGTCCCTGTGGGTTTCCTCCAGGTTCTCAGGTTTCCTCCCACAGTCCAAAAACATGGATCAAGTCAATTGAGTTCTCCAAATTGCCCCATATAAAGTGCGTGTGTCTGAGTGAGTGTGTGTCCAGTGACAGATCGGCGTCCTGTCCTGGGTGTATCTGCCCAGCGCCCAAAACGTTCTCCCCTGGATGGGCATGGGGAACCCCCCCCCCTTCCCAAATCGATGAACTGCTTTTTTATGCAGAAGTTTGTATATGTGTGCATGTGTGATTTGTGTGCACACACATACACTATATGGGGCAATTTAGAGCAGCCTAATTCACCCTGAATCCATGTTTTTTGGACTGTGGGAAGAAACCGGAAAACCCGGAGGAAAGCCACTCGGAAACGGGGAGAACGTGGAAACTCCACCCAGATGGGGATTCGAACCTGGAACCCCCAGCGCTGAGAGGAGAACATGCCAAACCTCCGTGCCACCCCTTGATCAGAATGTGCTCATTAATATTCATTAGGAAATTAAAATAAGATGGAATTCAGCCGGCGATGTCCTTTAAATCGCTAAACTGATGAAAAACAAAATGAAGGGAGTTTAAATTAGATTGTTGGCTGGTGTGTGTGTGTGTGTGTGTGTGTGTGTGTGTCAGTGTGTCAGATCCTCCTCCATATGCATGTGTCCTGATTGGCCCCGGGACTCCGTGAGCGTCCACACACTTTGGTCCTGGTGTCCTCTGTTCTCCTACACAGATATCAGATGTGAAGCCTCGTCCCTGGCTCCTGCACCTCGCTCTCTTCAGCCCACGTCACATGCAGACGTTCGTCTTTCTTACCTCCTCCTCCTCCTCCGTTTCTCCTCCACCTACATCTCCTCCTCACCGCACCGACTTTTCAAACCCCTGGAAACAAACAAGCAGCGCAACCTACAGGAGCGCGGCGCTGTCCATGCCTCGTCAGCGATGCGCTGATGCCAAAGGTTCAGCATCAAATCTGTACTGCAGATGCACACAGAGTATTAAAAAAACATCTTTAAACAGGGGCTTAGTGGTTTAGCATGTTCTCCTCTCAGCACTAGGGATTCTCGGTTCAAATCCCAATCTGGAGTTTGCATGTCCTCCCAGTGTCCGCGTGGGGTTTCCTCCGGGTTCTCCGGTTTCCTCCCACAGTCCAAAAACATGGATCAAGTCAATTACATTCTCCAAATTGCCCCATATAGAGTGTGTCTGTGTGTGTATTTGCATGTTCTCCCCATGTCCATGTGAGTTTCCTCCGGGTTCTCCGGTTAACTCACACAATCCAAAAACATGGATCAAGGTCAAATGAGTTCTCCAAATTGCCCCATATAGAGTGTGTCTCTGTGAGTGAGTGTGTGCCCAGTGATAGATTGCCCCCCTGTCCTGGGTGTATCTGCCCAACGTCCGAAACGTTTTCCTCTGGATGGGCATGGGGAACCCACACACCCAAGCGCGACCCTAACGTGTGTCTCATTGTTAAAACATATCAGGAAATATAATTTATTGTATATCCGTGTCATTATCCGGCAGACCATATTGTGCTCCCCTCCTACAGTTTGGGAACCGCTGTCTTAAGGTGATTTATACTTAAACTTTAATAAACGAAATATTTAATAATAATATAATATAATATTCCGCAGCGGAACCAGCCAGCCTGCGAGTGATGACCGCGTGCCATTGGTTTGATTATGACCTCTGTGAGCACGGCTCGTCCTGTTTGTTCTGTTAATGATCCTGCAAAGAAATGAAAGCTACATTTTTTGGCAGCGCATAACGACTTCGTGAATCATCAGCCTCGTTAGATAATTTAATAAGACCGTGGACGGACCACACCAATTAGACTTCAACTCCAGTCAAAACAGATCCTCTAAGACCCTCCAGAAGCTCTGAATCGCATCCAAAGCTCAAATGATGGCATTGGTAAGTGATGTAGTGTCTTTTGTCCTCTGTCCAAAATGCTGCCGAGTTGCCCGGAGACGAACACTAACCGCCGAGCTAGTGAGTTGTTAGAGACGCCGGGAAGTCCAACACTAGCATCTGCTAACACTTCACTCCAGAATGGTGATTACAGAAAAGCCCTTGATGGGCAAATGTTGCCAGCACTGCTGCCGTTCCACTTTAGAGCGACGTAATGTCACGGAAAATGTTTTATTTACGTATTAAATTAAAATCGGTGTCTTTTTTAAAAGTGTCTTCACCTTTTCACCCAGTAGACTATCAATGATTTACTCTCATCTTACTTTAGAAAGATTCTACAAAGAATAAACCGATCATTTCATAGAATAATTTCCATCAATTAAATTCCGCCTGCAGGAGGGTTCCCCATGTCCATCCAGGGCAGAACATTTGGGGTGCTGTGCAGATAATTTATTATTATTATTTTTTTATTTATTTTTATTTATTTATTTTTTTTATTTTATTATTATATCTACCATTTTTTATTATTATTATTATTATTATTATTATTATTATTATCATTATTATTTTGGTACAAATATAAATATATATTTGGGGGGGGTCCCCATTCCCATCCAGGGCAGAACGTTTCGGGCGCTGGTGCAGATACACCCGGGACAAACACATTCGATATGGGGCAGTTTAGAGCATTTAATTCACCTTGAATCCATGTTTTTGGACTGAAACTTCTGGACTTTGGGAAGAAAACCAGACAACCCGGAGCAAACCCACGCTGACACGGGGAGAACATGGAAACTCCAATCAGATTGGGATCTGAATCTGGATCCCCAGCACTGAGAGGAGGACATACCAACCACTAAGCATGGTTGTGTATTATTGTAAATAAATCACAGGGAAAGAGGTGGAACTGTACGCTGCTACTCGTCATGAATAATAAAGAATTAACTTTAATCTTAGAATGAATCTACTAAGAATCGGATGTTTTGGTGGGATAATTTATTCGGGGTAATTAAGTCCTCGCTTGCTGACGACATGTTGAGTCTTCATGTCGGTGTAGAACGGCTCTTTTTAAAGATCGTACCTCATTTAAACACAATGATGAGGCACGCTCATCCGTTTAAGCTTTTGTTGAGTAAATTGGAAGACGAGAGCGTGGCGTTTCTGAGACGTGGAGGGGGGGACGTCATCGACGGCGTGATGATCCTCATACCTGTATGAGCCGCTGTGTCCCCGCCGGCAGACAGGCAGTAAATGGAGCACGAGCGAATTCGGGATGTCTGATGTGAAAGCTGGGGAGGCAGCAGAGCAGAAAGCCTCCTCAGGGCGGCTTGGGCTCAAAGTTCAATAGTCAATGCAGACAAGCTCCCAGTGGGGGCGCTCTGTCCACCGCCGCGCGGCTTCAGAGGGCCGTCCTAAACAACTGCTGATGGTTGGGATGAGTGTGTGTGTGTGTGTGTGTGTGTTTAATTTCATTATCGAAATCATCAACTTGTTTCTACTGACAAAATGAAACCTATGTTATTTAATAAGACGGCACAGTGGCATTGTGATTGGCATGTTCTCCTCTCAGCGCTGGGGACTCCAGGTTCGAATCCCGTGTTCCCATGTGGGTTTCCTCCGGGTTGTCCGGTTGTCCTTCCACAGTCCAAAAACATGGATCAAGGTCAATTGAATGCTCCAAATTGCCCCATGTAGAGGGTATTTGTATGTGTGTCTGTGTGAGTGAATGCTCAATGCCCATGACATTCTTCTCTGGATGGGCATGGGTACCCCCCCCCCAATGGGAAGCTGTGTTTGATCTGTTTGGACATCAACTATCCACAAGCAGCATCACCTTAAAGCATCTGTGATCCTTTCTTGGGTTTTCTTTGAGAAAGCGAAAGCGTCTTTAACGGCGCAGACGTCTCTTATCAGTAACCGGCATTAGGGGCATTGATTAGTCCGTGTTTCGGCGGGATTTTATCCAGAGTGATTGTCAGAAACAGCTGTAATCTTCAATAATTTTCTGTCTTTTATAAAAGACAAATTGCAGCTTTGTGAGACGGCGGTGAGTAATCTGGTTTGGTTGTTCAGTCGTATTCCGAGTTGTATTCACAGCCCGGCCGCGTGTGTGTTCACCCTGCTGAACGTTGCTCTGTATCGGTGTGCGACGTGTCGGAGATTTATTTTATTATTTTTTTTTTTGGTCATTTATTGGACGCTTTTATCCAAAGTGACTTACGAGCTGAGCACAGGGTTCATCACAGCGCCCCCTGGAGCAATGAGGGTTAAGGGTCTTGCTCAAGGACCCACACTGGTAACTTCAGTGGACCTGGGATTTGAACCCCCAACCTTCAGATTGATAGCTCAACGCCCTGACCACTGAGCTACCACACACTTTGGAGATGACCGACTCACCGAGGTCCTGTTGCTTTAGGCGTAACAGTCATGTCCGCGTCCTGCGTTCCCCGCCCATCGTCTTATCGTTAGTCAGAATGTCCTTTAAATTATGCAAAGGACAAACCGTTAGACCACCCTACCACCCCCCCACCCCCACCCTCCGAACCAACCCATGCTTACCACAAGATGTACAATAATCATTCCAATAATCGTCAATAATCATTAAAGACAAACCTAATGATGGTGCTGCATGATAATGTGACGTTGCATCTGTTTCGTTATTGAGAAACTGTGGCATAACATGCACGGATGATCATAAAACAGGTCGTTCTGCTCCATAAATCTGATTGGCTGAGCCGTTGGTCCAGCCGTGACATCATTAACAATAACGCACCCCTCTGAGCGCTTCACATTCGTATCTAATTATTAAATACAGATGAATATAATCATCGAGCTGTCATCTGGTCAGCACTGTTTTTTTGTTAATAGTGTTCTGTCATTTGGCCACTAGATGGCAATGTTTGGTCGTTAGAGAAACCGGAATCCTGTTACTCAACTATCAGCGTTCTGTTTAAAAACCGGACTAGATTACGTCGCAGAAGAGCAGATTATTAATGATTTTGTTTCAAATTAACGTATTTCTGAATCAAACCCTGTTTTTTTTAATTATTATAGTGAGTTCATAAGGGTTTTATTTAAACTATAAGACACTCGAGGGTTTGTATTATTGGGAATAAATCACGGGTAAGAGGTGAGTCACTAATGATGTAGAGCAAAACCCATTTTAACCCATTTTAGTCATTTATTTTACTTTTTATTTCACTTCATTTTTACCAATAGCTCAGTTTTGTAATTAGTAACCTTAGTTATTATCATCTCATACACATCCTAAATATAGTTATCACATAGTATACATACAGTCATCACATAGTATACATTTCATTGGGTCATTCATTGGACGCTTTTATCCGAAGCGACTTACAAGGTGAGCACAGGGTTTATCACAACATCCCTGGAGCAATTAGTTAAGGGTCTTGCTCAAGGACCCACATCAGTAACTTCAGTGGACCTGGGATTTGAACCCCCAACCTTCAGATTGATAATCCAACACCCTAACCACTGAGCTACCGCGCCCCATATAGTTATATATACATGTAGTTATCACATAGTATACATATAGTTATCATCTTATACACATCCTCTCCTTCCTTCTATACATTTCTGTTGTACATTCAAACCAAAAAGAAGCAGAGGACCCCTAACTACGAACCGTTTTCCGCGCCCTTCCCTGCTCGTCCCTCCTGCTGTTCTCCTGCTCGCCCTGCCTCCCTTCGCTCTTTCTTTCTCCTCTGCAGTAGCTCATAAGGCGCCGGGCCAGACTTGGTGTCTCTATTTTCCTGCAGTGCTCCCCCAGGGCTTCCTCCCTGCTGCTGCTGCTGCTGCTGCTGCTGCTGCTGCTGTGTTGTTTTCGGAGGACGAGAACATGTTTGTGTGAGAGTCTGTTTTGCAACAGGCTTTTTTAATGGCTCCTGTAAATAATTCATAACAGGCCGTGAGTATTAGTACCTGTCAGGACTAAGGTGTGCCCCTCGCCGTCTGAGTGAAACTTTAAAAAACGAAGCTGGTATTTACAACCATCATCCGTTCACATCCAGCACTTCCAGCTTCGGTGAACCATTTGAAATCAGGGGTTCTTGGGACATGACTTTTTTTTAAATATATAACACCGTATATAAACACCGTTCTAGATTTAGGCTGCGCTGGCTAAATGGAGAAAATGCATGTACTCGTCCATCTGCAAGCCTCTGTCCAGCATCTATCTCTTAATGTATTGTAATATGATTCTGCTTATTCATACCTCCTTCTACTTGTCTTGTCCTTTACTTCACCCCCCCCCCCCCATACACACACTCTCGGTGCAGCGGCGGCGGCGTACCTTCTGACTGTGCCAGCAGGTCCGGTCATGTCCTCTGACATGTCTATCTCTCTGCAGTCATGTTAGACGTGGATAAAGGTGCTGAACCGTCGGTATGCCGTGAATACCAACTGAGCAGACCAACGGAGCGAGATTTACATGGGATAAGATTAATTTAGGAAACTTAAGATATTGCTTAAATATTCGTGTATGCTCAACACCCCACAGGTATATAAAAACATATACGTGTGTGAAGTATATAAGGTCTAAAGTATGTAGGATTTTGCAATTATTTATTCATTTATTTATTTATTATCTTCCACTTCAGCCTCTATTCGGGGTGAGGGGGGGATGGAGGGTATGGGGTGGAAACGTTTGAGGTGCTGGGCAGATACACCCAGGACAGTGTGGCCCATCCATCACTGGGCACACATACAGTCAATACAAACCATTTGGGGGCAATTAAGAGCATTCACTTTGCTTTGAATCCATGTTTTTGGACTGTGGAAGGAAACC
>JAFMOD010000402.1:265424-328316 GCA_019802435.1 Corydoras maculifer
TTCATTTATTTATTTATTATCTTCCACTTCAGCCTCTATTCGGGGTGAGGGGGGGATGGAGGGTATGGGGTGGAAACGTTTGAGGTGCTGGGCAGATACACCCAGGACAGTGTGGCCCATCCATCACTGGGCACACATACAGTCAATACAAACCATTTGGGGGCAATTAAGAGCATTCACTTTGCTTTGAATCCATGTTTTTGGACTGTGGAAGGAAACCAGAGAACCAAGAGAAAACCCATGCAGACACGGGGAGAACATGCAAACTCCAACCAGATTGGGATTCAAACCTGGAATCCCCAGCTCTGAGAGGAGAACATGCCAACTACTAAGCCTAAATCACTTAAAGTGGTATTGTTGGGTACAACACCGTGATTTATTCACAATAATACTCAACCTGGACGACACAGTGGCTTAGTGGTTGGCATGTTCTCCCCTCCCCTTGGCATGTACTTCAGGCTCGAATCCCAATCTGGGTGTTTCATGGGTCCATGGGTTTCCTTTGGGTACTTCGTTGTCCTTCAGTCCAAAAACCTGGATTCAAGGTGAAATGAATGCTCTGAATTGCCCTTTATAGTATGTGTGTGTTTGTGTTTGTATATGTATAGTGTGTAGTTGAGTTGTGTTCTCACTGGAGTGTAAGGTGCTGAAGCTGAGATCACTTGAGCCACTGGTGCAGAATGTTTTGTTGGGCTTTCTCCAAACTTGAGTTCACTTTAAGAAACCGTGTCCTTTGGGAAATTTGGGTTTGGGGACAAAACCAGAAGCTAAATAACATTCAGACGACCACACTGCTTTTTTTAGTGCAAAACAGTCCTAACAGGCATCACTGTAGTTCTTTATTACCGTTTTTAAAAGCTATAAAGAGCCATCAGTACTGCTGGTGAGATGCTCTTGGACATATTTCTCCTTAATAACGATCCTCTGTTCTTCTTCTCTACTTTACCAAACTAATGTACTTTCCTTGATGTGGAGCCAGGCGAATAATGTATAAGCTCAAAGGAGAGGAGTTCAGAAGCCTTATGAATATTTAAAAAGGTTGACTGGATCCGTATGAATATTAAAATGTGCAGCGTGGCGGCCCTATAGAGCGATGCCCTGTGTAGGTGGCTGATGGATGACCACCCAGAGATCACGCCGGACATCCTCTTTAAAGGATCATCGGTGTAAAAGTTGGGACCTTAAGCTCATTTACATCATTATGACGTTTGGATTGTGATGATATACGCTCTGGGGTAGTGTGGAAGTCATGCGTATGGAAATGCTGTGCTCGCACAAAAAAAAACCATGGTTTTTGTTTATAATTTACGTGAAATGTCAGAAAAAACGGACACATTTCCAATGATGATGAGACGAGTTTAAAAATATTATACAGGATTGAAAATAAATCTAAAGATAATATAGAGTAGAGAGAATGCACTGAATGCAATTAATAATTTAATAATTAATTCATTCTCAGCTTTGTACTTTACGTCACGACTTTTTATCACAAAGCAACATTTCCCAGACATCCATCTACAGGTTTATTATTATTATTATTATTATTATTATTATTATTATTATTATTATTATTATTACGGGCGGCACAGTGGCTTAGTGGTTGGCATGTTCTCCTCTCAGCACTAGGGATTCCCGGTTCGAATCCCCATCCGGGAGTTTCCATGTCCTCCCCGTGTCCACGTGAGTTTCCTCCAGGTTCTCCGGTTTCCTCCCACAGTCCAAAAACATGGATCAAGGTCAATTGAGTTTTCCAAATTGCCCCATAGAGTGTGTCTGTGTGTGTGAGTGTGTGTCCAGTGATAGATTGCTTCCCTGTCCTGGGTGTATCTGCCCAGCACCCGAAACGTTCTCCCCTGGATGGACATGGGGAACAATCCCCCCCCCCCCCAATAGAGGATAAAGCGGAAGATAATGAATGGATTATTATTATTATTATTATTATTATTATTATTATTATTGTTAATAATGGCAAAAGAACATTACATCTTTTATAAAAGACTTTTTTTTTGGGGGGGGGGGTTGTTTTTTTGTTTTTTGGAGGGGGTGTCATGAAACAACATAAGGCAAACATCAATTAGGTATGAGTGTACATTAAAGCAATAAGGTTTAATGCTGCCAATTGCTTCCTATACACCTACCCAACCGCAGGATTCTTCATCTCGCAGTCAGTAATACATCCTTAAACACACAGTAAAAAAAAAAATACCAACCCCCCCCTACCCGGGCGATTATGCTTGTGGGGCTTTTGATGGAACTTTAATAGTGTGAACTGTGATAAAGTTATAAGGAAGGCAAAATGAGGTCTGTTCCTCAAAACGAGGGGAATGAATGGCGTGTGTTGTTCTGCACCTTCTCCTGCTCCTCTCATGAAATCGAAATGCTCATGGCGTTCATCAGAGGGTGATGAGCGTTTGGGCAGGATGTCCAGAACGGGGGGCGGATTCAGATTCGCTCATCTGTTCTGTCTGATGTTAACACGGCCTAGCCTTCCCCAAACTGTTGTTCCAGTGAAATTCTATTATAATTACATGCATTTTAAAGCATTCCTTGTTCAACACCCTGCAGAACACACCTTGATATCTACGTACCGTCCATCTGAAGGTTGAATATAGCCTGTAACAGATCACCCGGTGTTCTTCCTCCGTCTGTTCGTACATTATACAAAGGACAATAGCTCCAGTGAAGTCACGGCGCCGCTCCACGCTTCGATTGACAGCCATTTTTTACAGCGCATAATCATCATCCACAATCCGAGCTCCCACGAGGACGGGGCCGATGTAGAGTCCTGCATTGTCCTCCGGTCTGTTTATTCGATATGTCATCGTAACTTGAGGAATGTCAGACCGAATTGCACGGCGCGTGTCGGATGAGATGCGATTTGAGCGTTTTATCATTCAAACACGCTCATTTTTCCGTCGTCCAGCTTCCCCTCCTGCTCATCCCACATTACTGTCCCATCCGAACGTCGTTGGGTTGATCATGCTCGGTCCCGGTCGTCTGATCGAGCTCATGACGGCGACGGGCGGTGCAGAACAGCCATGTGGTTAAGTGCTCAGCTCTCATCAGTCTGTCCATCTCTTTCATTTTTCGGACGTTGCTCAGTGCCCGGTCTCTTGCACTTTATTCCGCTGAATCCAATAACGATGCCGTTAATGACCAGTGAAATGCCAGGCGGCACAGGAGACCGTGACTCAAATATCATCTCAGAAGTGCAGGAGCCGCTGGACCAGCCTCTGCTGAGAGGCAGGGAGATGTTGGCGTCACAATACACTTTGACATAACTTAACAAAAATTATTTTTTTTAACCTTCCGAAGTATGAGGATCTAAAAGTCTGCTCTGTACGTGTGGAATGAGGACTGCTCGGAAGGAGCGGGATTACTTGGAAGTCGCATGAAGTCGCAGTTGTATCACTTTCTCCGTTGGCGCCATTGGCACTTCGTCAGCTCACAGGTTTTCAACATCATCCCAGATTCAGAACGCTGACTCATTCAGACTCAATTCCCCTTATTCAATCATCTGCAGAATTTCCCACTAAATACTTCTCAACGTATAAAAATGTTTGTGTATTAATTACATGTTTGGTTTTTGATTTATGTGATAAAATCCATCCATCCATTATCTCCCGCTTATCCTCTATTAGGGTCGCGGTGGGGTTCCCCATGCCCATCCAGGGGAGAACGTTTCGGGCGCTGGGCAGATAGACCCAGGACAGGGCGCCAATATATCACTGGACACACACTCACTCACACACACACTCTATATGGGGCAATTTGGAGAATTCAATTGACTTGATCCATGTTTTTGGACTGTGGGAGGAAAGCGGAGAACCCGGAGGAAACCCACGCAGACACGGGGAGAACATGCAAACTCCACCCAGATGGGGATTCGAACCGGGAATCCCTAGTGCTGAGAGGAGAACATACTAAACCACTAAGCCACTGTGCCACCTTATTATAATCTTATTTAGGCTATTGTATTAAGTCGCTGATGGCCATCCATCTGTTGCGTCCCTCCCGTTTTCCTTCTTCGGTCTTATGGGGGGGGGGGTTCCCCATGTCCATCCAGGGAAGAACATTTCGGGCACTGGGCAGATAGACCCAGGACAGGACACAGGATCGATACACCTATCACTGAACACACACTCACTCACACAAAAACACAATATGGGGCAATTTAAGAATTCAATTGACTTGATCCATGTTTTGGACTGTGGGAGGAAACCGGAGAACCCGGAGGAAACCCACGCGGACACGGGGAGGACATGGAAACTCCACCCAGATGGGGATTTGAACCAGGAATCCCTAGCGCTGAGAGGAGAACATGCCAACCACTAAGCCACCGTCCCGCCCTTGTTTTAATTTAAATATTAAATTAATATTGTACATGCGTTTTTAAAGCTAATTTATTGCTGATATATAATTTTTTTATCACATAGGGCGGCAAAAATTGGCTTTATATGTTTGTATACTCGTTATACGAATGTCTTGCCGTTGTTAAGAATAGGATTCAGGTCTTAAACAATTATTTCCAGAATGCTGGGATAGGCTCTAGCACATCTCTNCCCCAGACCAGACCAGACGAGCCGAGCGCGCATCATCTCGGTGCTCTGCGTTTTTCTTCCTGCAGCCCTAATGAGGAATCATACACGTGTTCACCTTTTTAAAGCCGGCGTTTTGTAGGGCACTTAGATGTCAGCAGCTGCTGGTTCTGCACCGCCATCATCACGCTAAATGAATTAAACATGAACCATGTAAGTGACTCTCCCACTGACCCCCCCCCCAATCCCCCCCTCACCAATCAGCTGCAGGCAGAGCATATAAACCCATTCAATAAATAATACAGAATAAATTAATATAAAGTATCATAGACAGGATGCACGTCGTGTCTGGATTTTATTTTAATTTTTTAATATAATAGTCCATCCATCCATCATCTTCTGCTTTATCCTCTATTAGGGTCACGGGGGGGGTTCCCCATGCCCATCCAGAGGAGAACGTTTCGGGCGCTGGGCAGATACACCCAGGACAGGACGCCAACCTATCGCTGGACACACACTCACTCACACATACACACTCTATATGGGGCAATTTGGAGAAGTCAATTGACCCTACTCCATGTTTTTGGACTGTGGGAGGAAACGGGAAAACCCGGAGGAAACACCAGATTGGGATTCGAACCGGAAATCCCTAGTGCTGAGAGGAGAACATGCCAACCACTAAGCCACCGTTCCGCCCTATGTATAATATAAAATATATACATAAGGAAATGACAGCATGGCTTACGCAGGTTTTTTTTTTTTTTTTTAAATAAACAAACCCAGTCCTCTAAATTCTGCGCAGCCCACGGTCCTGCAGTGTCCGGTGCATATTTGATGAGGTTTCATGGTGAGAACGCTGCCAATTTAATTTTTTTTTTTTTAACATGCAGAACTATTTCTTGTATCTTGTGAAGGTAACGGCAAAAAACTTTCTTTACTGGACTCGAAGCGGAGCTGAAGACAGTCTGTCTGTGATGCGTGACGGGAAAGGTTGAGTCAGAGCAATCGATCAGCTGAAGAAATGAAAGCAGAGGAATGAATGATGCAGATGTCTCTCGCGATGGCAGCGATCCGTCTCCGTTAAATCAGAAAGAATGTCTCGGGTCCTTCATGTGCACATCGCGTTGTGGGGACCAGATTTCCACATTTTACAGAATCCCTCTCAGTGTGGAGTTTAAAAAACAATCTAATAAGAGAGAAATAAAATGTGAGGAAAACTAAAAACAACTATTATTATTTAATAATCTTAAGGTAGGGCGGCACGGTGGCTTAGTGGTTGGCATGTTCTCCTCCCAGCGCTGGGGATTCCCAGTTCAAATCCCCATCTGGGTGGAGTTTCCATGTTCTCCCCGTGTCCGCGTGGGTTACCTCCGGGTTCTCCCGTTTCCTCTCACAGTCCAAAAACATGGATCAAGTCAATTGAGTTCTCCAAATTGCCCCATATAGAGTGTGTTTGTGTGAGTGTGTGTGTGTCCAGTGATGGGTGTATCTGCCCAGCGCCCGAAATGTTCTCCCCTGGATGGACATGGAGAACCCCCCCCCCCCCAACGACCCTAATAGAGGATAAAGTGGAAGATAATGGATGAATGAATGAAGCTTAAGGTTAGGCTGGTAAAATTACAGATGACCAATAAGCCACCGCACCGGCCCAAAGTGAAATCAGCGTTTGTTTAATTTTTTTGGGTTTCAGGAGAAAATTGACTCCAGAACCCAAACCACTAAAGTGTTTAGATCGGTCCTTCAAAGCTCCTTCTGCAGAACAGATTAGATTAGTTCATCCAGAGAGACTTCCATCATCCAAACGGATGCAATCTGAGCTCTGAAGGGTTAAAGCTTTGCTGTGCGGAGACTTAGTCATCCGGTCAGCCATTTATTTTCCTAATTATTGAGTCACCGTGATTTTCCTTGCACACACACACACACACACACACTCACACACACACACAGAGGGAAACACAGTGGGAGGCATGCATTAGGATACAGATGTGAAAGTGCACTGGTGCCCAGCAAATGGCTCTGCATTAGTGAGGGATAAAGGCCATGTTGTAATCTGCAGAGGCTGCAGTGTACATACAGATGCACAACACGGCTGATCCCAGATCAGCTCGATATAAACGTCTGATTACCTTAAAATGACAGAGCTTTCTCATGGGGGCTCTTTTCGGCGTGAGACAGAGATTCAGACTGCACCTGAAATTATCCTTCCATTAGAAATGTGGTGGGTTATAATAAAAATAATAAAATAAATGATGGATAAACGGCACGGTGGCTTAGTGGTTTAGCATGTTCTCCTCTCAGCGCTAGGGATTCCCGGTTCAAATCCCCATCTGGGTGGAGTTTCCATGTCCTCCCCGTGTCCGCGTGGGTTTCCTCCGGGTTCTCCGGTTTCCTCCCACAGTCCAAAACATGGATCAGGTCAATTGAATGCTCCAAATTGCCCCATATAGAGTGTGTCTGTGTGAGTGAGTGTGTGTCCAGTGATGGATTGGTGTCCTGTCCTGGGTGTATCTGCCCAGCGCCCGAAACATTCTCCCCTGGATGGGCATGGGGAACACCCCCCCCCCCCGCGAGCTTAATAGAGGATAAAGCGGAAGATAATGAATGAAATGAATGATGGATAAACATATGGTGTGAATCAATGAATATTTAATAAACATTATTAACAATAACTAAAAATATTAGACCAAAACAAACATATCAGAATAACAGGTGGTGATGATGGAGACCATTATTTTTATTTTTTTTTCCTCTCTCTCTCTCTCTCTCTTTGATCTGCAGTTCCTTCACTGTAAGTAACCTGAACATAAACTGAAGAGAAAACATAGACATATTAACCCCCGATATACGCTGACATGCCGCATGACTTCACTTCCTGCCTCATTTCCACATGATATTGTTTCTAACAAGAGCTGTCGTTGTTCTTGCATGTCAGGAAATGAAAAGTGATCCTATCGTTCTGTAGACGAGATACACTTCCACCTCTCAGCTCTCTCTCTCTCTCTTCCTGCAGATCTTTCAGAGGTGATTAAATGGTTAGGAAGTCTAAACTCAGCCAGCTGTATGTAAAAAGTTGTAAAATGGTAATTGTACGGGTGTTAAAGTCATTAATGCAGTGGTTTGTTGGTAGTTTTCTCCATTGTGTTGCATTGTTTGGACGTGTTTGTAAATCTGATGAAGTTGTGTAGAACTATAGAACCTTTTGTACAGTAGGTACAAGATCATAGGTGTCAAACTCAAGGCCCGCGGGCCATATCCGGCCCTTAATACAATTCTATCCGGCCCGTGAGATCATTTTACATTAATCTATTATTATTATTGTTATTCACGACCCGGCGATATGGTTTTTGGAGTGTGCTCATATTTTTTATTTTTTATTTTGACAGGAACAATTTTACAGAGAGCAGAAACATTTAAAAATATTTAATGTTTAAGTATTTTTTATTTTAAAACGGCCCAAGAGCAAAGAAAACGGACTGTTTTGATTAGTTTTTTTTTTACTTTTGTGGAAAAGCATCTTTTTGGTTTCAATTTTTTTTGCCGCATGTTCAGAGTCGTAACGTTTATAACCTTAACAAATGATATTTTTATAGACAGCAAAGTGTTTAAAGTTCTATACGTTTATAGATTGTGTCCTGTTTTTGTTCCTGTCCATTTCAGAAAACATTTGTGTTCAGTGTTTTTAATAAACGTTCATTAAATAAACGTAAGCCCGCGAACTAAAGTGAGTTTTGAAGTTTTGGCCCCTGGTGCAGTTGGGGTTGACCCCCCCCCCCCCCCCCCCGTCCAAAACATTCCACAGTTTATTAAAAAGGAACAACATTCGATCGACAAGATAATTAAATAAAAAAAAAACACACACACCCCTCTAAGAAATGTAGAGTTTTATTAATAATAATAATAATAATACATTTTATTTACATGGCGCTTTTAGGGACCTCAAAGACGCTTTTTATTTTTGTGGCTGGACCTTAATGGAGGTACGAAGCAGTCCATCCCTGTCCTCAGAGTAGCATCACCTGCAGATGGTAATGCGGCAAACTAAGACTTTTCTAGCGATACACGAAACAAAGACGACTTGTCAGGAGAACGTATGATTCTCGGCCCCGTGAGAGGTGAATGAGCTCGCCCAGCGTGTTGGGGAACTTCAAGACACTTTATATATTTTTCAGATGGCAGCTTTTTAGGAAACGGAGTGTGCGTGCGTCCCCAGCTGAATAGCTTGTTAGTAGCGTGAATAGAAGCCTGTTAGTTTCAACAAGAAAGAGTTGGGAAGAGACGTCTGACCCGCTTTCAAAGCTTTCGGGTTTCGGCGTTTCTGGAAGCAGTCAGGCCTTCAGCGCAGAGTTTTATACACTTTGAGGCTGAGTGAGCAGGGGAGTCTGGAAATTGCTATATCTTGACTTCTATACACACACACATACACACACACACACACACGGACACGTACGTTAACAGGAAAATGAACAATTACGTTGACAGTGCGTCTCATTAAATCGTTAGTTTGTATGTAGGGTTTGAGGATGTGTTTCCGTGTTCTATATGCGTTGCATAAGCGTTTATTCAGCTCGGTTCGGTTGTTGGGAGAAACCTCAGGACAAAACACGCGGACAGACCGCTGAGGACGCTCGGCATCCTATTTAATTTCAAGGTTGTTAGATCTGCAGTGGGTCTCAGTGGTTGAACCCCCATCAGCACTTTATCCAGTGCATGACCAGCAAACACACAAACATGCACACAAGGACACATTTAATCCAGAGTAATTGAATATAAAACCCCCGCTGCAGTGCAAAACGACGTGCCTCTGCGGAGATGCTCCCGTAAACTATCAGGAGACCTCCGAATAGAGACGAGGAAAATTAAATGAGCTCGGGACGTGCAGCTGTCGGTCGGTCGGTCTATCTATTCATTTGGTTTCGTCTGCCGGATGTTTATTACATTTGAAAAAAAAAAAAGAAAAGCTTTTAGGCTCGTTTCAAAATGGTTTCAAAGTTTAAGTTTTAATGATGTTCTCACACATTATTCCACACTTCTGGACCAGTCAGGTTGTTTAGATCTTTAGATCTATAACTCTTGTAAACGTCCACATCATTGCCATCATCTAGAAATACATTATTTTCTTGAAAAAAATATACATATGTATTTTTAATTTGCTGCTGAATTTATTGAAAATGAGGGCGGCACGGTGTCTCAGTGGTTTAGCATGTTCTCCTCTCAGCACTAGGAATTCACGGTTTGAATCCCCATCTGGGTGGAGTTTCCATGTTCTCCCCGTGTCCGCGTGGGTTTCCTCCGGGTTCTCCGGTTTCCTCCCACAGTCCAAAAAGATGGATCTAGTCAATTGAGTTCTCCAAATTGCCCCATATAGAGTGTCTGTGTGAGTGTGTGAGTGAGTGTGTGCCCAGCGATGGATTGGCGCCCTGTCCTGGGTGTATCTGCCCAGAGCCTGAAACTTTCTCCGGGTTTTGTACGCCGGGTTTAGGGTAATGACCACTCGCGCAGAGAAGCGATCGATGAAGTCGTGGATTAACAGAATCTGATGTGCAACGGCAGCAAAACAAGACGAAAACAAAGCGGCTGCGCTAAAAGAAAATCTATTCAACGCTTTGAAGTAGAGAAAACCTACGAGCCGTAATCCTGTGACGACGTCCACCGAGGAGCCGTTACAGACATTATGACTGCTGAATAATTAACTAATGCCACCCTGCCCACCCTGCGCCGGTCCACGCGTCGAGTCGGCATATTTATTATTTATCTATTGGTGTCTATTACAGGTCGGGTATTAACATGGACATCAAAATAGAGAATAGTGCAGGCTGCCCATGAGCTGAAGCGATTTTAAAATTCCTTCCTCGATTGTGAAGTTTCAGCTAATTGTTATATATATAAATATATATATATATATATAATTTTTTGTTATTAAACGCACTTTTATAACACTTTATAGGGTTGTGGATATTACTTTAGGTAAAATGTGCATCGTAAACATTATAGAGATCTGCTCTGTGACTTTTGTTACTATCACTGTTGTTTCTGTAGAGACATCATGGTGCACCGGAGTCACAGAGCAGATCTGTATAAGGTTTTTTTTTTTTTTTTTTTTTTTTTTATTAAAGCAAAACCCATTCCAGTGAGTTAGTTCTTTGCTGTGGTTTCTTTGGTTTGAGTCCAGGTTTAGTAAATTGTGCAGCTCCTTTAATACGATGCAGGGTTATAGAAAATGCTGTGTCGTTAAAGAAACATGATGCGAAATGTCAATTTGAAAAAAGAAAATGAAAACAGGTTTAGAATGTATTTTTATTTACGGAGCTGAAATGCACTGATCATTATTTATCAGTGTTTCCTGAATCCCAGCCGTTACTGCTCTGTGCAATGACCCAGGCTCATGGGCAGAATTCGGAGAGGAATAAACTGATCCGTGTGAGAGCATGAGAGAGGACAGCAGAGGACTGCTGATATACCAAACGGCGGTGTGTATGTGAGGTGGGGGGGGGTTGTTGATGGGCTCATTTGAAAGCACTGTAATCCATTCATTTCTGACACCATGTTCTGGCATCACAGCCGGCATAATGTCAGCCCATCCCGCCGTCGCTTTCCCCTCTGCTTGTTTTCTGCTCTAGTCAAAAGGGCACATTGTCTCGCTGCTTTCAAGGACGGCAAAATCAATGAAGGAATGGCAGCGCGAGGAGGAATAAAGTCTTCTCCCTTTTTTTTAATGAAACCATTTGTTTTGGCTTTTGGAGGTTCGTACTTGGCAGAAAGAGTGTTGTTGCTTTATTCGGAAGTTATGCACCAAATGTCAAGTGCAATTTAAATTTTATATTTGATACCAAATACAAACACTATCTGTCTCATATATATATATATATATATATTCATTCATTCATTATCTCCCACTTATCCTCTATTAGGGTCGCGGCGGAGTTCCCCATGCCCATCCAGGGGACAACGTCTCGGGCGCTGGGCATATAGACCCAGGACAGGGCGCCAATCCATCGCCGGGCACACACTCACTCACACAGACACACTCTATAGGGGGGCAATTTTTTGAGAATTCAATTAACTTGTTCCATGTTTTTGGACTGTGGGAGGAAACCAGAGAACCCGGAGGAAACCCACGCAGACACGGGGAGAACATGGAAACTCCACCCAGATGGGGATTCGAACCGGGAATCCCTAGCGCTGAGAGGCGATATATATATATATATATATGTATGAGTGGCTGGTGGCTTAGTGGTTGGCATGTTCTCCTCTCAGCGCTATGGTTTCCATGTTCATCCCATGTCCATGAGGGTTTCCTCCAGGTTCTCCGGGTTCCTACTATAGTCCAAAAACATAGGTAAAGGTCAATTGAACTCTCCAAATTGCCCCATATAGAGTGTGTCTGTGTTTGTGCCCAGCGATAGATTGGCGCCCTGTCCTGGGTGTATCTGCCCAGCGCCCGAGACGTTCTCCCCTGGATGGGCATGGGGAACCCCACCGCGACCCTAATAGAGGATAAAGTGAAAGATAATGGATGGATGGATATATATTTATATCAGAATACTTTATTAATCCCCAGGAGGAAATTGTGTCTATAATTGTGGTTTACCATTTACAGTGTATATGTATGTTAGTATATATACACAGAAATGTAGTAACTATTCCCATAACTCTTGGTATCATATCTGAGTCTGTATCAGGTGACTGACTGCAGACGTTGATGGAACATCGTTTGGTGTTTTCTGTCTTTTTTTTTTTTTTTTGCTCTTATTAAAAAACTAGATCATGTTTCTGAAGCATCTGGAGAATGAAAGCCAACACTTCATGTGATGAATGAAAACACACACACAGGTCTCAGCTGGATTTCTTGTCCCATTTTTTTAAGGGTTTGTTATTAGGATGGTCATCACTTTTTATGTCTAAAAAAAAAAAAACAACTATAAAGCTTTCAAACATAAATCGTTTTAATGACGAGTGCACACGATCACATCAGCACTAAACGCAATTAAGCTAAGTGTGTTCACCTTTAACTCTGCTGTGCGGTCGTTTTGTGAAGATTCTAAGATCCTAGATTCCAATTTAATAATTAATGATTATGGTTAAGTTTGTAAAGGTAACCTAAAATAGAGAACATGGGATTGAATTAATTTGTAAAAAATTTCAAACCTAATATTTCTCCTAAATAGATGATAAATCTGAAACTCTGACACGATGATCAGGTTTGTTAAATCATTAGTGCCTGTTCGTCTTATTTACATATATTATATTATATTATATTATATTATATTTTATTATATTATATTATATTATATTATATTAGGGCGGCACGGTGGCTTAGTGGATTAGCATGTTCTCCTCGCAGCACTAGGAATTCCCAGTTCGAATCTCCATCTGGGTGGAGTTTCCATGTTCTTTCCGTGTCCGTCTGGGTTTCCTCCGGGTTCTCCGGTTTCCTCCCACAGTCCAAAAACATGGATCAAGTTAATTGAATTCTCAAAAATTGCCCCCTATATAGTGTGTCTGTGTGAGTGAGTGTGTGCCCAGCGATGGATTGGCGCCCTGTCCTGGGTCTATCTGCCCAGCGCCCGAGATGTTCTCCCCTGGATGGGCATGGGGAACCCCACCGCGACCCTAATAGAGGATAAGCGGGAGATAATGAATGAATGAATGAATGAATATATTATATTATATTATATTATATTATATTATATTATATTATATTATATTAAGCTAAAACTAAAAAAAAAAAAGAATGCTTCTTTAAAAACTAATTTATTTTAAAGATGTTTATACGTATATTATAAGGATTTCTTCCAAATGTTACAACCAAAAATATTACTGGTCATCTAATCTGAACACGTTACCGTCAATCATATAACACTGACCACTTCTTCGTAGCGTATGCTACTCGAGTACTATTTTAATGTCACGTTGGCTTTCATGTCATGTTTAAAATTTTATTCAAGCATGTCTTAATGTAATCATGTCAAAAGAGGAGATCGCGCCTCGTGACGGGCGTGACGTCTAATTGACGTATGGGTCCAAAACGCAGCGAAGCAAAGCTGCAATAAGGAACCGATTCAGGAGATAAATTCAATAAAAACGCGCGGTGTGTGAGTAGAGGCTTTGCACTTTTTAAGCACTTGTATTCGTAAGTGATGCTACTATAAAAAAATATTTATTTTAAGTTGATTTTAAAATCCCTGGCTGGAGTTCCGTTTGTGTTTCATACAGTTTCCTGATGATATAAAGAAAGCCTTCTTCTCCCGTCTGAGAATTCGGGACCTCCAGCTGCAGAATGTGTACACACTGAGCGTGTGCGCCGGATCTGAAAGCTAAGCGCAAGAACAAAAGCATGTAGATCTGTGGAATCTGGTCAGCTTGCTCTGCGTTTGAAGACTGCACAGCACACACACACACATACACACACACACACACACGTATAGAATATTTTTCGGGTGGGGTCGGCATGGTAGCGCTCACTGACTAGATCAGTGCTTCTTAAACTAAGCAGCACAATGTGGAACGCCAGATAACAGTATAGATAAACAATACATTATATTTCCCGAGGTGGCACGGTGGCTTATTGGTTGGCATGTTCTCCTCTCAGCACTAAGGAATCCCGGTTCGAATCCCCATCTGGGTGGAGTTTCCATGTTCTCCCTGTGTCTGCGTGGGTTTCCTCCGGGTTCTCCGGTTTCCTCCCACAGTCCAAATACATGGATCAAGTCAATTGAATTCTCCAAATTGCCCCATATAGAGTGTGTCTGTGTGAGTGAGTGTGTGTCCAGCGATGGATTGGCGCCCTGTCCTGGGTCTATCTGCCCAGCACCCGAAACGTTCTCCCCTGGATGGGCATGGGGAACCCCCCGCGAAACCAGAAACATTATCAGCGTTCACTTTAAAAAACAGACTTGATTATCGTGCAAATGTGCAAATCATTAACGATTTTGCTTTTAATAAACACATTTCTAAATTAATACATAAATAAGGCACTTGAGGTTTTATATTCATTCTTTTATTCTCATTCTGTTATTATCTTACACTTAATCCCCTGAGTTTTGGGCTCTGGGCACCCACCCAGGACATGAGGGCAATTTATAGCTGGGCGCACACTTTAAACACACACCCCATAAAAGGTCATTTAGAGCATTCATATCACCTTGAATCCATGTCTTCGGACCGTGGTTGGACACCCACGGCCATGCCCTGTGTTCTTTTTTGCATGCCGTTTGCATGTCCTCCACGTGTCTGTATGGAGGCTCCCTGCATCCTCCGGCTTCATCTCAAAACCGAAGTTAGAAGACAGATGCAGATGAGTATAATTTTTATGCACATAAATCATTTAAGTGCGATGACATGGCTTAAGGACAACGTTCTCTCATGAAATGCAGTCTATAAACAAGAGTGCATTTATTTATTCAGAGCTCATTTAATAGAAGATCATAAAATATTTAAGGACGACGTAGCCGACCATTTGCTGATGTGCGGGTCAATTAAAGATCATGTTGGTGTGTGTGTGTGTGTGTGTGTGCGGGTGCTAATGCATTCATTTGATAATGCACTGTGTGTATGCGTGTGCATTCAGTGAAGTGAAATCAGTCTCCCTCTGCTGATCTAATTAAATCAAACTGTTATTTGCTCTCCTGGTCATTAGAGAGGGAAGCAAGGCTTAGCTGTAATTATAGCTGTGCTGTCATCCTGCCACTCAGCAGCCCACCTCTCTGTGACAGCAGATAAACGTTGAGGCTGCTCGGTGCTTTTATAAGTCTGTATGCCCACATACAAAAAACACAAACATATAGACCGAAGCTGTTAAATATAGACGTGGAAATGGACTTATAAGCTGCCACTGTGTCTGTCGAGCCCCGTTTTGGTGCCGAGCGATGCGCTGGTCCTGCTGCTGGGTTGGTCAAAAGAAGTGTTCAGTGCAGAGTGTAAATAATAGAACCATGGAGAATGATAACGAGGAATCACTAATCACATAGTTGGCATCTTCTCCTCTCTGCGCTGGGGATTCCCGGTTCGAATCCCAATCTGGGTGGCGTTTGCATGTTCTCCCCGGGTCCACGTGGGTTTCCTCAGGCTTCTCCGGTTTGCTCCCACAGTCCAAAAACATGGATCAAGGTCAGTTAAATGCTCCAAATTGCCCCATATAGAGTGTGGGTGTGTAAATGTTCAGTGACTGAAACGTATGCCCCTGGATAGGCATAAAGAACCCCCCCCCCCCTTGATCCTAATAGAGGATAAAGTGTAAGATAATGGATGGATGGACATGTTACGGATGGGGCGATGTTTTTGTTTCCAGCCTTTAAATCACAGCACACGGATAAAAAGACGTAAACCATGAAATACATTTAGATTCTTCCCGTTTCGTCCGTCATTGTGGAGTCTGAGGGATTTCGTGAGATCATCCCATAAAAGTTTGGGGGTTTTAGCTCCACCTCGCCTTCAAAGACCTCGCCGGGTTCACCGGGGCCGAGAGCGAAAAAAGCTTCCTTTCCCGGTTTTCACAAATAAACCATTAAGGTTGATTGTTCAAGCACCGGCGTTGTGTAACGGCCTCTGATGGACCCTTCAAACCCTCCTTCACCTTGAGTCGCTTAAACTAAACAGTGCACTGACCTCTGTATGAGGATGTCTGCTAAATTCTATAAATGTTTATAAATAGCACCGTCCATTATAGTCCCCACCACGGCAGAAAAACAGCGTTTTTAAAGGATGTGAATGTGAAATTCTGATGTCGACACGGATAAACAACTGGCTTGTCGTTTTTTTTTTCTTCGCTCGATTTTAAATAACTGAAGACAAACAACGTTAAACTGAGGGTCTGTCTGCAGAGCTCGTATTTTTGCAGATCGGTACCCGTTACCTATTTAAAAATGATGCTCTGAGTGCTGCAGAAGCTTCCCGAAGCCTCAGACCATGACTGCCGTGTTGGCTCATTTTGTTTTGAGTAATTCAGACAACATCCCAAGTCTTTGGGGTCGACCCGGGAAGATTATAAACATCCGAAATAATTACAGCCACAAGTTACAATTACAAAGAGAGCAGCATCCTGTAATTAAAAACACGGACCGGCCATATTTCAGCTTGCCACTTTTAATTGCAGCGTTAGAGCGGTGAACAAACAGGCGAGAGGACTTAATTGCATAAACAGTCTGTGTAATAGTTTTGGAAAAGTCAAGGGTGCGTAATCGGCGGCCCGGAGTTAAACACCGGCAGCAGTTGATAAAGAAACGATCACCCGGCTGCGAAGACCTCCTCGGCCCCTCGGCCCTAACAACTAACCACCCGTCAGGTCCTTCAACATGCGTTCTGAAGCCTGGAACCGGGAGAAGAGATTCAGGTGCAGACAAACAGCCCATTTGATTTGCATTTATGTTACATTTGGTCATTTTTTGGACGCTTTTATCCAAAGCGTCTTCCAAGGTGAGCACAGGGTTCATCACAACATCCCTGGAGCAATGAGGGTTAAGGGTCTTGCTCAAGGACCCACACTGGTAACTTCTTTCTTTTTATTTATTTTTTTTTAACCTGTCATGTCTGGTAGCTTTTGCAGTCTGAATGGTAATCTGACTGCACTGATGTACCATACATTACTTTTACGATTTTACAGGAACAGTTCTACAGATTATTGTAGCCTATTCCTGTTAATTGTGCTTTTATTTGATTGATTTGAATTATTCCGCCAATGCCTGACAGGGGCAAAAAAGAGGAGGAAAAAGAGAGAGAGGGGAAAAAGAAACAACCTAGAATTTTTTTTTTTTTTTTAAATATAATAAAATAAAGTAGAGAGAGGGGGGAAAAAGAACATAAAGGGGGGGGAAAGAAATAAATAAAATAAAATAAAGAAGAGAGGGGGGGGAAAAAGAAACAACCTAGAAAAAAAAATTAATAAAGAAGAGCGAGGGGGTAAAAAACAACCTATACATACATTCCTATATACATATATACACAGGTATACACACATACATACCTATATACAAACACTATATATAACTTCAGTGGACCTGGGATTTGAACCCCCAACCTTCAGATTGATAACCCAACACCCGAACCCCTGAGCCCCTGAGCCACCGTGCCCTCTGATTTGGATGCGTACGTGCGTTCTGTGATGTCAGGAGACGCCTCGTCTAAAACTAGGCGACTGATCGGTTTTTGGACCGTAATAAAAATAATTCATGTTGTCTTTTGATCCCGTCTGCTGTGATCCCCAGTCGTGAGTCAGTCTTCTGTGTCCTAGTTACTGCTGGT
Organism: Corydoras maculifer; assembly: GCA_019802435.1. Classification (NCBI taxonomy): domain Eukaryota; kingdom Metazoa; phylum Chordata; class Actinopteri; order Siluriformes; family Callichthyidae; genus Corydoras; species Corydoras maculifer. Next base: position 283,199 of record JAFMOD010000402.1, read on the forward strand.
TTAAAAAGCCACGTTGGGATTATTGGCGGCTAATAAGAAGAGGAATTGCTAAATTGCTCTTTGCGTTTGCTCCATAAGCTTTTTAGGTTTCGATTAAAATTGTAGTATTTGTTTATACACTTTAAATCAGACGGAGTTTTTTTTTTTTTTTTTTTTTTTTTCTAAACATGATCCACCGTCTGTGCATTTTCTTTCATAATCCATCACAGTGGGCGGCACGGGGGCATAGTGGTTGGCATGTTCTCCTCTCAGCACTGGGGGTTCCAGGTTTGGATCCCAGTCCCGGTTTTCCAGGTTCTTCCCTCAGTCCAAAAACATGGATTCAAGGTGAAGTGAATGCTCTAAATTGTCCCATATGGTGTGTGTTTGTAGATTGGCACCTTGACCTGAGTGTGTCTGCCCTGGATGGGCATGGAAAACCTCCCCCCCTCCAACCCTAGTAGAGGATTAAGAGGAAGATAATGGATGGATGGATAAATCCATCATAGTTTTTAAATTGTTGTCAGAATTTTGTGTTTTTTGAACCTGTTGTTTGATCAAATTACATCAATTATTTTTTAATAATAGATATATATATATATTTTATTTATTTATTTATTTTTCTTTATAAATAAATCAGAGCCCTATGATTAAGAACTGCTGTGTTTCAGAACCTATTGGTACATTCCGCTGTTGAATAATGGAATGGTCTTCCCAAATCGGTCCATGATGCTGAGACATTCAGACTTTTACAAAAACTATTTATAATCCGTTACAGTGGGGCGGCATGGTGTCTTAGTGGTTTGCATGTTCTCCTCTCAGCGATGGGGATTCCAGGTCCGAACCGCAATCCCAGTTTCCATGTTCTCCCCATGTCTGCATTGGGTTTCCTCCATGGTCCTCCCACAATCCTAAAACATGGTTTCAAGGTAAATTGAATGCTTTAAATGTTGCGACATTCAGCGTTGTAGAGAAACATCTCTCATATTCCATTATGTACATGCTATAAAAAATGGTAAGGTAAAGCCAGATTGGACAATAATCACGTGGTGTTCTCTCATTTGTTAGCCATTTTGGATCAAAGCTTCTGCCAGAGGATTAAATGTAAATTGGGTGTTGATCTGAGGTTCGTGAGGGAGCTGGTGATAAACACAGACGAGTTCATCCTCCACAGATCAACCTTGTGATGTTTCATTTCATTACAATACATCCTCTGTTGTTTTTCTTTATGTAGTCTCGTTCTCCCACCTCCACCTGTCTCTGCCTCCTAAGATCTACCTGCAATCTCCACCGAGCAGAAAGCCACGCCCCGCCCTGTGCCGCTCAGCACCAATCAGTAGACGAATGCTCGGCATCTCTTCGGCATTCGGGGCAGGCTCATATTCCATGTGGACATGCCGCATTAGTTATGCTTTTAACCTCTTTACTGGGCTGCAGAGATAAGCAATGCACTCAATGTCACAGCCTGGCTTTGTGTTAATGAGGCTGGCAGCAAGCAGACGTGGATAACCCTCTGTAGTCATGAGCTTCAGTCACAAACCCTTTCATTTTATTGATCCCGTCATTCCTGTTCACCATTTAGCGTCGAGCTCGCGGGTTATTTTTACGTTAACCGGCTCCGTCCTCCTTTTTTTTTTTTTCATGGTGCTTTCATTAACGCCTTTATTCCAGACATCTTGAGAATCATAGTTGGGAAGCTGAAGCGAGCGGGTCGTGAGAATCCTGGAGGTGTGTGTTGGAACTGTTGAGCACAGGTGTGTTTGTGTAATCCTTTTAGCTCGGCGTTAGTGTGGCAGCTACCTTTTGTTGGCTCGTGACACCACTGAGACAGATCTTGGCAGATCCCTGCAAGACGAGGATTGGGATTCGTTGATGTCGTTGCCAGAACGGAATGCAAAAACACGAGTCTCGACAAAAAAAATGTACATCACATGAAACATCCCCGTTTTACAAGCTTCAAGATAAAATGATTCATTTCAAGTAAACAGCCGTTTTTCTTCTTATTATTTTATTTATACCTCATTTAGTAATCAGTTGCTGGTACAAGTGAGCTCATTTACAGCACGCAAATGGTACCAATACTAGAAAAAAATCTGCTCGTCTCACAACACTGTAAAAAATGTAAACCATCATTCACTTAAAAAAGAAATCGTGGCATGAAAGTGGCACTTGTTTTAATTTAATACATATTTATGGTATAGTTATAATATTTAATTGGGTTGCTGTAACCGTGGCCCAGACCCAGATAAATGGTATATCATGGATGGATGTCGATTTTATATACCCAAATATTGATTTTACTGAAATAACTTTAATTTAATGAATAAATTTAATCAAAATAAAATCTGCCAAATTTAATCAAGTTAGTAAACAAAAGCAGCAAAATAAAAAGGCTTTGGATTTAGTAATAGCATGCCAAGTAATTGGTGGAGTGCATGTTCTCCCCGTGTCCGCGTGGGTTACCTCCGGGTTCTCCGCTTTCCTCCCACAGTCCAAAAACATGGATCAAGGTCAGTTGAATGCTCCAAATTGCCCCATATAGAGTGTGTGTGCGTGCATGAGTGCGTGTACAGCGATAGATTGGCGTCCTGTCCTGGGTCTATCTGCCCAGCGCCAGAAACATTCTCCCCTGGATCCCCCCCATGACTCTAGTAGAGGATAAAGAGGAAGATGATGGATGGATGGATGGAAATCACTTTCATGTTGAAAGCTTACAAATATTTACTAATAATATTTACATTTACGTTACATTTGGTCAGTTATTGGACGCTTTTATCCAAGCGAGAATTAAATGTTTGTCCTTAAGCTTTAGGAGAGAAATCATTTCTGTATTTGCAGCGCAGCCGGCGTACGTTGCCCACACTCTGTTCCTTTGTGTGGGATTTTGCTGATTCATTGCTCCACGAGTCATCCAGTCTGGTTCACCTGCACGACGGAGTTGTTTTATTTTCCCTTTAACATAAAGTTTCAGAAAATAGGAAGAGTAAAAAATTTCAAAACTCAAAACAGGACAATTGGGCTGCGTCATTAATTCATTCATCTCATTATCTTCCGCTTTATCCTCTATTAGGTTGGGGGGGGGTTCCCCATGCCCATCCAGGGGAGAACGTTTCGGGCGCTGGGCAGATACACCCAGGACAGGGCACCAATCTATTACTAGGCTTTTTCACTCTCACACAAACAGACTCTATATGGGGCAATTTGGAGCATTCATTATTAACATAATCCATGTTTTTGGACTGTGGGAGGAAACCGGAGAACCCGGGGCAAACCCACACGAACACGGGGAGAACATACTAACTACTGAGACACCCTGCCGCCCAGGACCAAAGTCAAAAATAACAATTCCCATGCCCATCCAGGGAAGAACGTTTCGGGCACTGGGCAGATACACCCAGGACAGGGTGCCAATTTATCACTGGACACACATTCACACATACACACACTATATGGGGCAATTTGGAGAACTTAATTGACCTGATCCATGTTTTTGGACTGTGGGAGGAAACTGGAGAACCCAGAGGAAACCCACACGGACATGGGGAGAACATGGAAACTCCACCCAGATGGGGATTCGAACCGGGAATCCCTAGTGCTGAGAGGAGAACGTGCTAAACCACTAAGCCACCGTGTCGCCCAACAAATATTTATTGATAACATAAAAAATAAAAGGTAATTAAATTGCATCACTTTCAGCGTTATTACTTAAATTAGGCTTTCTTATTTGTTGTGTAATACACAAATAGCTCACAGTATTGTCATGGTGATGATATGTTATTAGGTCAGGGTTTTAATTTAAGCTTTTCTCTTCGTGGTTGCCACTAGTTGCCTCAGATTCAGATATGTATTCTATACACATCGAGACAAACATCAAAAAGCACCAGCCCCTAAAGTCCCAGTGCTTGTCACACAAAAATATCATTGGCTGTTATCTGCTGCAAGGTCACGTCTGAGGTGGCGGCCCGTCCTCTGGCCCCTTTTTATTTTTTCATCCATACATGTTCCCTACATGGCTTCCATATGTTTTTTTTTTTAAAGAAATGTGTGACTTCACTTTAATAATTTTGCACGCTCACGCTCGAGGATGTGATGTCATACCCAACTTCACTGATGTTCACTCTAACAGAATGACCTTCCCGTTTATCATGCTTAATAAATCCTATTGAAGCATTTAGAAAAAGGGGCCTTATTACTTTTTAAGGACAACAGATTTATTTCAATAATTATTTAATTGCCAACCCCGAAAGTTCGGTAAGCAGATAGAGACTGGATGGCTTTTAACTAAAAGCATGAACATAAAACACCTTCTTAACGTATACCATCTGTTATTCTGAGCTGTGGAATCCTGCCGGGGCAATTTATCATGCCCAATTCATCAGACAAAATCCACACGGACACCTACCTCATCCGGAGTCGGGCCAATTGCACCGCCATGTCACCGCTACACCCAATAAATGATGGTTCTTAATGTTTCTAAGGAATAGTAGATAAAGGTTCTATTAACCAATTTATAGCTTTTTTTTAGCTTTTTTTCAGTGAAATCACTTAGTATTTTGTGTAAACGCAAAATATTGTAGTTTAATAGATTAAAACAATTAAATTACTGAAGTATGTTTTATTTTTTTTATTGATTATTGACAATTGTAACATAAAGCTGTTGGTATAGTTCCATTAAAAACATACCCACACCAAACACACCAAACACACCAAACACACACGCTTCAGCAGATGAATAACCTTTAAAACATCTCACTTTGTTCAAAGCATTGCAGCCACTGGCACGGTGGTGTAGTGGTCAGCACATTCGCCTCCCAGCGCTGGGAATCCAGGTTCGAATCTCGATCTTTAATTATATGTTATGTAGTTGTTGCCTCAATGTCGATTATTAAAAACAATTATTATGATTTTAAAATCCTTTAGTGTTTAAGGACTTATGTTCAACATAATGGCAACTGATCATTTATTCTATAAATTCCAGTAAATGTTAAAATTATAAATACTATAAGGCTAGAAGTTGATTTCTTCAGGAAAATTAGTTATTGATCTTTAATGTAAAAATAATTCAACACACTTAATATCTGGAAAATATGTGGCCAGTGCAAAAGTCATTAAACATAATAATAATAATAATAACAATAATAATAATAATAATAATAATAATAATAATAATAATAAAAACACAGTACACTACATTCAGTAGATTTTATATTTTCTGTTTTATTTCTGGGTTCCTGGAAAGAGTACTTAAAAAGTGTTTTTTTTTTTTTTTTTTTTTTTTTTTTTAATGTTAAGGTTAAAAATGCTTTTCTTCTGTTCAAGACCAAAATAAAAGGATAAAAATATTTGAAAAACGGTCTAAAAAGCGGACAGTTACATTAGCATGTTTGTGCCAGATTAATGAATGTGTTTGTATCTCTGTGTTTTTATGTTTTCATTTAACTTAAAGGCCAGAGTTGGTTCTGAGCCTCGAGGGTTCAAATGCGAAGGGGAAGCTTGCATAATGTTATCTGATTCAGTACTTATTCCAGCCTCTGAGGAAATAAAGGCATTGCAGTCAGATTAAAACCTGAGTGAATTACTTGGAAAATGGAAAATGTTACAGTTATTTCATAGAAGCACAAAAAAAGATTTTGTCTGGGTCTTTTTTTTATTTTATTTTATTTTATTTTTCTAGGCATAAATAGAAATTCGGGGATAATCTGACCCCCGATGGTTCAACATACAACAAATGTGTCTCCAACAGCAGTTTAACTGGTGAAGTTTTAGTTCGATGAATTAATATTTAGGGCGGCACGGTGGCTTAGTGGTTTAGCACGTTCTCCTCTCAGCACTAGGGATTCCCGGTTCGGATCCCCATCTGGGTGGAGTTTCCATGTTCTCCCCGTGTCTGCGTGGGTTTCCTCCGGGTTCTCCGGTTTCCTCCCACAGTCCAAAAACATGGAACAAGTTAATTGAATTCTCAAAATTGCCCCTATAGTGTGTGTTTGTGTGAGTGAGTGTGTGCCCAGCGATGGATTGGCGCCCTGTCCTGGGTCTATCTGCCCAGCACCCGAGATGTTCTCCCCTGGATGGGCATGGGGAACCCCACCACGACCCTAATAGAGGATAAGCGGAAGATAATGAATGAATGAATGAATTAATTAATTAATATTTAATAAGCCCTCCTGAAATAAATACATGTTTTTTGTGCTTTCGGAGAATCTTTTAATAAGTTAAACAACTTTCAAACATATCTTTCAAAAGATATTTTTATTAATTATTTTGGGATGTCTGTGTAGAGGTCTCAGAAGGTTGTTTAAAGTAATTATATGTTTTTAATTGATAAGTGTGTGTGTGTGTGTGTGTGTGTGTGTGTGTTGCTTTCTTACAAGTGCAAACCAAAGGTCACGGTGAAATAAGAACAGAACACATGTGCAGGATGAGGTATTAATAAATTTTAGTTAATTGTCTGTTAATTAATTATATATAATTGCCACTACAGCTGTTAGATGATCTTTACTGGTTAGTTGATTTCAGTGAAGGTGATTTGGAAGCAGCAGTAACATCAGACTTCAGAACTTATCATCTGATGTTAATACATCATCAGTGCACCACAGAACTCTCTAAAGTTCGTCTAAAGCAATGTCATTAACATAAAAACCAAACGGAAGCCCAGACAGACAGGAGTGCTGAAAGGCATGTTCACTTTTAGTGATCCTTGTTAAACTTATATATATAACGCTCAGGGAATACGGTGCTTCTTTCCAAAAAGGTTCTCATTCTAAGGAAAGTCAGTTCTGCTAATCGCACCAATGAATTGAAAAGACGATCACGTGACGGCTCTACTCTAAACTATTTAATTTATTCATCCATTATCTTCCGCTTAATCCTCTATCAGGCTCACGGGGGGGGGGGGTTCCCCATGCCCATCCAGGGGAGAACGTCTCGGGCGCTGGGCAGATACACCCAGGACAGGGCGCCAATATATCACTAGGGGGACACACACTCACACAGACACATACTATATGGGGCAATTTGGAGAATTCAATTGACTTGATCCATGTTTTTGGACTATGGGAGGAAACCGGAGAACCCGGAGAAAGCCCACGGGACACGGGGAGGACATGGAAACTCCACCCAGATGGGGATTTGAACCGGGAATCCCTAGTGCTAAGAGTAGAACATGCCAAAGCACTAAGCCACTGTGCCGCCCATTATGCTTTTATTTTGCACTATTTTTGTAAGGTCATATACTTAAAGTTTATATCTTTTTTTATAATCTATTTGTAATTTGATATCTTTCGATTTATATATATATATATTTTGCACTACCTCACTTTATACAATGCCTTTTTGCACAGCATTTTTTTCTTACCCCAGATATTTTTATTTTGTATATTTAGTTCTTCGGATGATTTCTATTCTGAAGTTGCTGTTCAGTTTGTTTCTCTTGTGCAAAATCGAAAGGCTGCTAATTGCCCCAAATTTCTATTTGGGATCAATAAACTTTAATTAATTTCATGGCATTGTGTACACATCTTTTTCTCACATCAGTTTCTCAAAGAAAAGAAATGGCATGGCATGACCACGTTGTTTTTGCACAGCAATTAGTCTGAGCAGAGAGCGAGATGACGGACCAAAAACGGCACACACACTCATTTCAACCCAAAATATCCCTAAAGAGCCACGGTAAATAATTACTATTAATTTATCCCAGAATTCCCTTCCAATCTGAGGATTTATTATATAATATTGAAAATATAAAGTCGTTTACCAACCCGCATGACCGCATGACATCATTTCTATGGGAAAGTAATTAAACCTGACCCTTTTTCATCATAAATAATTAGTCTATATTCAACATACTGTAATATTTTTATTATTAAATATCATTTGGTTTGTGCATGTTCTGTATCCTTGGCAGTTTGTTAGAGTGGGTAAATTAACATGCATTCAATTGTACCAAAGTTTGTGCGGTGCCTTAGGGATGCTCCACTAAGCCATCTATTGGCCTTTTCTAGAAAGAACTATTGCAGCAATGGATCCAATTAGAATGCAATTGAAGACGTAATCCCGAAATCCCGAAACCTTATTAAACAGCAAACAGGAGTTTGATCTTTCCCACCTGGATCGAGGGACCGAGTACTGTATGCTTATTCTGAGATTTTTTCATGTGCCTGTCCAAAAATTACATAATAATAATAATAATAATAATAATAATAATCATTTTTATTTATATAGCGCTTTTAAGGAGCTCAAAGACGCTTTACAAAAACAAATAGAGCAGTAAATCATTAAAACACACGACATATTAAACATTAATACAGTTATAGAATTAGAAAAGCAAAATTTAAAAAGCACAGACAGAAATAAAGTATCAGAATAGATTAAATTACATTAAATTACATTAAATTACATTAAATTACATTAAATTAGATTAAAAGCGATCCGAAACAGATGGGTTTTGAGAAGTGATTTAAAAGGTCGGAGGTATCACATAAAGTTTTTTTAGGTTTAAGATGCATTTGTCATGGACTATTATGTGTTTGTGTGTGTGTGTGTGTGTGTGTGTGTGTGTGTGTGTGTGTAGTGCTAAAATGATGAATGTTTGGACGCCATATATATGCATTTAGAAGAAACATAGGGTATATTTTGCCCTCCTTGCTTGGCACCGGTCATGGCTGGAGTTTCCACGTTCTCTCCGCCTCCACGTGGGGTTCATCCGGGTTCTCTGGTTTCCTCCTCCAGTCTAAATACATGGATTCAAGGTGAATTGGCTGCTCTAAATTATCCCTATATAGTTTCTATGTGTGAGTGAGTGTGTGCCCAGTGATGGATTGGCGCCCTGTCCTGGGTGTATCAGCCCAGCGCCTGAAATAGGTGCCTGAATTCTCCATGGATGAGCATGGGAACCCCCCCCCAACCCCCGTAAAGGATGATTTAAAGAGGAAGATGATGAGTGAGTGGGTGGATGGTACCAACCGGGATAGGGTTCCCAACGCAAAGTCAAAATGTTTACATCAGAACAATCTTAAGAACCTTCTTATGGGAACGTGGAGGGAGCGGTAGCTCAGTGGTCAGGGTGTTGGGATAGTAATCTGAAGGTTGTTGGGTCAAATCCCAGGTCCACTGCAGTTACCAGTGTGGGTCCTTGCGCGGGACCCTTAACCCTCATTGATCCAGGGGGCGCTGTGATGAACCCTGTGCTGAGCTTGTAAGTCACTTTGAATAAAAAGTGTCCAAATGTAAATGTAACGTCCTCCGGAATGAATGTTCAGAAGTCCGTCCCATGTAAACGGCGAGTGAGAGTTTAAAGGTACATGAGGAGATCTTTAATGAGTGATGCTTTTCTTCGTGAACGTGATCGAGCGTTCGGTCGGTAACCACGTAGGAACCAGGTAGCAACGTAAGAATCCGAATGGTCTGCGTCGACGCCGTCGTCTTCTTTAGAAGTGTGAATGTGAGAGCAAGTCAACATTCCCGTCACCCCCCACCCCCTACCGCCATCTCCTAAATCCCCCCCTATTGTTCCCCCTGTCGCTCTTGCTCTATCTCTCGCTCTATCACTGGCGCTCTCTCTCACTTGCTCGCTCGCCCGCTCTCCCCTCTCTCTCTCTGTTCGCTGCATTGCTTTATGGTTTCAGTCAGAGACGGAGTATCAGGGAGCAGTGCAGATACACTGTCCACGTTTTCAGCCCTGCCACACTGCTGCGTCTCTGTCCCTGATCACTTAATTACCTTCGTGCAGACGTGTCCACGCCGGCGTCCTCGCGTCCCCCGGATGGATTTGCTCGTGCATTTCTAAGCGACAGAACACGGCAACAGACTCGCGCTCGCTGCTCCTCTCCTGCCGAGCGACGGCGGAGAGCGACTGGGGGGGAGATTCCTCATCGAAGGAGTGGAAATTGATCCCGTCCGGGGTGTACGGGAAAAATAACGGCGGCGAGATCAGGAGGGACGAGGTCTTCAGGGAGAGGAGCTTGTTTTCCCACTGTGCTGTGATGCAAGGAGGCTGGAGAGGTGCGGAGGAAAGTGACGGCTGGATGTGCTCGGCTCGTCTTCCCTCCGTCCACACGTTCGGAGTCTCGCGTCTCTCGGAACGTTCTGGGAATCGCTCTGATAATTAGTCTATTTCGGGCTCTTTCGGTGTTTCCTCCTGTCTGTTGGTGGCAGTTCTGCCTGCCTCCTCATTTCTGCTGCAGACCTCTCGGTGTTCTGCAAGCCTCTGGGGATCTGAAGCCCTGCAAGCTGGATTCGGGTACTCTTCCATCATCTCACATCATCTCGCCTCTTTATTCCGCCGTTTTAATTTTCTTAGCCGTGTTTTTTTTTTTTTCCTGACGATTTTAAGACATGGTTCTAACAAACTTGTTTTTTATGGATACCTGCTCCATGGATCTGCAGCTCCATAGAAAGTCTTTTTAACGTTATCTCCAGCCTGTGGATCATTTGTCGAGGACAAAAATTATAGAATTAAGGAGTAAATAAAATGTATTGATAAGTAAATCGTCTGGAATTAAAAGAAGATGCAAACAGTGAGGGATTTATAAACAGCAGTATTAATTAGCTGCAGGCTTCGGACAACTACGCACTTCGTTGTAGGCTTCGTTAATTATTACTTTTTTTTTTTTTTTGAAAAATAAAGATTTTTCTTTTTGGTCCACCCACAGAGTAGCCTGAAGGAATTAAATATCGGGTCGTTTTTCTGGAATACGCAGCTGCCACCCTGAGATCGGAATCCTTTTCCTTTTTTTTAATGGATTTTTTTGTTCAACCCCTGAACATTTTGTTTTTATATTTTTGTGGAAATTGAATTCCGGGGATTTCCTCCTTGCCGGCCTCATTCATATTTTCCAGAAGGGAAATCTAGGAATTATGGGTCCAGGATTCATCTGATTATGTCTTTTGGTTTTTATTCGATGAGGCAGGGCATGGAAATCCCACCCTCCTCTCCGTCCCCTGTCGGGGCAGTTGTCTTGCTAAGTGGATTAGTGATCACCCCTCATGCCCCACCCTTGGTCACACCCAGGGCATTTTGGGCAAGTCTATGGAGGCTGGTTCTGTCGTTGTCTTTACTAGCTGCCCCCGGTCCTGCCGTCTCTGCCAGAGTCTCCTCCAGTCTTAGCACGACCCACCACGTCCACCATTTCCACAACAAACATGGAACTGTGCCTATAGCCATCAACAGGATGCCCTTCCTCACACGTGGGGGCCATGGTAGGTTCCACCAAGTCATTAAGTTGCTGTTGTGTTTCAAATGATGATGATTTTTTTGTATTGTTTTTAATCTCACTCGAAAACTTCATGTTATATCGGTGTGCAACATTTACTAAAACGTAGGGGAATGATTAGTAGCATTGTTTAAAGTTGAATTCCTCAATTTCTTTATTGCGATAATTAAAAATAACTGCATTTGTTTGATCAACTGCAATTGGTTTCTCAGTCTCGTGTGTATCTGCTGTTGTGTTTGATATCTATTCTACACCTAACACCCGTGACGACTCATATTAACGTTACCAGGATCATTCTCAGTCATCACGCTGAAGATGATTGCTATTTAAAGCTGTACTTTAGCCTCATTATGTTCGTATTCCGTAATCTGATGTTTGCGTCACACACCGATACTTGGACTGCTGCTGTGATGTGCATGTAGTCGTGGAATGTGTGTTAAGGTGCCTGTCTTAGCTTAGTATTTTGCTTTAAATTAAATAAAATTAAATTAAATTGGTTAGCATGTTTTTCTACCAGCATTGGGGATTCCAGGTTCAAATCCAAAGTGGGGTGGAGTTTCCATGGATTCAAGGAAAATTGAATGCTCTAAATTGCCCCATATATTGTGAGTGTGCCCAGCGATAGATAGATGCCTTGTCCTTGGTGTATCTGCCCAACGCCTGAAAGGTTCTCCTCTGTATGGGAATTTGGAAACCCCTGGTAGTGGATTAAGCAGAGGATAATGAATGAATGAATAAAAGAATAATTAACTGCCAAATATGAGTGGCTGCATTTAATAATCTAATTTAGAGTTTTTGGTTAACACAGAATTGTGTTGTAGTCCTCTTTGAGACTTGGTTGTTGTTGTGCAGTGGTTGAATCTATACAAGTAAACAGCATGAAAGCATGAATGGGTTGGGCTTACGGCATTAAGACTGCAAGCATGATCAATGGGTGAACCAACTCTCTGTTCAATTAGGTAGAGGAATCATATACTGGCTCCACCAGTACAACATACATTTAGAGGCGTTCTGACCCTGATCCACCACCTAAAGAATGAACCAGTTATGTAGTGTAAACAGTTATGTGGTGGTTTTGTGTTGACCAAGTGATCGAACAGGCTGTTATATGTTCACTGGTTAAGCAGAATTTGTCACTTCGCCAGTTCTCAGGTCATTTATGAAATATAAGTATTATAAATATATCAAAGGGCGGCACAGTGGCTTAGTGGTCAGCATGTTCTCCTCTCAGCACTAGGGATTCCCGGTTCGAATCCCCATCTGGGTGGAGTTTCCATGTTCTCCCTGTGTCCGCGTGGGTTTCCTCTGGGTTCTCCGGTTTCCTTCCACAGTCCAAAAAACATGGATCAAGTCAATTGAGTTCTCCAAATTGCCCCATATAGAGTGTGTGTGTGAGTGAGTGTGTGCCCAGCGATGGATTAAAGCCCTGTCCTGGGTGTATTTGCCTGGATGGGCATGGGGAACCCCTCCCCCACAACCCTAATATAGGTTAAAGCGGATGATGATGGATAGATGAATAAATATATCAGTAAGTACCTGCTACATAAACAGGAACTGTTTCTGTAATGTTAAGTTGCACTTAATTTTACTTTTTTTTTTAGCAGGTAATCAGTTGCTCTGGTTTGGTTCTGGGTTCTGTCTTGGTTCCATACCAAACTGGCATTATCAGTGTTTTGAGTGGTTGAGGAACATGGCCTGTAATGTTCCTCTTGGTTCTGCCTTAAAGAAAACTTTAACTAAATGTGGTCCTCACCAGCTCCAAAGCCAGTTCAGATTTAGGTTATGAGATCCTTCATCTTTTATAACCCTCTCGACTCGGATAAAGGTTGTAGTTTATCTAGAAGATATCATTAAAATGATCCCGCCGATCGTTTTTATTTTATTCCTCTCATAAACGCTGCTGCCTTTCTGTCCTTGCCGGATGCTTTCAATCTCTTTTTAACCTTCCCATAATTCTCCCTTCGTTTTTTTGTGTATGTATGAGTCTCTCGCCGTGCTCTGTGTATCCTTGCATCCCTATCTTTAGTCCCTTCCGTTTATCCCTTGCACAATTCATCCACTTCGTCTGCGCGGCCTTTAGCCATAATCTGTATCAATCAAGCGTTCCGTGTCTGCCAAACAGCCTTGCGCTCTGCAGTCAATTACCTCCAGCCCCGTCCGTATTGACATTATTGGTTCTTGGCTTCTCTTAGTGCTCATCTCTGTATTAAATTTATAATTCCTTCTATTCTTTCGGGATCTTTCGGTCACTCTTTATAGGCCCGCCTGCTGTCTGGCCACAATTTTCATCCAGCTTCTCTGTTTTCAAAGGACAAACAAGATTTTCACACGGGGCCGAGAATTCGGCAAAAACAAATTGATCTGTGGCGCGGCAGGTTCGCTGCGATTATGCACACTGCAAAAAGTGAGAATTGAGATTCTTTATGTACCAAATTGGAATTTTAAACACTGTAGAGAGTTCCTCTTGGTACACAGTTATGTCCCTTTCTTCTTCCCATGCCTTTCTTTTCTTCAGCTGGCTCGTATAATTGGATTGCAGCTCCCTTGCATCTCAAATTGTTAAGCTGTTTAAATTTGCATAATTAACATGTCTGTGCATCCCTCTACGGATTTGTGTCTGTCAGACGATGTGGCATGGCGTTGGAAAGTTTTTTGCCTTCAGAACAATACGCTGGAGGACAATAGAAACCTTAAAGCAAACAAGAAAATGACCAAGATTTCCCGGTTTTAACCATCAACACCACGGCATGCAGTGAGCGTTACGAGAACTAATAACTCCGGCACATGTCGGGACAAGAGGAGTCATGATGTCATGATTTTATTCCACCCAGGGAACACTTGGGTTTGGGTGACTTGCCCAATAGCACTTCATCTATAGCATTTAGTGGAGGGAACACAAGGTATGGTTTCCATGTTGCGATTAATAGTTAATAGTCATTGTGTGCATGTGTGTGTGTGTGTGTATATATATATATATATATTTACATTTACATTTACATTTGGTCATTTATTGGACGCTTTTATCCAAAGTGACTTACAAGGTGAGCACAGTGTTCATTACAACGTCCCTGGAGCAATTAGGGTTAAGGGCCTCGCTCAAGCACCCACACTGGTAACTTCAGTGGACCTGAGATTTGAACCACCAACCTTCAGATTGATAGCCCAACACCCGAACCACTGAGCTGCCTCTCCCTAACGCTTTATATATATATGTATATATATATATATGGTGGCTTAGTGGTCAGCAAGTTTGTCTCTCAGCGCAACTCTCTAGGGATTCCCGGTTCAAATACCAATCCGGGTGGAGTTTGCATGTCCTCCTCGTGTCCGCGTGGGTTTCCTCCGGGTTCTCCGGTTTCCTCCCACAGTCCAAAAACATGGATCAAGTCAATTGAGTTCTCCAAATTTCCCCATATAGAGTGTGTCTGTGTGAGTGAGTGTGTGCCCAGTGATAGATTGTCATTCTGTCCTGGGTTTTTCTGCCCAGCACCCGAGACGGTCTCCCCTGGATGGGCATGGGGAACCCCGCCATGACCCTAATAGAGGGTTGGATATAATGTCTGTGTGTATGTGTTGTGTGTTTGTTGTGTTATCGAGATAAGACGTTGTGCAGAATCTGATTGTTTTTAAATGTTTGTGATTGTAAAAGGCAAACTCTCCATGGCCTCTCGCTCTAAGAGAGGAGAGCATGTGTCTAGTTATTGCTTTTGATTAATGGACGACTCTCTTGTTGATGGATGCAGGGAGCGAGCGTGGTCACGAGTCCCTGCACCACAATTCTGCTCAGTCTGCGCAGATGTTTGTACTGCAATTCATTATCTCCCATTCAACAGCTTGCCTGTCGCATCCCCTAGCCGCTGGATTTTGATTGGCGCAGCTGAATTAGTCTGCACTTCGTCTCTCTCTCTCTCTCTCTCTCTCTCTCTCTCTCTCTGACGATGGAGTTTCTCATCGGAACTGAATCACAAAGTAAAAATAAACAAAAAGTTTAGATATGATGGACATCTGAACCAAAAAAAACAGCAATGAGATCCTTTGAGAAGGTCTCTGTCATGAGGAAGGTCTGACGATGTGCCGTTAACGCTGCTAATTAATGCTCATAGCTTCGTTAGCAAACCCTGTTGGCTGCTGAGAGATGCTACGGCAGGATTTCCTTCCTGTGCACTCTGATGCATTTCGTTTCTCGGATTTTTAGCCTAATTCTTTGTCTTGCTTTTTTCCCCGTCTCGGTGGCGGGTGGCCTGGACATTTCAGCTGTGGGTGGTTTATTTTTGCTCTTGTTAAATCAGAGGAGAGGACATGCACAGATGGTACGAGGCCAGCAGGGAGGGACACTGTGTCCAACTGAATACTATATGTACGTTGTGTTTGTGTTGGGTTTTTTTTTATTTGGTAGTAAGATGCAACCTGTTCATAATGGTATGTGTGTGTGTGTGTGTGTGTGTGTGTGTGTGTGTGTGTGTGTGTGTGTGTGTGTGTGTGACTCACTGTTTTAATTTATCATGAAGTGAACAGGAGGTGGCTTGTGTCACTTTACACATTAGGTTGCCGTAATTGTTGTGGCAGCTTCGGTAATTAAATGTCAGGCGTGTGTCATGTCCTCAAATGAAATATGTACGTGTGCGCGTCCCCGTCTGCCCGTCCGTCCATCCGTCCGTCCCTGTGTCAATCGAGTGTGAGGAGGTTTTGTCTGTGCGTCCATTGCTATGCAGTGGGTGAGCTCTGCATGTTCTGGTAAAGTCCAATGGCTTCAGCTCCCACACATACACACACACACACACACTCTCACACACATACACACACACACTTGCTGCCAGCTATGATTTGAGCTTCTCTCACTTCATTGGCTATTTAAGAAAGTCCAGCTTTACCACCCACATACACAAACACATGCACACCTCTGGCCTGGTTACCCATGGCAACTGTCCCTCAGGTGTCCTTGTGAGGTGCAGAGTCTCGATGCTTATTTCTGTGGTCTGAGGTTCCACCTCTGTCAGGTCAGATGAGCGAGGCATGACTGCTGTCAGTAGGTTCTATGAGAACCATCCACGTGGGCACCAAACTCTGTCCATCACCTCATTCCCCTCTCTCTGTTGCGTTCTATTTAAACTCCGGGAGAACCTCTGCAAGAGGAAAAATGCCAACGTCTTGAAGCCTAAATCATGATCATGTGATCAAACCCCCCCGATTCCTTCTTTACAACATCAGGAAGATCAGACCCTTCTGGACTGAACATGTTACCCAACTGCTGGTTCAAGCCCGTGTCCTATCCCGGCTCGATTATTGTAATATGTTACTTGCCGGTATCCCAGCGTCCACAATCAGACCTCTTCAACTAATTCAGAACTCTGCAGCCCGACTCGTGTTCAACCCCCAAGAACTCATGTCCCTCCATCACTCATGTCCCTCCATTGGCTCCCTGTAGCTGCTGCATTCAGTACAAGTCTCTGACTCTGTCCTACAGAACCATCTCTGGATCTGGCCCCTCCGACCTTCACTCTATCTTTTCAAAATACACTCCGACTCGTTCACTTCGCTCCGGTGATGATCGCCCCCTGGTGGTTCCACCTCACCGAGGAGCTGATTCTCACTCCGTGGCGTTCACCACGGCAACATGATTGTACGATCTTCCCAACTCTGTCCGTAAGGCAGAATCACTGAGCAGCTTTAAGAAACTACTGAAGACGCATCTCTTTAACAAAAACCTGTTGTAAAAATAAAATAATAAAAAAGGGGGGGGGGGCAGCATCGAATAACAATCAGGTTTGATGAATTTACAGTGGAGTTGGTTTTCTGCAGAACTTCTGCCTGTAATGTTCTCATTTGTAAGTCGCTTTGGATAAAAGCATCGGCTAAATGTAAATCATTTTTTCTAAGCTGGGAGACATGGATTCTGTGTAGCAGCAAGTATCTTTGTCATGTCCCGTCACTATGAACCGTGCGGGGTAACGTTGGGTTTAATCGTTGGGAAGCATTTCTTTAATGTGCGTTAAAGGCTGAAGGAGCCGGTGTCTCCCAACATTTTGAGAACACGGCGATAGCATGTGCAGGCAGTGCTGATTAGGCCATCGGCGCCGAGGTAACAGCATCGGGCTTCAGAGAGCTGCTCATTATATCCTCTCTCCATCTCTTGGGATCTAATGTCCCTGTTCCCATCAGCATTGATAATGAGGCATCTTTCACAGTGGCTCCTGTGAAGCCCTCATATGGGGGGCCAGGTCATTTTCACCCAAGAGACCACGGACTAGCCCTGGCCATTAAACACTGATAATTAGTATTCAAATTTATTCCCAGCAACTGATATGAAGGCAGCAGCCAGCTATTATTTCGTTTCCTATTGTTTCAATACGTTCTGTTATTCCATTCCATTTTCCCCCAAACTTCAGGTTTCCATCACGCTCCATCATCAGTGACATACACCATGTTCTTCCACCCCCGAGGACACGCTGTTCTCCCAGCATGCACTTCTTCCAAAAAGTTGGAGACCATCTGTGCAGTAATTGTTTTGCTTTATTTAAACAGGATTAACTAAAATCCAAGGGGTACAGAACAATTAAGTCCAGGACGTTCGTGCTGACCGTGATGTATTCAGTACATAAACGATATCGATCCTCTTCTAACGAAGAACTAAGACCCTAAATGTTTCCTGTAATCCACATGATACCAACCAGGACCGGAAACCTACAGTGTGCTTTAATTGGTCTGTTCACATCAGATTTTATAAACAGGATGTTTATGGAAAATTAAACTTATTCTAACCTTTCATTCATTCATTCATTATTCTCTGCTTTATCCTCTATTAGGGTCGCGGGGGGGTTCCCCACGCCCATCCAGGGGAGAACGTCTCGGGCGCTGGGCAGATAGACCCAGGACAGGGCGCCAATCCATCGCTGGGCACACACTCACTCACACAGACACACTCTATATGGGGCAATTTGGAAAATTCAATTAAATTGATCCATGTTTTTGGACTGTGGGAGGAAACCAGAGAACCCGGAGGAAACCCACGCAGACACGGGGAGAACATGGAAACTCCACCCAGATGGGGATTCGAACCGGGAATCCCTAGTGCTGAGAGGAGAACGTGCTAAACCACTAAGCCACTGTGCCGCCTTATTCTAACCTCTGATGTTTTAATATTTCCATTTCCATTTGGTCATTTAGCAGATGCTTTTATCCAAATATCCCAGTTTGGTTGGGTTTAGAACACAGGGTTGAGATAGAACCTATGGAATAATAAGGGTATTTAATAGAAGGAATAATAGACCTGGGATTTGACCCCACAACTTTACGGTTGAGGATTGATAGCTCAACTCTTTAACCACTGAGCAACCACCCCCCCACACACACATATAACACCACATCTGCAAACCAGTTTATATTTAAAAGCTTTTATTCTGTCAGAAATAAAATGCTGGTTTTAGATTCATTAACAAAGTGAGTTTGCACTGCAGAAAAATGTTGCTATTAATTAGTCTTATATGAAAAAAGGCATTTGATGGATCATTAAATGAACAATTTAAAAAGTTCCCTTTTTTTTCTTAGAGTATGAATGCGTACAATCATAAAAAGCCGCCTCTGAAGAATCCTCAGATGAAGGTTGTGTATGTCTGGAGACATTCTTTCAGCACTGTGAATATTTACTCTAATAAATCTCTAATATGAAAAGCACGGTAATTAATGTACATCTATTTAATTTTTTTTATCTTGTCTTTTTCTATAACCAGCTGCACACGTACACTTAATGCAGCGTGATGTAAGAAGTATATTTCTTAATCTGCGGGTAATTTGATATCTAATAAACAGCCCACTAAAGCAAAGACGGCCAGAAAAATATCAGCGCACCCACTCACATGTTGCGCAATGAGAAAGTAAAACCCACAGGGGGCAGTATTTAGGGAAGCTGAGGGAGTGTAGGAAAGGGTCGTGGTGACTCAGTGCTTACAGTCTATTGATTGGAAGGTGAACTGAACAAACGCCGGCTGAACCACTTTGTCATATGGAGCGCTTCCTAAAGAAGCAACCTCCTTCTGTTTTGGAAGAGCTCTCTCGCACTTTCAGCTTTTTGGGACGTAATAAAAAAAGAATTGACTTGTATTGTGTTTATGTGGCGACAAGGTCTCTTATTAATAAATGAAATGCACCAAGCTGCTTTATTTTAGAGACGAGGCACTCAAACACGGGGGGGAAATCAGCAGAAGGGAAAAGGAAAGGCATTAAAGGTGAATACTTGCATTAACCTCCGAATGGAGTTTCACTTTGTATTTTTTTTGATTAGCTTATTATAAGTTTCGTTAATGAACCGTTACTCCAGCTGAGTGCATCGAGTGAGAAGGATAAACAAATCTGACTTAAGACAAGGTTTATTAGTTTCGGATTTTTTTCACCAAATTTTTTTTTTAATTGTCTTGTTAAAAATTTTTCCATAATGAAAACTATCTACAGGTTTTATGCAGGTTTTTATTACTATTTAAAATATCTTTGAAGGTTTAATGTGAGGAGCGTTTTGTAGCCCAAACGCTGTTAGTTTAGTAAATAATAGTAATTTAATTTTACAAATTCATTTATTAACACAGTGTTCTGTTAATGCCGCCGCTGCGTTCAGTAAATCAATCTAAATAAAGCGGCTGAAAAAAAAAGGTTTGTTGTGAAAACTACTGCTAGTCCTTTACGTTTTTAACTCTCTCTCTCTCACACACACACACACACACACACACACACACACACACACACACACACACACGGCTATTAAAATGTAATGGCACCACTCAGTCAATAAACAGCATGCTTGATGGCTAACAGACAGAGTGGCATATCGGAATAAAGTGAATCATAACTCCGGCTGTGTTTGTTAATGCTTTCTGGTGGATGCTATAGATTTGTTATTCAACATTTATCGCAAAGTCAGATCAAACTTCATTATCGTCTCGTAAAGCGTCTGTCAGAATGCGTTACACTAGATTCTAATGTCCACAATTACCCTGAACTTCACTGAGATTCATACAGACATGGAATCCTCTCTCTCTCTCTCTTTATTATTATTATTATTTAGTTTTTCATCCATCCATTATCTTCTGCTTTATCCTATATTGAGGTCGCGGGGGGGGGGGGGTTTCCCTTTGCACATCCAGGGGAGAACGTTGCAGGCTGTGGACAAATACACCCAGGACAGGGTGCCAATCCATCGCTGGACACACACTTACTCTCTGTGAGAGGAATCCCCGTCATCATTTGAACCTGAGAGTCGATCATGCTCATCACTAAGCCCCCGTGTCGTTCTGGTTGTGTATTATTGTGAATAAATCATGGGAAAGAGGTGTAACTGCACTCTGCTGCACGTTGAGCCCAATAATCCCTCTTTATTGTGATTTATTCAGACCGAGGCCACGCCCTCTCGCACCTTATTGCTTTCATACACACTCACAGCTGAGTGATGATTGCAGATGGTGTTCTGTGATGAGAAACAGAGGTGGAACTTTAAAGTTTGGCTTTGATTTTGGGTGCTATTGGTCTGAAGAACCCCTGACCCAATGGAAGTGTTGTGAGGTGTCCTGTCAGTATGTAAGGACCGGTCCATGAATCGAGTCAGAATGATTTCTTTTAGGAATAAAGCCTCTGGTGGAGAAGGTGAACCCGGATCATGTCTTTTTTTTTTTTTCTTTTTTTTTTTTTTTTCCATTTCGTTCCTTTATCTTTTTCTTCCTTCATTGAAAGTTGAGCCGCTGTGACAGCTCAAGAGATTCGGAGCATCCGGAGCTTTAGAGATACTGAGAGTGAGGCTGATGCAAGGCCAGTGTTAATTATTAATCAGGGTTGATATTAAAGTGCTGCTATGTGGGACTGCATGCTGCTTCCTGCTGCCAATGGGATTTCTCACATTAATAAACAAGGCCTCTTAGATTATGCATGGGTGTAGCTTTGAAAAACTGCGCTTCTCTCTTCCTTTCTACTTATACCCGCCGAGCGCTGAGACTCAGATTTAGCAAAGACTCCCCCTTTTTTTCCTCTTCTTTAATGAATATTCATATGTAGGGGGGGTTCTGTGTATGGATCCTGCGATGGCCGAGGCTTTATTCGAGCCTGAATCCACAGCAGATGCGGAAAGTGGAAGCCAGATGGAGTTTTGGTTCTCAGTGTCATGTTTTTGTTGTTGTATTCCCTCATCCGCTTGGTTCGTATGGTAAAAATGCAGCTTGGTCCCACCGGCTGTGGCCATTTAGGAAAACATTTAGCCCGGGCAATATGATTCAGCATGAGTGTGCCTCACCACAAACAAGCAAATAAAAAAATATACACACACAACACACAACGCAACAACGCTGTCAGCTGTAGGACAGATGGATCAGGTCATGACCTCCCAGCCTAGGGCGAACAGCCAGTCTGCAGTGTGTGTGTGTGTGTGTGTGTGTGTGTGTGTGTGTGTGTGTTGTGGGTACAAGTTATTCAGATGGTTGGGAAAACATTAAAACATAAACTGAACAGACCTGTCCACTAGACCATGCTGATGGCTGCCCGAGGTGTCATCAGCATTGATTCCTTACAAGCCTGTGCACACGGTTCAGACTGAGCGATTCAGATACACTAAACAGGTGGGGGGGGGGGGTCAGGGTGAGGGGGGGGGGGCATGGGAACACAGTGGGTAGCTGGACTTCTGCTCAAAAAAAATACCTAACTCCGCAAACTTGCAATTTATCAAACTGATTTATTAATTTTTTAAATTTATTTTCCAAATGCTGTACTTTATTCAAACTAAACCTGGACAAGATAATCTGGGCTTATCATAACTCTGTATGTCAGACCCCCTTTAAACACCTTTAACATGGCACCAGGACGTCTTTATGACCGATGGAATTACACAGGCAGCATCTTCGCATTGATTTTTTATTTTATTTTTAATTTTTTATTGTTTTAAAATAAATAATGCTTAAATTATTTTTTTTTTACTTTTGTTTTTTGGGTTTTATGTTTTTTTTCCATAATACAAAAACATATATAATGTACTGTATATATGTATTAAATGTATTAAATATATATTATACAAGGTCCGAGGTTACAAATATATAAAGAACAGTGTAAGACGTGGCTTTTAAACATAATAAATGCAGGAATTAAAATTTTTAAAGATGTTATGCAACATAGTGCGAGGGGGGTGCAGAATGGTCTGCTTATGTAGAGACATAAGACATATTTGTCTCGGTGGACCGATTCCAGGTATAATTGTACCTGGTTCTGATGTAGGTCGTAGGATCTCTTTTCATGGGTAACCATTTGACCATGTCCTTCAACCTCTTCCCCACAGAGAGAGTGTCTGATTTTGACATTTCTATTTTCGACCCATATATACGATGCTTGCCCAGCGATGGATGTGCGCCCTGTCCTGGGTGTCCTGGGTGTATCTGCCCAGCGCTTAAAACTCTCTCTTCTGGATGGGGACGGGGGAACCCCACCCTCCACGACCGGAGTAGAGGATTAATGGAGGGTGATGAGATATAAAATGCTTCCCTAAAGGAATTGTGTAAAATCAAAGCGCTGATTCTGATGATATTCTGATTCTTGAGGTTTATCTGAGCGCCGTGCCTTTCAGCGACGCTGAAACGGATTTATTTGTAGGGTTTGTATATCTAACCCCGACTCTCTGTTCCCCTCAACCTTTTTTAAACATATCCTTGTTCTTATTTTCAGATACATGATGTACTTTTTTTTTTTTGTTTTCCACCCTAAAGCCATAATGTTTATGTATGAAGTGCAAATACAGTCACGAGGGGAAAACTGCCTGCCTTTTAATTGTGTGTATTCATTTATTTAACAGCAAATAACAACCGTGTTGTCATCGACAAATCAGAAACCTAACCCCGGGTGACAACCACCTATTATTATTATTATTATTATTATTATTATTATTATTATTATTATTATTATTATTATTATCATTCATAGAGTATCTCATCAAACTGTACAACACGGCTGATGGGTAAAAACCTCAGAACCACCTCCAAACTAAACAAATAATAAAAGGAATGTTGTGTTGCAGTTCCCACGTAAGCAGCCCGTGACCTCACTATAAACTGCATCCGCACAAACTGTTTGAGCCAGAAAAGCACGAGGGCTGGAATTTAATTATGTTTTTACGTCTTTCCTCGTCGGCTCGCACTTTGAAATGGAACCATTTACAGATGATTCTCAGAGCCAATATGTGCTCGGCTTTTTATTGTTTGGTGGTTGTGCTTTATGCCGTTCCATCTGATTAATGGGTTTCAATTATTGTGTGTTAGAAGGAGAGCATCCTGCGTGAATTACAGTCTACACATAAAAATCACATGTTTACCTGAACTGCTCCTTCTGTCTGTAATGTTTCTAACGTGATTTAATGCCCAATAAGATCGAGTGCACAATACTCACGCTTCACATTAGGTTTCTTAAAAACCTTCTGCATTCCTGCTGTATGGTTTTATTTTTTCTACACTACTCATATAAAAGTCATCGGTTTTATACCTTTAAAATCTCCCCTTGTGGGAAGGTTGACCCTTTTTTTTCTCTTCAGATGGTCATTACACAGCCCTTTGATTTCATTTAAGACATGAAAAAAAAAAAGCCAGAATACTTTTGACCTGAGTGAGCACTCAGATTTACTCATATACTCCGTAATAGCCTGCTCTGCTTTCCACATTCTTCATTATAAAATAAATGACTAAATAATATGGCCATCTTTTATCCAAATCTCTTATATTTTCCCTGAGAAATAACGCAGGCCTGTGTTTGGTGTGGACTCTGAGCAGAAGGTTTAATGTTTTCTTAGCATACACCTTGAAAAACCTTGAGTTCCACTTATGTTCTGTTTTTTGTTTTCTGTCACAGAACAACATATGGCAAACATCATTTAGGTGTTAGTTTATATTAAAGCCATGAAGTTTAAGAGGGCGACATTATTATCAATAATCAATCAGAGGTGCCGTGATTTATTCACAATAATACACAACCTTGTGTGTTTTATTGCGTGTATAAAAACAAAAACAAAACACTATAATTTATAAGTAGGTTTATTAAAAGCAAAATCGATAATAAACTGGACTTCTGTGATGTAATCTAGTCCGGTTTTTCAAATGAACTCATGTGAACATGTTTTCTGTTTCTCTAACAAACACCATCTAGTGGCGCCATCTAGTGACCAAATTACAGAACGCAGGTAATAAACACATCGGGAAAATAGTACCACAGATTGAGAACCACTGGTGTATTCGATCCTCCCAACAAAATGTATATATATATCAAAGGTTATAAATCATCAGGTCTGTTTCTATCTATAAAAAAAACAATATGTAGAGAAATACAAAAACATGGAAACAGACTATTGGCAGCTTCTGTCACTCTAATTGGTTCATCGCATCTCCATCGCAGTTGGAGGTAATATAGGTTTAAAGGTAATGGCCACATTAGGTATTCATCCTAATTTGCATAATGTTAAAGTGCTTTAAAGTCATTGCATCATTGGCACCACTTCATTTGTGAATGTTGGTGTTCACAGTTTATTTGTCACATGCATAATTATACAATTGTATGTGTATATATATATATATATATACAAGGCTCAGAGAATGCGAAGCAGAACACGTCACGGCGACGTTCTACCTCAGTTTAAGGAACACGTGAGCGTGCTCGTCTTCGTTTGAGCCGAGTGGATCGTTTTACTCATTTTCTTACGTAACTTGGTTTTTGAAGGTTGGCATCGTGTGGTGTTTTTTTTTTTGTTGCATACTGAGCTTGCAGACAAAACCGGATGCCAACTCCCATTATTTCTTCATTAGCTGAGCAGAGGAGAAATGAAATTACATCTAAAGCGTTTGCTCTCTGGCTCCGCTTCAATAAATCTCTCTCTGTAATGGGCTGAGGAGTTATCTTCTACTCAGGAGACTTGATCGTACATTCTCCTGTGATCTAACCGGATCTCTGATGGCTTTTGGAGGTGCTTTGGAGAGTACTTTTTCTAATCCACTCTCCCAATTACCGTGACGAATGAAATGGAGACCCGGGGTCTTCTCCATTTCCTGTCCATTTTAGCACTCTTTCATTTTCTACGGCTCTATCGGGGTGAGTGATGTCTGTTTATACAGCCATCTCCATCCCTCCATATTTCTGGGTACACCACAAAAAGGACAAATACACCCCATGAAAGTTAATTCAACACAATCGAAGTCAACAGAGAGCAGTTTTTAAAGACAGAATAAAAGCATTGTGAATGTTTCAAGTTTCACGATTATTTTACTATCAATAATATCACATGAGATTTTATGGGAAATTATGGGTCACGGACCCCGATTACCCTGTTATTTCATCTAAATTTAATTTTTTTTTAAAAATACAAACATACAGTATATAGATGTGTCAAATACACTAATATACTATGATTTACTGTTTTACTCACTTTGTACTTTAAACCTTGTCAGAGTTTTTCTATCATGCAAAACCCTCAGGAGGCCAGACTCTCAGTATTTTTTTTAGAAGCCTGCCGACGTCGGGTACTGGGGTTAGAGGACACTAATAACCTGTATGATTTGTGGAGGTGCTGGAGCTCTCGGGTTGAATAAGTAGCAGAAGTGAATTAATCGCACTGAAAATTCTCCTCCAGAGCCGCGGAGAAAGAACTGACACGTATACACATATGTGCAATAAATATATCATTTGTAGAGTTTACATCCTTACATTTGTATTAAAACCGGCCGTCTGTAATAACCGCGCAAGTGCAAGCAGATTTACATACACAGTCGTGACGGAGTGACTGAGCGGAGACAGGTTTAGTCCTGATTGGTTAATGGGAACATTCTACTGTACACCCAGTTCATGTTCATGTGAGGCGTCTAAACTGTTGTGCACAGCATGTCGTTATGTCACCAATTTACCAATATGCTTTATATTAATAAATATTAAAATCCATAAACGGGTGGCACGGTGGCTTAGTGGTTTAGCATGTTCTCCTCTCAGCACTAGGGATTCCCGGTTCGAATCCCCATCTGGGTGGAGTTTCCATGTTCTCCCCGTGTCCACGTGGGTTTCCTCCGGGGTCTCTGGTTTTCTCCCACAATTAAAAAAACATGGATCAAGTCAATTTAATTCTCCAAATTGCCCCATATAGAGTGTATGTGTGAGTGAGAGTGTGTCCAGTGATAGATTGCCCTCCTGTCCTGGGTGTATCTGCCCAGCGCCCGAGACGTTCTCCCCTGGATGGGCATGGGGAACCCCCCCCCCCCCCCGCGCGACCCTAATAGAGGATAAAGCGGAAGATAATGGATGTTTATTTTGCCCGCTCTGCTGTTCTGCATCACGTGATTGGCTCCATCCTCCCTCCAAACCTTCCCCCAATGTCATAACCCTACACCTCTTTGTACGTTGTGCCATTTCGTACAATCCGAAAGTAAAAAGCACATTTTGGGGGGAAAGAGTGGCAATTTATCACCGTAACAATGAGGTGAGATTATGCCATTAGAGAGTCTTTCACTAAAAACCTCAGAAATCTTTCCCTGGGGCTCCGAGTCTGATTACAGTTGCAGCAGACAAAGACAGGCCGCTATCAAAATGGCATTTTGAGAATCACTGCGGTTGCTTTCCTTCACTGACCCCGGTGCGAGCAGGTTCGCTTCTCATTCTGCTTTGTGCCGCGTTATGTATAAAACATTCAGGGGTTGATTCGTTTCGTTTTGTATTCGCAGCATCAGCAACATTTAAGACGTCTGCAGGTCACCATGGCATTCGGTACAAAGTAAATCCGATCTGATTTGTCATTATACTAATTATAATGTCAAGAGAAAAAGAAGACGCGTCTTAAAACGTCTTCCAACTATTGACTTCGGGTGTTTGTTTTTTTTTCGGTGCCAAGCGTCTTACAATTAAATCGAATCAAATGTATTAGTGGCATGCGAAGTTATACACGGTACAGCCAGCAGTCAAAAATTAGTATTCACAAAATTTTCGGATTTAAAAAAGGATGAAGTAAAATGAAATAAAATTATATATATATATATATATATATATTTGCAATGTGCAAAAACTAAAAATTGTTTTGTAAGTTATAATTAAAGAGTGCGGCACAGTGGCTTAGTGGTTTAGCATGTTCTCCTCTCAGCACTAGGGATTCCCGGTTCGAATCCCCATCTGGGTGGAGTTTCCATGTTCTCCCTGTGTCCGCGTGGGTTTCCTCCGGGTTCTCCGGTTTCCTCCCACAGTCCAAAAACATGCATTAAGGTCAATTGAGTTCTCCAAATTGCCCCATATAGAGTGTGTGTGTGAGTGTGTGTCCAGTGATAGATAGGTGCCCTGTCCTGGGTGTATCTGCCCAGCGCCTGAAACGTTCCCCCCTGGATGGGCATGGGGAACCCCCCCCAGAACTATATGGATATAAACAAAAAAAAAATTTGTAAGTTATAGTTGATGTGTGTCAGTGAGTTTCGTGTGAATTAGCCGACGATGCCTCGTATTGTACCTTGTAATACCTCTAAACCACTCGTATCTCTGAACCCTTAAAGAATAATCATTCGAAGCTTAAACTAGGACACGTTGTGGTTCGAGGGCGATCCTGACGTCTGTATCCTCACATGATATTTCTTGGTAATTAATTTTGTAATCCCGTTTTCCTTCTCTGCAGTTAAGACCTGATAATTGACTCTGTAAATGTTGCTGCACATTTTTTCTCTCCTTTGCTGGCTTCAGAAACATGAAAGTGCCGTAACCAATGCATTCAGGACGGCGTTCGGTGTGGACCCCGCTCAGATGAAGTTAAGGTCATGATGGATCCCCAGACAAGATAAACCACGAGAAGCGGTGCCAAGCGTGCCGAGAGAAATGTTAATGGATCTCTCGCTGGACATTTTAAAAAAGAATGTCACGCTACATTACCCCCACAATCCTCCTCTAATACCCCTCACCTCAATATACAGCTGTTTTAACACACACACACACACACACACACACACAACATCCTGCTATTGTGCCTTGTTTATAGAGTGAATAGGTCCCAGGTTCGACAAATGAAGGTCCTTTACTTGTGGACTCTGTATGACCTCCTGGTCCCCATAAGCGTTCACTCTATAAAGTCTGGGTTCCACGTTCCATAGCCGGGGAAGAAAGTAAATCGCCCGTGACTGAATCGTTTGTGTCCAGTAATGGCCATCGGTGCAGTTTGGATATTTACCTATAATTAAATAAACCTCATTTTGCCATCCAGAATTTTTATTTATTATTATTTTTTTATTATTATTATTTTTTTAATACTGGATCCTTTACTGTGTCAGCCGTGACGTCAAAGCATGTTATACATTTTATTTTCTTGTTGTATTTTTATGACATGTTCTGTAATTTGGCCACCAGATGGCAGTATTTGATCGTTAGATAAACCGGCGACCGGACTAGATTACGTTGCGGAACAGCAGATTATTAACAATTCTGCTTTCTATAAACAAATTACTAAATCAAAACTTTTTTTTATTATAGTGAGTTTGTAAGTGTTTTATGAAAGCAATCAGACTCTCGAGGTTGTGTATTATTGTGAATAAAACACGTAAAGAGGTGGCGCTGTGCTCCACTACACGTCAGGACTAATAACACCTCTTTATGGGATTTAATCAGAATATTAATTTGCTTAATTAACTTTAATTCAATAATCATTATTGCTTTATGGGACCATCACGCTGCCGTCATCGCTGCAGTTCAGTCCGGTAGCGAGTGTCATTTTTGGATGGAGGTCGTTCAGACTCGGCTTTTGGACCAAAGGCAGAGACGTGCGTTTTAATTAGTGACGGCGGGTGATTTATTTGTTGCGATCTGATCGGTTTTTGCTTTGTTCCTCAAGCTCGCTGAGCATTTCACTGATAGAGCTCAGCGCTTATCTGGATCCTCATTACCACAGGCTGTGACCTGACCACAGCGCCGCCTTTATCTCGCCATAATTACCTGTCAGACTCATTAGAACCTTTGTTGATTTCTGTAGAAAAAAGGTTCCAGCTCTGCCCCAATGCCCGGGCTGAAATGAAGTGTTGGGGTGGAGGGGCAAATCTAATGCCCCCAGAGGCCACAGACACTGTAGAGCTGAAGGTTTCTGAATGTAATCATAGAGGTTTTTTTATTTTAATTATTTATACAATAATATAACACAACACTTCAACACTTCAATTTATAAACTTCAATTCATTTAGCAGTTCCAATTGTATTAATTTAATTCATTCATCCATTATCTCCCGCTTTATCCTCTATTAGGGTCACGGGGGGGGGGCCCGTCCATGGGAGAACGTTTCGGGCACCAGGCAGACACACCCAGGACAGGGCGCCAACCTATCGCTGGGCACACGCTCACTAACACACACACACACTCTATGGGGCAATTTGGAGAACTCAATTGACTTGATCCATGTTTTTGGACTGTGGGAGGAAACCGGAGAACCCGGAGGAAACCCACGTGGACACGGGGAAAACATGGAAACTCCACCCAGATGGGGATTCGAACCGGGAATCCCTAGTGCTGAGAGGAGAACATGCCAAACCACTAAGCCACCGTGCCTATATTGATTTAATTCTTTAATTTGATGAATTGTTTACCTGATTGGTCGGACTGTGGGTACCGTGTAAGTTCTATTGTTGGAATGAACCATTTATTCAAAGGGGTCTCAATTCTCCGTACTGCAGCCGACCTCATCAACCATCTCTGCTAGCAATTGTCAAATAATTATACAATCGTCAGGACAATCAGGACACGTCTTAATGATCTGTATCTTAAGATTATTGAAAACTGGTCAGCCAATCGCTGGCACGGTGGCTTAGTGGTTTAGCATGTTCTCCTCTCAGCACTAGGGATTCCCGGTTCAAATCCCCATCTGGGTGGAGTTTCCATGTTCTCCCTGTGTCTGCGTGGGTGTCCTCTGGGTTCTCCGGTTTCCTCCCACAGTCCAAAAACATGGATCGAGTCAATTGATTCCTCTAAATTGCCCCATATAGAGTGTGTGTGTGTGAGTGAGTGTGTGCCCAGCGATAGATTGGCACCCTGTCCTGGGTCTATCTGCCCAGCGCCCGAAACGTTCTCTCCTGGATGAGCATGGGGAACCCCTTCTCCCCGCGACCCTAGTAGAGGATAAAGTGAAAGATAAATTAATGAATGAATGGATGGATGATCAGCCTATCCCGGTTATTAAATCAGAAGACGTCTCCTCGTTAGTGCAGAGAGTCTAGAGTCTCCAGCATGTCACTCTCGT
This sequence comes from Corydoras maculifer, assembly GCA_019802435.1. Lineage (NCBI taxonomy): Eukaryota > Metazoa > Chordata > Actinopteri > Siluriformes > Callichthyidae > Corydoras > Corydoras maculifer. Next base: position 313,617 of record JAFMOD010000402.1, read on the forward strand.
GTCATTGTCACCACCGCGCTGAAAAGGTTCTACCTCCGGCTTCTCGGCTCCAAATGCGAAGCACCACGTGGAGTTCAGCGGCGGCGTAATTACCCGAAGCTTCGCAAAGCGCGAGACGCAAATCCAATAATAACATTCGTCTTTATTCTCAGTTCTAACCGAGCAGCAGAACGACGGGGTTCTCAAACCTCAGAGCTCCGTTACTCCATACGGCTCCTGGACCACGATCGGATTTCAACTAAAAATATTTAAAAAAAACGAAATATAATACAGTGGCGTAGTGGTTAGCATGTTCTCCTCTCAGAGCTCAGGATTCGAGTTCTAATGTCAGTCTGAAGTTTGCATGTCCTCCCCGTGTTCGTATGGGTTTCCTCTGGGTTTTTCTCCCACAGTCCAAAAATGACGAATTTAAGGTGAATTGAATGCTTCAAATTGCCCCATATAGAGTGTCTTCGTTTTTGTGAGTGTGTACTCAGCGATTAGATGTCCTGGGTGTATCTGCTCCGCCCCCGAAATGTTCTCCCCTGGATGGGCATCAGCACCCCCCACGTAAGCAACACTAGTAGAGGGTTAAGCGGAATAATGAATGAATTAAAAAATAAAAATAATGTTACTGTAATTCGTTGTTTTTATTTTTAGAATTACTAGTTTGTTTTCAAGTTGTTTTCATACTTTAATAGTAAAAAAATAGAATTATTTGAATTATTTAGATGTTCTCAGATTAAACGCATGTCCATACTAAATGGTTTTCGCAACCTTGAGCCACATCGGTTCGATTTCTATTATTTAAAAAAAAAAATGGAAGTCTAATTTAAAGTAAATGTAATATATACAGTCTATTTGTTGTGTGATCACTGTGCACTACCTGCCTTTTTTAATTATAATATCCGCTGCCTGTTGGTGTTGCCCTCCACATCAGTCCCATAGCAAATGAATTGCTCAGCCCTGATTTTAAAACATTTTAAGGATGTGAAGGTTATACGGAGAGTTTGGATTGTTTTACTCGTAATCACAGATATAAAAACCCAAATAACCGAATCAAATGTTGGTGGAGAGGTACAGAGTGTCAGCCTTAGTCTGTAAGAATCCTCCATCTTCCTTCAGTCTGAAGCGATCAGAAATGCTCCCCCACTTTCTAATTACTGCAACCCAATCAAGGACAGTGCTGAGCAATTACCCCAGCCCACTGTGCTGCAGGATCGAAGGCGTAATTTAGACCTGATTAAAAAAAAACAAACCGGCAGATGAGGTATCTTTCTTCCCGGCGCTCTCGCGCTCTCGCGTTCTACTCGGGTTCTGAAGCACTCTCTCAATCCCGCAACCTCATTTCTCTCTCCGAGCCTTTCCCCCCGAGTGTTTCTCGAGCTGCGAATACTTTCACGATCAATCAGGCTATACATTCAGATACGGGGGAAGAAGTGGGCTGAGCGCGGAGGCAGACATTTTCTAAGGAGGAGGGTAAGCGAGAGAGAGAGGAAACGAAACAGGAAACAGCACATGCTCTGGTTACGGCCTCGTCCCTTGATGATTCAACATTTCTGTAATTGTTGGGCCAATTAAGACTTCCCCAGCACGGCCGCCGATGTGAGCGCACAGGACACAGCTTCCCCTCGACCTCGTCCTGCTATTAAAGAATGTATTCCATCCATCCATTATCATCTGCTTCATCCTATATGAGAGTCGCAGGGGGGGGGGGGGTTCCCATGCCCATGCCCATTCAGAGGAGAAAGTTTCGGGCGCTGGGCAGATACACCCAGGACAGGGCGCCAATCTATCACTGGGCACACACTCACTCACACAGACACACTCTATATGGGGCAATTTGGAGCATTCAACTGACCTTGATCCATGTTTTTGGACTGTGGGAGGAAACCGGAGAACCCGGAGAAAACCCAAGCGGACACGGGGAGGACATGGAAACTCCACTCAGATGGGGATTCGAACCAGGAATCCAGAGCGCTGAGAGAAAAACATGCCAACCACCAAGCCAACCACAAACACACTCTATATGGGGCAATTTGGAGAACTCAATAGACTTGATCCATGTTTTTGGACTGTGGGAGGAAACCGGAGAACCCGGAGGAAACCCATGCGGACACGGGGAGAACATGGAAACTCCACTCAGATGGGGATTCAAACCGGGAATCCCTAGTGCTGAGAGGAGAACCTGCTAAACCACTAAGCCCCCTTGTAAATGTAATGTTTTTAACAATATTAGGATGTGTGTGTGTGTGTCTGGGGGCGTGTGTGTATAATGCGTGTGTGTATTTATGTATGTTTGTATACAGGTATGTAGTGCTGAGAGGAGAACCTGCTAAACCACTAAGCCACCTAAAGAATGTTTTGATAAATTAAACAAAATAAAGAAAACGGCCAAAGTTTTATTTCTGCACACGTTTTTACACATGATTAAATATGAGTCCCTGCTGTCGGAAGGAAATCTGCCCCTGTGGGGGTCCGGCGGGCAGGCGGGCGGGCGGGCGGGGCGGGTCAGTCCGTTTTTACCTGTGTGTTGGTTTGAGCAGCTCCGGAGTGATTGCACCGGGTTTGGTTTCTCGGTTGGGTGTGTCAGCAGCAGCTGTCACCGTCTTGGCTTCTGGGCTTCTAATTAATTCCTCGGGGCTCAGCGGCGGCGCTGCGCCGTGCCCAGCCGTGCCAAGCCCCTACAGCGAACGCAGAACGGCTCCGTCATCGGCGCCGAGCACCGCCAAGAGCCGACGCAGACATTACGGACCTGAAAGCTCCTGAAGAAGACATCACCCGCGAATAAATGTCAACTTCTAAGCGGGTGTGTTTCTGATGAGAACGAGCTCCACCGACGTTTATGAGCCGAGTGCAACCCCCTGCAAAAAAAAAACCAACAACAATGACAACAAGGCTGGAACATTTTTATACAAAATCTTTTTTTTTTTTTTTTTAAATACAGCTATAGATGTGTGAAATACACTAATATACAACTATGAATATATATATATATATATATATATATATATATATATATATATATATATAGTTGTATATTAGTATATTTCACACATCTATAGCTGTATTTTTGTATTTAAAAAAAAAAAATTCTCATGTTCTTCCTTAAAATTTAAATTTAAATGATAACTTTAAAATAACAGGGTAATCGGGCTCCATGAGATTCGTTCTTTTCTCATGTACCACATGTGATATTAATGATAATACAATTTTCTTGAACCTTGAATGCAGCGGAAACTTAAACCTGTTGGTTGAACCTTTACCGACTTACACGATGTCCAGCTTTTAAACCAACAGCAGAGACGTGTGCAGTGTCTGCAGAAACATGACGGAGTCCCAGAGCAACCTTCTGAAAGCTGATCCACTGCGTTGTGGATTCATTACGTGGGAGATGTTTTGAGACTCCTACATATTGAGCAGCTTTCACTTATCTTTGGGTTCTATGGTGTTAAAACAAGACTATTACACTTTATTTAAAGTCCGTAACGAGCATTTATAAGCTTTTATAAGACATTATGTACTTCTAAATATGCCGTCTCCTTCAAACAGGTCATTAATAACATTTTACTTTACGCCTGTAAAGAGAGCTTATAAACTTTAATAAACATAAATCTTTTTTAGGAAAAGCGTCCAATTCACAGAACATTATAAGGCTTTATGTCGCTGGTCTCAGATTACGATGATGAACGGTTTAAATATATCATTTGTAATGCATAATACAGGGGTGGCACGGTGGCTTAGTGGTTTAGCATGTTCTCCTCTCAGTGCTGGGGATTCCCGGTTCGAATCGCAATCTTGGTGGAGTTTCCATGTCCTCCCCGTGTCCGCGTGGGTTTCCTCTGGGTTCTCCGGTTTCCTCCCACAGTCCAAAAACATGGATCAAGTCAATTGGGTTCTCCAAATTGCCCCATATAGAGTGTGTTTGTGCCCAGCGATGGACAGGCGTCCTGTCCTAAGTGTATCTGCCCAGTGCTCGAGATGTTCTCCCATGTATGGGCATGGGGAACACCCCCCCGCCCCCCCACCGACCCTAATATAGGATGAAGCGGAAGATAATGGATGGATGAATAATGCGTTATACCACTTTGTGTTATAAAGCCTCATGATATGTTATTACAACTCTATGAGTGGGAGTCCCCCACTGAGCCTCGGTCCTCACAAGGTTTCTTCCTTAAATTAACGACACAACAGGAAGTTTTGTCTTGCCGCTGTTGCTTCGTCTTGCTCTTTAGGGGTTTGAAGGCTTATAACACTGTTTATAAGCTGCTCTGTGATGTATTATTGTAAAAAACAGTCTATGAATAAATTACTTGAACTTGATCTATGGAAATGAACAAAGGCTTTAATAAAGCTTTATAAAGGTGTTAATAATGCATTATGAATTCCAGATTCAGGTGAAGTGTTACCGTGATATTTCATATAAACGGCTTTATTTATTGTTCTCGTTAAAGTTGTCGTTACCCCAAAACCATTATGATAATAATTAACATATGCTAATCAGCAGCATGTCCTCTAAATGCTCTGGACTTTAAGGATTCTCAGTGACGCCGTCCTCGTCAGACTGCAAGCGAGGGACAGAATTCCAAACCCGCTCGTACTTCAAATTTACCTTCTGAATATTTTTTTTCCTGCTGTGCACTCTGCAGACATCCCCTGCTGAGCAGGCTCCAAACAGTGGTGTGTTGTCGCTGGTGCATGCTGGGTAAATTATTACATTAGCAGGACACTCTTCCGCTCTCGAGTGCAAGCTGATTAGGGAGGCCGGACGGTCTAATCCCATTTGTCTATTAATTATCAGACGGAGTGTGACGGAGTGTGTTTGTAGGCTGCGAGACACACAGATCTAAATGACTGGAGTCCGGAGTGAGGACAGCGACCTGATTCAGTCCTACAGACCAAGACGAGACAAAAGACCAAAGTCAGGGTTGGTCTGAAAACACGGCGTGGACTTTGCACCTGGCTCCCAAATTAAAAAAAAAAAATTATTTTTTAAATTACAGACATGAAGTCATGTGACCGTATGAACAAAACTCTTGCTGGTGGAATTAATTGTGATGATTTCAAACTCTTGCTTAGAGCTTCTCAGAATCCCAGCTCGTCCATCACGACCTGACCTTCCAAACCGACGGCTCCACCTTCTGTCCACCCGACTCGCTCCGTATCCATGGTTACATCATGGACTCCCATCTCGGCATCTTTAAGAAACAACTCAAAAACACGTCTCTTTCACAAACACCTTTACACAAACACAAACTTTAACCTCTATTAGGGTCGCAGGGGGGGTTCCCCATGCCCATCCAGGGGAGAACGTTTCGGGGCGCTGGGCAGTTACACCCAGGACAGGGTGACAATCTATCGCTGGGCACACACTCACTCACACACACTCTATATGACACAGCCGTCCGATCTTCCTGAAGGATGTTTCTCAGAGTAAGCCGTGAATGGCAGCCGGCGTCAGACCATGTCCTCGTCCCCCGCCTCTAATCAGCGGGCCAATCCGACGAAGCATTCAGCACCGGGGCGCAGGACAGAAGGAGTCCTTTAATGAGCTGCTCGTTGTAGCCAAACGTCTGATTAAAGGACGTCTCCCTGTCTCCAGACGCCGCCACTCCGTGTCCTCGTGATGAAAGAGTGGAAATACCCATGGAGACAAAAAAAAAAAAAAAGAAAAAAGGGTTTTTTACAAAATCCAACCTGCTGCCAAGACAAAACACAGGGAGCTTCCAACTTCCGTACTGTCCTCCCCCTCATTTATCTGTTCCCTCCTCGTTTCCCCGGCGACTTTCCTTTCGCTTTACCTGCTGTCCTACCAATCCGGTCTCTGCACAGTCTCCCTGCAGATTGATCTTCTTTACACCAGCCATCAATCGTCCTCTCTTTTTTTAGTTTTGTGTATGCACCGTCATTCGTTATGTCCTGGAGTTTCTAACGCAAGTTCAAATCATTTATTTATAGAGCTTTTTTTTTTTTTTTTATAACCGTACATCATCACAAAGCAGCTTTACAGAGTTACAGAGTTGTGAGCCTTTAAACCCCAAAGAGCAAACTGAAGCAACAGCGGCAAGACAAAACTCCCTGTTATGTTGATATTTTAAGGAAGAATCCTCATCCTCATTGAGTAAAGGGGGGGGGGGCAACACCAACAGTGTAGGACAGTCATGTACAGATTTTTTGGTGATCATGTGACCCGTATTTAACAATTAAAAACTATACCATTGAGGGCGTCCTGCCAGTCCAATAGAAATCCAGGTTCCATACAGTTAAGGTCGTAGCCGCGGTGCTTCAGCAGAACCATGATGAAGAGCTGACCTCACCTCCAGAAAATGAGGCAACACCTCAAAAGAAACAGACAAGAGAACAGTTAATAAAGCAATTAGAGTAATTAATTAATAACTGACTAGAGCAGCAGAACTTAATGGGGGCAGATACTGCAGGGTACTTAGTTGTGAGGGCTCCCTGGAATCATTTCAGCACCACACGCTCACTAATGGCATTGCTTTTGACAGAAAAGAGGCTGAGCATAAAGTCTGAAGCCTTGAAATAATAATTTATAAAAGGTTATGAATATGAATACATAGATATACATGCAGCAAAAAAGTGATTGATTGCTTGCAGTGGCTTACAAACTAATATTAATCAAAAAAACACAGTGATGGCTGTGATGACAATGTTCGTCTCCAGTACGCTCGCCCAATCGTTCATCAATAAACCCCGTTTATTACCAGGCCCTTCAGTATTTTCGGAGTGTGTTACCCCTCTGTTGTTATATGTTGCCGTGGGTTGCTGTGTTAATGGACAGGCCGACAATAACAAATAAAAAAAAAAGAAAGAATTTGATGCGATAGCAGAGTCCACAAAATCAGAGCAGCGTGGAGTTTGGTAATGTGCCGCAAGCGAGCCGATGGCAGAGAGATTGATGGACACGGCGCCGTCTGACAGACCGCCGTCAACAACTGAGCAGCTTTAGTGCACCGCAGAGCCATGTGCAGCCAGCTCACCTGGCAGGTATGAATAGTAATAGAGTTAATGCTGCTGCCTGCGAGCTGAAGTTCACCAAGTCTGAGTGAGCGAGCGAGTGAGAGAGAGAGAGAGAGAGTGAGATACTAATATTACGTACCATTGGGCAGCGGACTCATTTATTTATGCAGGAGGTCTACATCAGATCAAGCACGGCGCCGAGGTTATGGGTGTCCAGATGGTTTTATCAATATGTTATTAGTGGTTTTATAGTTATAGGATTTTTGGACGGATGAAATGATTCCCCCTGACGTATGGGCCGTATGGTCCCAACGATAAACGCACAACAAGTCATTACCTGAGACGCCGTCGAATGTCCAGAAAAACAAAATGTAACTATGTAAATGTAATGTCCATCCATCCATTATCTTCCGCTTTATCCTCTATTAGGGTCGTGGGGGGTTCCCCATGCCCCTCCAGGAGAGAATGTTTCGGGCGCTGGGCAGATAGACCCAGGACAGGACGCCAATCTATCACTGGACACACTCACTCACACACACACACTCTATATGGGGCAATTTGTAGAATTCAATTCACTTGATCCATGTTTTTGGACTGTGGGAGGAAACCGGAGAACCTGGAGGAAACCCACGCGGACACGGGGAGGACATGGAAGCTCCACTCAGATGGGGATTCGAACCGGGAATCCCTAGTGCTGAGAGGAGAAGATGCCAACCACTAAGCCACCCTTGTAAATGTAATGTTTTTAACAATATTAGGATGTGTGTGTGTCTGGGGGCGTGTGTGTATAATGCGTGTGTGTATTTATGTATGTTTGTATACAGGTATGTATGTGTATATACCTGTGTATATATCTATATAGGAATGTATGTATATGTTTTTTGTTTTTTTTTCTCTCTAGGTTGTTTCTTTTTTCCCATCTTTTTCCCAATCAAATAAAAACACAACTTGTAAAAGCTACCAGACCTGACCGGTTAAACAAAATAAATAAAAAAAAAGAAAAAAATTTTTTTTAAATGTGACTGTGACTGAAACGGCACGCCGTATCTGTAGATCGTCCATTAAATTTGCTAAACAGTGAAGGTAACAGTCGGGACACGTTCACGTGGCAGCCTTGAATCAAATCAAAGCCTCGCCTCGCATATGAAATCCTGTTAAATTCACTGCAAAGCTTTAAGGAATTAGATTCCTTTTTTTTTTTTAAAAAAATGGCTCTGGCGAGGAACATTCCTTGAGATTCGAAGCACGCGGCGTTGTGGTTTGTTATATACACCACGGGCCCGCAGAGCAGATCTGAAAGCATAATTAAGATTACTGGCTGCTAGCGAAATGCCCACACTTCTATAATCTTACATGTGCATTGCATCGAGAAACACAGCGGCGATTGTTATTATTTACTGAGCCGCCGCTGTTCGCTTACATTTGCATCGCGACTAGTACAACGTGAGGCGCTTTTCGGCCCCGGGGCCCCGCAAAAGGAAGGCAGCCGGGTTTTAGTGCTGTGCTGTAAATCTCATTTGCCCTTTTCTATTGAACTATGGGTAATTATACGCTTGTTTTAGGCCTTTTTTTTGTGTAACCCTTTCTTACGGCGCTCTATTGCTGGTGTTTCGGTTTGACTCGGTAATTATAGTCGGCACCGAAGGAAATCCCGGAGGCTGATGAGATCATGCGGACGGACGGACGCTTTAAATAATTCGAGTCACGTCGCCGCGTCCTCACTATGCAACATCCCGCTGAGCACGGAGACGACATTAAAATAAAGAGGAAACGAGATTTATTAGAACCAGACTTGGGATCGAGGGACGTGTTGAAGGTTTGAGCGTCACGTCGAACGGAGACGATACGGAATAGAACGTCCACATTCCCAGAGACGCCAAAGATTTGAGGAAATAAGAGGATTCAGTATGAGTTCACCCGTCTGAAGAATGTTTAGAACCCTGAACCTACTAAAGAACACTCTCATGGGCTTCAGCATGTGTGTTCTGCACGGCTCTTTCTGATTCGCAGTGAATTGTCTCGTTCGTCTTTCGTTCAGGGAAGCCGCGGCACTTTTCCGTTGTTTTAATGTTGGGCTGTATTTGGGGTTAAGCTCTTTGGCAGGGTCCTGATAAGCTTTCTGAATACCACACATGGTTTACAAGCCCTCAGTCTGAACGCACAGATGGTGTAGAAGTGACGGGCTGCATGTGTGCAGAGTTCTCAGGCCCAGCCGCCTGACAAAGGTCTGCTTATAAATAAAGATTTTTCTGCTTAAAATAACTCATTTAGAGACGAGGCTCAGTAAAGACGTTGTTTTTGTTCAATTATTTAAATTATAAGAATTAAGTATGTGTATGTAATGATCATGCTTTGCCAGATGAGTTTGCAGCATGGTGGTGCAGCGTGGTAATGCAGCATGGTGGTGCTGCATGGTGGTGCAACGTGGTGATGCAGCGTGGTGATGGTGCAGCGTAGTGATGCAACACATGGTGGCAGCATGGTGGTGCAACGTGGTAATGCAGCGTGGTGGTGCAGCGTGGTGGTGCTGCATGGTGTTGCAACGTGGTGATGCAGCGTGGTGGTGCAGCGTGGTGGTACAATGTGGTGATGCAGCATGGTGGTGCTGCATGGTGGTGCAACATGGTGGTGCAGCGTGGTGCTGCAATGTGGTGGTGCAGCATGGTGGTGCAACATGGTGATGCTGCGTGGTGGTACAGCGTGGTGGTGCTGCATGGTGGTGCAGCATGGTGGTGCAATGTGGTGGGGCTGCATGGTGATGCAGCGTGGTGGTGCTGCAATGTGGTGGTGCAGCATGGTGGTGCAACATGGTGATGCAGCGTGGTGGTGCAGTGTGGTGGTGCAGCATGGTGGTGCAATGTGGTGGTGCTGCATGGTGGTGCAGCGTGGTGGTGCAGCATGGTGGCGCTGCATGGTGGTGCAACGTGGTGGTGCAACGTGGTGGTGCAGCATGGTGGTGCAGCATGGTGGTGCAACATGGTGATGCAGCGTGGTGGTGCAGCGTGGTGGTGCAGTGGGCCATGCCCTCACCTCAGTCCCGTTTCTTTGCCTTTCTCTGTAAAAATGCCGGGATAGGTTCCAGCCGTCGTTACAGAAGGATGAGGATGCCGTCTCTGATTTCTCTTTATTCTTCGAGGTCGGTTCTGTATAATTACGCGTTGGCTCTTATTAACTAACGAGGGCGCGCTCTCAGATGATTGACCGCTGTTAAATACGGTCAACATTTACACCACGTACCGTGCTGCTAAACCATAAGTCCGCATGCTGAATTATTAACACGTCCGTAATGTGTTGCATTCTGGGGAACGGTCGCTGAGACGGAGACGGCGGGGAAATTCTCCTGAAGCTCTTCCATCTGGCAGCAGCAGCATTGCTTTTCTTCTTATGGAAAAATAAATATATATAAATATAGTTTAACTAACGGCCGTTCTGTATGAGTTCAGGAAGGATTTCTAATTGTCCAGTTCGTTTTCTTTAATTAATTGTGATATGAGGGACGTCGCTGTCAGTTTGCTGGAAAAAAAAGCAAAATCCATATTGTGATATAGTGACCTGTTTTGCCTGCAGTGCTTACACACTGTGTGTCCTCTGCATTTAGCCCATCAGTGCAGTAAAACACACACACACACACACACACACACACTGAGTAAAGTGACCACATGTGCCCGGAGCTGTGGGCAGCCCTGTACATGGCACCCAGGGAGCAGTTGGGGTTAGGTGTTTTGCCCCAAGGGCACTTCAGTCAGGGTACTTGGTGGAACCGGGGACCTACAGGACACAAGGCTGGTTCCTTAACCCTAATCCCACACCTGCCTTCAACACTCATGTTGCTTAATTAATGTTTTAAATTAATAAGTTCTTACATGTTTATTAATGTTATGTGAGCTCACTTTATTTGTAGATCTTTTTATTTTATTTTTATTATTATTATTATTATTTTTTTTTTTACGACCTTAAACGCAGATTTTCTTTTTAGTCACTTGGCTCTAAAACGAATCACTGATTTATCATTTACATCCCAATTAGAACTAAATGATACGAATTACATTTCGTTAAAAATTTTAAATTAATAAATAAATAAAAATCTGCTTTTTAAAAAATGGAAACAAAAAAAAATATCATGGGAAATATATATAACATTTTATTTTCATCATTACAATGAGATTTTTTTTTGCCTCTCAGCGCTAGGAATTCCTGGTTCGAATCCCCATCTAGGTGCAGTTTGCATGTTCTCCCCGTGTCCACATGGGTTTCCTCTGGGTTCTCCCGTGTCTGTGTGAGTGAGTGTGTGCCCAGCGATAGATTTCCCCCCTTTCCTGGGTGTATCTGCCCAGCGCCCGAAACGTTCTCCCTTGGATGGACATGGAGCCCCCCCCCCCCCCAGTGACCCTAATAGAGGATAAAGTGGAGGATAACGGATGGATGGTATTGGTAATGATGCAGGTCTTTGTACACTGCAACGAGAAGGCCGTATTTTGTTTTTATTTTTAAAAAATCGGAAGCATTCCATTGGTTTTTATTTCTTGGTGTTTTTTTTGGTCTCTGCTCCTTTTCACGTCTTCCTCTAAACTTCAGGAGAGAAATGTTGAAACGTAGGAAACCAGTGGAACGAGCATGAGCATGCATATTTAATGAGCCCCGCATCCGCCGTGCATGTGAAAGCAGAGCGACCACCTGGACTAACCTTTGTGAAGGTGCGCCGGCGTCGGCGTGCATGTGCGCGTACACGTGCTTCCTTCCTTTGATCTCGCTGCGAGGACGGAACGGGAACGGGGTCGCGAGGAACAGAGCGCTACACCATGAGGAACACTGCTGTGAGGAAGAGAGAATGGAGTGTGAGATGAGAGCGTGAGGGATCACTCGCACGTGCACGGCTCACACGCAGCCGCAGAAACAAAACAAAAAAAGAGCTCGCCCGTTTAGGCCCGGCCCGCGAATTGGGCCGATGGAATTGTTTTATCTGCGATTCCAAAAATAGATCAAATGTAATCAGAGTCTAAATAACAAATTAGTTTGGGGTTTTTTTTTTTGATGATCTGAGATTTGCTCAGGTACTTCGTCCAGCGAATCAAAAATTTATTGATTAAAAAAATTCCATCCATCCATAATCTTCCGCTTTATCCTCTATTAGGGTCGTGGCTGGGTTCCCCATGCCCATCCAGGGGAGAACGTCTCAGGCATTGGGCAGATAGACCCAGGACAGGGGGGGCAAATTGACTAGTATTTTTGGTATTTGGTATTTTGAACATGATTTACAGTGAATTTTTTTTTTGTTGTTGTTGGGTAACACTTTACACAAATCCAGTATTCATAATGCATTATTAACACATTTATAAACCTTTATGAAGTCTTAATAATGCTTTATAACACTTATCATAAGCCTTTGTGAATGTCCATAGATGTACATAACCAAACACATAAGGCGCTATATTAACGTCATAAGGCTTTATAACACACATAATGCATTATAACTGATGTATTTTCCCAGTTCATCAACTCATAGAGACCAGCGACATAAAGCCTTATAACGTTTGCGTTTATTGGACGCATTTTCTGAAAATGTCCTTCTAAGTGCTCATAAGTGTTTATAAAAGCTTATAAGCTCTCTTCACAGGCATAAAGTAAAATGTCATTAATGACCTCTTTAAAAGAGACTGCATACATACAGTAGTAGTACATAACGACTAATAAAGGCTTATAAATGCTCGTTACAGACTTTAAATGAAGTGTAATCATCTTGTTTTAAGTAAAACAAAAGTTGGTATTATAATGCATTGTCACGTTGTGTTATTAAGCCTTATGTCAATTTGTTATGGCTGTGATTATGAACATTCGTACATTAACAAATGTTAATGACAAATACTTTATAATGCGTTATAAACACAGGATTCATAGAATTGTGTTGCTTTTTTGTCGTATTTTTTTCTTTTAACTTCGTAATTTTTTGTTTTTATTCTATTCAGATTTTTTGTTTTTGATGTTCAGGTGACGGATTCACATCCACATCGTGTTCTTTTCTTTTTTTGGGGTTCCAGGTCGTCGTCATTTATTGTTTGTCAACGTATTTGTCCAAGCGAAGGACAACCTCCTTATCCTGGTTTAGAACCGTCGAGTGTGCAGGGGTTGCATCATTATTAAAAAAAAAATAAATTCTGCCCCTCCATCTCGGGTGGAGGAGAACCTTTTTTTTTTTTTTTTTTTTAAACCACACACCCAGAAATAATCAGGCCAGCAGTCTGTGTGTGGCTCTGGTCATGGCAACCCTCACGGTGATATCACCGCCCCTCTGACCTGGCACTGTAACAGCGCCCCCTCTGCCCAGTTTCTATCATTTTGGAAAAGCCTAAGCCGCTTCCATCCAGATGAATAGATACGACGTGACTATTAAACTAAAAATGAAACCTTAATAAGGGTGGCACAGGGGCTTAGTGGTTGGCATGTTCTCCTCTCAGCACTCTCTCCTCTCAGGGATTCCCGGTTCGAATCCCCATCTGGGTGGAGTTTCCATGTTCTCTCCGTGTCCTCGTGAGTTTCCTCCGGGTTCTCCGGTTTCCTCCTACAGTCCAAAAACATGCATCAAGTCAATTGAGTTCTCCAAATTGCCCCATATAGAGTGTGTGTGTGTGTGTGTGTGCCCAGCGACAGATTGCCCCCCTGTCCTGGGTGTATCTGCCCAGCGCCCGAAACGTTCTCCCCCCCGCGACCCTAATACAGGATAAAGTGGAAGATGATGGATGGATGAATGAAACCTTAATAAACCTTAATAATGAAACCTCCTGCCGTGTGATTCCATACGATCTGAACCTGCGCACGCCGGGACGTCCTTTATTCTGACACGCTGTTATTTGATGACTTTATCAAACTTCTACCCAAATTCCCGTCTTGTTCTCTACGTTCTCTTATCTGTAATTACTGTTGCTGGGATTTAACTCGTCTAATTGCAGTGTTTGACACAAACATATCTGTAATAACAGCCTTCTGTTCTCCACTGTCTCGGTTCCAGTCTGTGGATGTCACAAATGTGTCTCCAAACTGGCACTCGGTTAAATGAATGGGACTGATGAACCGACGGCTGAACCCAAGACACTGTTTTTATTCCGTCAGTCAATCACTGCGGCGCAGCTCGAACACTACATTAGGAGAACATGCAAAACAACGTCCTGTATTGTTAATAAAAGTCCAACCTCTGTGTAAAGACGTCTGTAGAATTGTCCACATGGTTTGTAAGGGGAGCAGCACGGTGGTTTAGTGGTTGGCATGTTCTTCTCTCAGCACTAGGGATTCCCGGTTCGAATCCTAATCTGGGTGGAGTCTCCATGTTCTCCCCGTGTCCATGTGGGTTTCCTCCGGGTTCTCCGGTTTCCTCCCACAGTCCAAAAACATGGATCAAGTCAATTGAATTCTCCAAATTGCCCCATATAGAGTGTGTATGTATGAGTGAGTGAGTGTGTGCCCAGTGATAGATTGGCGTCCTGTCCTGGGTGTATCTGCCCAGCGCACGAGACGTTCTCCTCTGGATGGGCATGGGGAACCCCCCCCCCCCCGCGACCCTAATATAGAATAATGCGGAAGATAATGAATGGATGAATGAATTAATGCTCTAAGTTGCCCCATATATAGTGTGTGTGTGTGTGAGTGAGTGAGAGTGTGTCCAGCGTCAGACTGGCGTCCTGTCCTGGGTGTATCTGCCCTGCGCCTGAAATGTTCCTCCCTGGATGGGCGTGGGGAACCCCCCCCCCC
>JAFMOD010000402.1:356208-381127 GCA_019802435.1 Corydoras maculifer
TGAAATGAAACAGAGCGGGCCGAGGAAGACCGCGGACCAATGAAATCACAATAATAGATATATAAAACAGAGCGGGCCGAGGAAGACCGCGGACCAATGAAATGAAACAGAGCGGGCCGAGGAAGACCACGGACCAATGAAATGAAACAGAGCGGGCCGAGGAAGACCGCGGACCAATGAAATGAAACAGAGCGGGCCGAGTTCGAGTTTTCATGTCCTCCCCATGTCTATGTGGGTTTCCTCCGGGTTCTCCGTTTTCCTCCTACAGTCCAAGAACATGGATGAAGTCAATTGAGTTCTCCAAATTGCCCCATAAAGAGTGTGTGTGAGTGAGTGTGTGCCCAGTGATAGATTGGCGTCCTGTCCTGGGTGTATCTGCCCAGCGCCCGAAACGTTCTCCCCTGGATGGGCATGGGGAACCCCCCCCCCGCGACCCTAATAGAGGATAAAGCGGGAGATAATGAATGGAAAGGCAGAAGGTAAAAAATGCCCCCCCCCATGCCCATGCAGGGGAGAACGTTTGGGGCGCTGGGCAGACACACCCAGAACAGGGCGTATCTGACATAAACATTCAATTTAACCATCGTCCCCAAATCCACACACATCTCTGTATCTTTTTCTTAAATAAAATGTTTTTTTTAAGTGTATTGCTCCTAAAACATTTTAGTGATGTTATTTTTGAGTCTTTAAATTTCCCATGCCCTGAATTCCTACTGTTATTATATTTATATATTTATTGGTTTATTTATGGCTCGCGGCATCCGTTGCTCCTCTTATGCAGATCCACCTCTAGCTCAGAGCGCACTCCTCATAATCTCCTTACAGTCAAGACTTGTGTGTTTCATCAGCACACGGCTTAGAACCAGACACTAACAAGGTTTAAACGTCCGTCCCCCCGTTACAACGCTTAAATCAAAATGTCTTTATGAATGTCTCGGATGCTCAGGCTCGGTTTATTCTGGTTTCTCGATCACCGAACGTACTGAAATAAGTTACTAAAACATTTTTGAATATTCATTCATTCATTCATCATCTTCTGCTTTATCCTCTATTAGGGTTGCAGGGGGGGGTTCCCCATGCCCATCCAGGGAAGAACATTTCGGGCGCTGGGCAGATACACCCAGGACAGGGCGCCAATTCATCGCTGGGCACACACTCACTCACACACACACACTCTATATGGAGCAATTTGGAGAACTCAATTGACTTGATCCATGTTTTTGGACTGTGGGAGAAAACCGGAGAACCCGGAGAAAACCCACAGGGAGGACATGGTAACTCCACCCAGATGGGGATTCGAACCGGGAATCCCTAACGCTGAGAGGAGAACATGCCAACCACTAAGCCACAGTGCCGCCCCCCGCTTAAATAATAATACAGACGTACATTACACTCTGGCTGATGAGTATTTTAAAATCTCAGACGTGTGATCGGGCGACACCGAGTCTGTTGTAGTAGAAAAGAAAAATAAATCAGAATAAATCTGCTCATCCACGGTGTTGAAAGCGGGATTATGTCTCCGAACTGTTATTGTTTGTGTGTGTGTCGGGGTGTGTGTGTGTGTGTGTGTGTGTATGTGTGTGTGTGTGTGTGTGTGTGTGTGTGTGTGTTTGCCTCCCTTTTGGTGATTCATCGGTTATTTACTGCTGCTTTTGCTGGCACCGGGGTTTAGACCAGACAGGCAGCAAATGGAGCGTTACATCACACACTCGCGGCATGTCAGAGAGATAGAGAGGATCGCAGTGAGATGGAGCTGAAGAGGAAACCTTTCCAAACAGACCCAAACCATACCGGAAACAAAAAAACAAAAAAAAGAGCTCTGGACGAACAATCCGTGTGTTTTTTTTGGTCATTAATTGGACGCTTTTATCCAAAGCGACTAACAAGTTGAGCACAGGGTTCATCACAGTGCCCCCTGGAGCAGTGGACCTGGGATTTGAACCCTCAACCTTCAGATTGATAGCCCAACACCCTAACCACTGAGCTACCATGCCCTGATGCCCTCAGCCATGAGGGGTTGGTATTCCACAGGGCTCTGAATGAGGACCGCCACCAAATGAGCTGATGTGCATCGGAGTGCGCAGAGTGGAAAAATGAAAGGCTGTGTTTTTTTTTAGTTCATTCCAGAGTTGCCGTGTTTTTCCGGCTTCGTGTGCGCGTTGCTCTGCCATTATATCCAACAACCTGATAGCTAGATTTTTTTAAGATGTTTACATTTGGTTATTTATGGCGTGGCGTTCACCACGGCAACATGTTAGTACGATCTTCCCAACTCTGTCCATAAGGCAGAATCACTGAGCAGCTTTAAGAAACTACTGAAGACGCATCTATTTAACACCCCTGGAACAATGAGGGTTAAGGGTCTTGCTCAAGGACTGGACCCACATTGGTAACTTTAGTGAACCTGGGATTTGAACCCACAACCTTCAGATTGATAGCCCAACACCCGAACCATTGAGCTACCTTGCCCTGATGCCCTCAGCCATGATGCCCCACCCACTGGAGCAATGAGGGTTAAGGGCCTTGCTCAAGGACCCACATAGGTAACTTTAGTGGACCTGGGATATGAACCACCAACCTTCAGATTGATAACCCAACACTCTGACCACTGAGCCACCTCGCCCACCGTGTGTGCTGAGTGTTTCCAGGTCGTAATGTAGATTTAAAGCGGGAAGATAATGGATGAATAGATGTGATGCTTAAACAGACAGCACGCTGCCTTAGTGTTTGGCATGTTCTCCTGTCTGTGCTGGGGATCCCAATCTGGGTGTCCATGTTCTCACCGCATCCGCATGGGTTTTCTCCGGGTTCCCCCGGGTTCTTCCCACAGTCCAGAAACATGTTTTCAAGGTGACTCGGGCTGCTCCAAATTGCCCCTATAGTCTGTGTGTCCCCAGGCCCGGTAGAAGGTTGTGTTAGGAAGCGGGGGGGTGTTATGAAAGCTTCTGTGGGTGTTTTGTATGTGTGTTGGTGTGTGTGTCTGTGTGTGTGTGTGTGTTCACGTCCCAGTACCTTTGTCCCCTTAATGTATGCCATTACATGCGTTTAAGACGAATAAACATGTATTTTTAGGAGACACGGGGCCGATCTGGAATGTGGGTGGGGGGTGGGATTATTTCATTGACCCAGATAGATGATGAGCTCATTAGAACTCTCACCCAGCCACCTCTCTTTCATCTCCATCCCACTCTCCGTTTCTCCAGCCTTTCATCCTGCACAGCAGAGTCTGTAAAAGCCACTTCTGAAGCAGCCATCGATCCCTCCGTCTCCATTCCCTCCATCTCCTGCTCTCTCTCTGAATAAATCAGCCTCCTTTGTTTGTCATCTGCAGCCTCCTCGTCCCCGGGACAGCCAGATTTATTATAATTAACCAATCACAGCTTTTAAATCAAGTTCAAGTTCAAGTCATTTATTTCTGTCGCACTTTTTACATCAGTACATCGTCACAAAGCAGCTTTACAGAATAAAAAGCCTTTAAACCCCCAAAGAGCAAGCCGAAGCGACAGCGGCAAGACAAAACTCCCTGTTCTGTTGTTATTTAATGAAGAAACCTTGTGAGGACCGAGACTCAGTGGGGGACTCGTCCTTTTTAAGTGGCCATACAGCAACAACAGTGTAGGACAGACATGTAGAGATATTCAACAACTGGAAAATTATATGTGAGTCCATTAGGGGGCGTCCTGCAGGACCACCAGTCCAATTAATACTCAGGTTCCATCCAGTATTGGTCAGCAGAGCCATGAATGAAGATCTGACCACACCTCCAGGAAGCGGGTCACACCTCAAATGATACAGACGAGGAAGGCTGTTAGAGCTGATAATAAAGCACAGCGTTTAATTAATAAGTAATTGATTGACACAGGAGTGGCACGATGGCTTAGTATTTAGCATGTTCTCCTCTTAGTGCTAGGTATTCCCGGTTTGAATCCCTATCGGGGTGGAGTTTCCATGTCCTCCCCGTGTCCGCGTGGATTTCCTCCGGGTTCTCCGGTTTCCTCCCACAGTTCAAAAACATGGATCAAGTTAATTGAGTTCTCCAAATTGCCCCATATGGAGTGAGTCTGTGTGAGTAAGTGTGTGCCCAGCGATGGATTGGCGTCCTGTCCTGGGTGTATCTGCCCATCGCCCGAAACGTTCTCCCCTGGATGGGCATGGAGAACCCCCCCCCCCCCCGCGACCCTAATAGAGGATAAAGCGGAAGATAATGAATGGACATCATTAAACTTTTAGTGATGATGCTACAGCCGTGCTCTGATTGGACGAGAGGGAATGCCGATATAGAAGGACGGCTGCATTGTAAGTAAATGATGTTTTGCAGGAGTCCAATTTTTATTTTGGTTTTTAAACTCGTGAGCTCTCAGAAAGCTGGTGGAAATCCCGCTTATGGAACAAATTGTTCAATTACTGATAAAATAATCAAATGAGCTTAATCTCTGCGGAAATAGTCCTCTGGAGAGTCTGGTGTTATTTTAAGCACAGTGTGTGTGTGTGTGTGTGTGTGTGTGTGTGTGTGTGTGTGTGTGTGTCGGTCTCATTAAGTGTTATAGGAGAGGACTCTGCTGTAGTGTTGCCCGAGGTGGGGATTACATCAGGATTATAATACAGTGGAAGCGGTGTCTTCCTGTCTGTGGTATTATATTGCTCTAAAATTTATTTTGCTTGTTTTCATTACGGGGATTTATTGGGGGATTAATAACAAATATCGGGCCACCTTCATCACCACTGTTTAAAAGGTTGCCTTTAAATGTCAGATTGAGGCTTAGTCATGTCGTGTATCAATAACATGTAAATGTCCAGGGATTATCACATCAATAGATTATTCACCTCCCAAATTATGTCTGATGGGCGGCACGGTGGTGTAGTGGTTAGCATGTCCGCCCCCTCAGCGCCGGGGATCCTGATCTGGTTCCCATGTTCTCCCCGCGTCCGTTTTCTCTGGGTTTTCAGTTTTCCTTCCACATTCCAAAAATGTGGATTTAAGGTAAATTGGCTGCTGTAAAATTGCCCCCTATATGGTCAGTGTGGGTGGGAGTGAGCGTGGATTGGTGCCCTGTCCTGGATGTATCTGCCCAGTGCCCAAAATGTTGTTCCCAGGATGGGCATATGCTCCAGCCCCCTCATATGACCCCTAGTATGGGATCATAGGACGGAACTTTGCCACAAAACAATTCAGATTATCAGATTATTTGAGTTTTTGTGATGAGATTAGACTTATTCATTTATCCATTCATTATCTTCCACTTTATCCTCTATTAGGGTCGCAGGGGGGTGGGCGGGGTTCCCCATGCTGATCCAAGGGAGAACGTTTCGGGCGCTGGGCAGATACACCCAGGACAGGGGGGCAATCTATCACTGGACACACACTCACTCACACACACACACTATATGGGGCAATTTGGAGAATTTAATTGACTTTGATCCATGTTTTTGGACTGTGGGAGGAAACCGAAGCACCCGGAGGAAACCCACGGGGAGGACATGGAAACTCCACCCAGATGGGGATTCGAACCGGGAATCCCTAGCGCTGAGAGGAGAACATGTTAAACCACAAAGCCACCGTTAATACACATGTTGTGAGATCACAAATGGTTGTGGAATTTAATCCCATATGATTAAATCTAAAGTACAGCCGTGTATCAGTGCACAACCAATGTAGGTCCTCGAGCGAGACCCTTAACCCTCAGTGCTCCAGGTGGCGCTGTGACCGACCCTGTGCTCACTCTGTAAGTCGCTTCGGAAACTCGAACGTTTTCAGTTTGTACCTGCGAAGCGCGATAAACAACTCGCCTCCGCGTCTCCAACACACCTGACTGAATATGTCATTTTCTCCCTGTGCAATTACTTAACACCTCTCTCAGTCCATCTGCCAAGCGAACGCATCATTGTTCAGAACAGATGTGAGAGAGAGAGAGAGAGAGGGGCAGCTAGACTGATGTTACACTAAAGAAAGCGTTCAGCTGCCGGTTCCTCTGATGAACACATCCCTGCTGGTTTCCACCTTCTGTTTTTATAAAAGAGAACCAAACTGTTATCAGGAAATATTTATACTGGAAACCAATGCTCCGAAATGAGAGAACCGCTGGTCAGTGTGTTCACGAGGGCTTCGTACCTGCACCTCTGTCTGAGCTGGAAGCTCTGAAGTTCTAACACCTCAGCAGGAACAGGCTCTCACATCACATGAACCTGCTTATTAAATTAAAACACTTCAAAGTGGCTTCTTAACACCTAAAGCTGCCAAACACTAAAAGTGAAGCCTGCCGTGTTGTTTTAATGTTACGATGAGATTGAATTTCTCTTAACTGTATAATAAGTGTTGCATGTATTTTGTATTATACATGCAACACTTTTATATCTTTTATATCTTATATGTCTCTTTCTTTTCAAATTGTGAGTTTACTGTCTTTTTTTCTGCAGACAGTACTTTTTATTTTTTATTTTTTACTTTTTATTTTTTACTTTTCACATCGTGGCCAAAGGACTACAGATGAAAACTAGCCTTCTGACTAATTTGGACTTTTTTTTTAACCATGTGTAATCATGTGCTTTATGAAATTGCACTGTCCCCTTTTAAATAAAATTATAATAAAACATACTAGTAATAAATTATAAACTAATACTACTAATAAAATAATAATAATAATAATAATAATAATAATAATAATAATAATAATTAGTCCATATGACAGATATTTCATTATTAGAGTTTTTATTTACCAACTAAAGTTTCTAAACGTTAATTATAACACAGCCTAAACTCTGCGGGCAGGTAAATGTCAGCGTGTTATTACACGCTGTAGCCACAAGGGGCCGCTGCCAGGTGTGCAGAATTACAGCGTGGTGAGCGTAAATACCCGGATGTTGTTCGACCTGTTACTAATGCGGTCGGCGTTTCCATCATGACGCAGGTAATAAATCGATTAATTACAGATTATTAAAACTGCAGAGTCGAACAGACGTTGCGTTAAAGGCGTGTTTACGATTTAAAAACGTGCAACTTATTTCGCTTTGGACATTTATTGTCTGTTTTTGAAGCTTTTCGTTTTTCGTTTTGCTTCACTGCAAAGCGTTTATTATTAGTTTGATGAATTAATATTAACATTTAAAAATAAAGTTTTAGAACAGTTGTACCAAATATATAACTATATATCTCTTAATTACCCTTTCTGTTTTTTTCTTATTGTGTTTGATGGGGGGGGGGGGCTGCTCAGTGGAGTTTATATAGTTTATAATTGGAAGCGTGTGCGCGCGCATGCGCATGGCTGAATAATCTATTACTATTATAGATTTTGTGGCGCGGCACGGTGGCTTAGTGAGTCGGTATGTTCTCCTCTTAGCACTGGGGATTCCAGGTTCGAATCCCCATCTTGGTGGAGTTTGCATGTCCTCCGCGTTGGTTTCCTCCGGGTTCTCCGGTTTCCTCCCACAGTCCAAAAAACATGGATCAAGGTCGATTGAATTCTCCAAATTGCCCCATATAGAGTGTGTGTGTGAGAGTGAGTGTGTGTCCAGTGATAGATTGGTGTCCTCCCCAGCACCTGAACCCCCCCCCCCCCGTTCCGTCCCTAGTAGAGGATAAAGTGGAAGATAATGGATGGATGGAGTTTGTGGCTGATTAAAACTCGTGAGTTTTAATAATTAAAACTGCTGCTTATTTATCTATTTGTACATTTTTTGTAAAACAAAAAGTTTTATAAAAGGTTCAGACATCGTGATAAATGATGTTAAGCAACAGAAAACTTCAATCCAGTGCTGCTGAATATGTATTTCATGCTCATTTCCCAGAACGTCCTGATTAATAACGGGGTCTGTGGGCTCTGCAGCGTGATTTAGGCAGCAGGCCGAGCTCCCTGCTGTACAGGGGGCAGTAAAAATGCTTCATTAGCTGAAGTGCAGCCCCTGAACCTGCAGGAGCGCTCGTTTCGGTTCTAAAGCACCCCTCCCCTTTTCTGCTGTTCCGCCATTCAGGAGGTCGACTCCCATCTGTCCGGATGTGAGAGTCCGGAGCACCCACTGCTATTGTTCTGCGCTCTAATGCCTGGGTTTACTTGCGTAGGCGCTGACCAATCGCAGCGCAGGGGGCGTCGTTCTGGGGGTGTCGTTTTTTTAAGACCCATGAAAATAAAACGAGTGCAACTCATCTGTAGGATGTTCTGTTTCATCCTCTGCAGAACTCTTTACAGACGGATTTATTTAAAGACTCTGACATGGTGCAGGTTTAACCCTTTAAGGTGAAAGTTTGAGGTTTGATAAAAAAAAAATGTAGAAACAACTTTTGGAGTTTGTCAACTTCCAACTTAAGTTAATAATATAAAGTATATTACATTTCCGGAAGCACGGTGGCTTAGTGGTTTAGCATGTTCTCCTCTCAGCACTAGGGATTTCTGGTTCGAATCGCCATCTGGGTGGAGTTTCCATGTTCTCCCCGTGTCCGCCTGGGTTTCCTCCGGGTTCTCTGGTTTCCTCCCACAGTCCAAAAACATGGATCAAGGTCAATTGAGTTCTCCAAATTGCCCCATATAGAGTGTGTGTGTGTGAGTAAATGTGTGTCCAGCGATAGATTGCCCCCTGTCCTGGGTGTATCTGCCCAGAAACGTTCTCCCCTGGATGGGCATGTGGAAATCCCCCCCCCACGACCCTAATAGAGGATAAAGCAGAAGATAATGAATGAATGAACATTCAGTTATGTAATTGTTGTAATTAATGTCCATTGATTCATTATCTTCCGCTGTATCCTCTATTAGGGTCGCGGGGGGGAACCCATCCAGGGGAGAACGTTTTGGGCGCTGGGCAGATACACCCAGGACAGGACACCAATCTATCACTGGAATAACTGAATGTTATTAAAAATAATCATAGTTTTATTAAAAATGTCCTGCTTTTAAATAAAGCAGCAGTTGTTTTAACCCAAGAGAACATGAAGTGATTGATGAGTAAACTCTGCAGTGTCTTAATGAACTTTGCTGTCATTGACTTTTGCTTCGATCAGTAAACTGTAATCACGCGCTGCTTCCACATCGGTTTACCTTCAAGGGGCTTATGTTAATATCATTTTTTAATATAAAATGTCTTTTTGAATATCTTATGGGATCTGGGTCAGAGTAAACAATACGCATCCTGAGACCTGGCGTGATGCAGCAGTGTTACCCCGGTCCCGGCATGCTGCCCGCTTAATGACAATAACTTTGATCAGTGTGAGAAGCACATGGCTGACTGCAGTAATTACTTTGAGCTCAGTGAATAATTACACACTTCATTAACTCGTAAGTAATGAGTTAGAATTTAAGGGCTGTCCAAAAAAAAAGAGTATACGTTTCTGAGCCGTGGATGTAAAAAAGATGATCTGTAGATTTAATGCAAAAGAAAGTCTATACACTTATGTTTAAACACAACACAAAAAGGCGGTTTTATGATATATTGTAAAAAAATAATAATAATAATAATAATAATTATAGTAATATATTCATCCACCCACCCATCCATCTTGCACTTTATCCTCTATTAGGGTCGTGGGGGGGGGATTCCCCATGCTCATTCAGGGGAGAACGTCTCGGGCGCTGGGCAGATACACCCAGGACAGGACACCAATCTATCACTGGACACACACTCACTCACACAGACACACTCTATATGGGGCAATTTGGAGAACTCAATTAACTTGATCCATGTTTTTGGACTGTGGGAGGAAACCGGAGAACCCGGAGGAAACCCACACGGACACGGGGAGAACATGGAAACTCCACCCAGATGGAGATTCGAACCGGGAATCCCTAGTGCTGAGAGGAGAACATGCCAACCACTTAGCCACCGTGCCGCCCCCTGATTATTATTATTATAATATATATCTTTTTTTATTATACCTCTTCTTGGTTTTTTTTTTCTTTATCTTTTCTTTGCATGTTAAATGTCCTGGTGACCCTCACTTGCTGTATTTGTCTTTGTCCTGCTGTCCCGTCCGATGGGCTCAGTATGTTTGTGGTCCATAAGCAGAGTAATAAGTAACGTGACTTAAGTGCATCTCGCAGGCAGAGTGTTAATGAATGCATGCTATGAATACGAGGCAGTAATTATATTCATCCTGCGTGAGGCGCCGCTCTGATGTGCCTCACTTCATCCCGGCATGCCAAAGGCCCTGGGTGTATTTTATTTTATTTTAGTCACGCATCCTATTTATGTAAAGGAGAAAATTAGTTTGGATAGGTGCTGCAGCGAGAAGGTTTCCCAGCGTCTTCCTCCCACATCACAGGAGCCATTTTGTGTTTGCATGTTCTTTATGTTGTTTGTTTCTCTTCCATCAGCCATATTGTGTCTCGGCTCGTCCTCCGTCCGACCCGCCACACGTTTTTTTTAATCGACTCTTTGTCGTCTGTCTTTCGTATCTGTGATATTTAGCCGTATCTGTGATTAATTAAACAGCCGTGACCCCGGGTCCCGCTGATGTCTTTATTAGTCTGTAAGACACGAGAGACTTCATGTGGACCTGTGATCATCCGAAAACAGCTGGATGGACTGTGATATCTCCTAATTAAAGGGCTCGGCTGTTAACGAGCTGGTCTGAGTGACCACGCGGTGTTGTATCGGCCTCCTCGTGGTCACCTGATCGGTGGTGCTTTGTGTTAAAAATAATAATAATAATAATAATAATAATAGGCGGCACGGTGGCTTAGTAGTTTAGCATGTTCTCCTCTCAGCACTAGGGATTCCCGGTTCGAATCCCAATCTGGGTGGACAAAATCAAATCAAAACGAGTCCAATCTAATACTGAGAATGCAAACTGCACCAAGAACCACGTGGAAGAAAAGACATCAGAGAAACGTGTCTGACTTCATGGAGTTTGAACCTGATCTCAGTTCTGAGGGACGTCTTTTGGACGAGATTAGAAAGCTCAGCCTCATTAGCAGCTGAGGGAGGTGAGCTGATGAGCTGCTGGGTCTCAAACATGAGGAGGAGACATGTTCTACATCACAGGTGTAAGAATCAAGGCCCGCGGGCCATATCCGGCCCGTTGTACGATTATAACTAATCATTTTATATTTATTATTATGTATAATTATTATTATTGCTGTCTCAGCACTATTGTGTTTTGGACTGTGCTCATATTTAAAATATGCATGATTTTATGTAGGCGGCACCGTGGCTTAGTGGTTTAGCATGTTCTCCTCTCAGCACTAGGGATTCCCGGTTCGAATCCCCATCTGCGTGGAGTTTTCATGTTCTCCCCGTGTCCACGTGGGTTTCCTCCGGGTTCTCCGGTTTCCTCCCACAGTCCAAAAACATGGATCAAGTCAATTGAGTTCTCCAAATTGCCCCATATAGAGTGTGTGTGTGTGAGTGTGTGTGAGTGTGAGTGTGTCCAGTGATAGATTGCACACTGTAAATACCTATTTTATTTCACTTATCCTTTTGTATAACTATTTTGTAAATCTAATTTATTATTTTTTTTCAGTAAATCCAAATTTTTGAACTTTCTGTGGAGATGTCGGACTATGACGCCGCATGTCGCTAATAAATAAAATAAAGCGACCAGGCGCTTCACAAATGCCGTGGTTTTGCACATGGATATTTCTCAAAACTTTTTTCTCGAAACTTTTTTGGGCAGCAGTTTGGCAATTACTGCACGAAAAAGAACAGAGCTCCTTCCACTTGAGGACGAGCTGCCAGATGCCGTGATGGTGCTGCAGCGGAACCATCTCCACATCTGCTCATTGTTTTAATGTTCCATTAATCCATGAACGTTCGGGTTTTCCGATGGCCGGCTCTCGGCAGCAGAGCTTCTTCTGGTTATCTGCAGCTGAAGGTTTAATCTGTGGAGCTCTGGCTGCTTCGTGTCTGATTTCAGTGTCTCACTGTCTAACACGGAGTATGCAATAATTATCGTCGATTTTTCTTTTTTTTAGCCCGTACTTCCTGCCAGCAGCAGTCGGTGGTGGTGCTTGTTAGTCTCCGACTGTCTCCATCTTCATCCAGATGGTGAAATCGGTGCCATGTTGAGTCAGTCTCATGTAGCTCCCGTCTCTGAAGACTCTCGTCCTTTGAGTTTCTAAAACGAGACGCTACCTGGAGGCTCTTTATTATCTGCGCTGTACCCAACCAGTCATCTCTGTACCTGTTATTATTCTGGCGTGCTCTAATGCTACCCCACCCCCACCCCCACCCCCTAACACACATGGCAGGGTCAAATTCAGCTGCCAAGTTTCTTTGCCGAAAGTCAAGAAGTTGCCTTCAAGTAAAGAAAGAGCATCGAGGTGTAAAAGATGTCCTGTGGTTCCTGTAATGCCTCGTGATTTTTTGGCAACTCAGACGCTGTCTTCCAGGCCGTGGGTCACGATGGTGACGTTTCTCTTCCTGTTCTCTCTCTTTTCTTCTCCCTCAGCTGGGACTACCTACATCTTCGGCCGTGGAGGAGCCCTCATCACCTACACGTGGCCTCCCAACGACCGGCCGAGTACACGGGCAGACAGGCTGGCCGTGGGCTTCAGCACGCAGCTCAGAGAGGCCGTGCTGCTGCGGGTGGAGAGTGCCAAGGGACTCGGGGACTATCTGCAGCTTCACATAGTAAGACCAATTTTACTAAGGCCGGGGGGGAGGGGGGGGGGGTTGGGTCAGCCTTTTTATTTTAGAACCTCTGAGCTTAACGTTCTAAAAATAGACATCATTAGAATTCTACATTTACTTTGCAGATCATTCATTCATTCATTATCTCCCGCTTTATCCTCTATTAGGGTCGCGGGGGGGGGTTCCCCATGCCCATCCAGGGCAGAATGTTTCAGGCTCTGGGCAGATAGACCCAGGACAGCACGCCAATCTATCGCTGGGCACACACTCACACACACACACACTCTATATGGGGCAATTTGGAGAACTCAATTCACCTTGATCCATGTTTTTGGACTGTGGGAGGAAACCGGAGAACCCGGAGGAAACCCACGTGAACACAGGGAGAACATGGAAACTCCACCCAGATGGGGATTCGAACCGGGAATCCCTAGTGCTGAGAGAAGAACATACCAACCACTAAGCAACCGTGCCGCCTATACTTTGCAGATCAGTCAGTTCATATTCACATTATTGCTTTTGGATTTTTTTGTTTTTAGACTTAAAAGTTTAGGATGTCCAGCTGTCAGGGACTTTGGGTCCCAGCAATACCCCTGAACATTCTGTGAATTTAATGATGCTGCTGCTGATGTTCTGACACCAGTTTAGTGTTGAACGAGTGTATGGCTTTCCATGGTGCAGGTCCTGACAATTTAATCAGTTTAACTGGAACACTGCTTTAAAAAAAACTCATGATGTACAATTTGTGTGTGTGTGTGTGTGTGTGTGTGTGTGTGTGTGTGACGTTATGTAATAGCACTCAACCTGTCAGCTCATTTAAAGTGATTTTAAGGAAAAAATCCACAAGCTGTTTTTACAGGCTTTTTTCTTCGTACTGTAGAAGTTCATTAATTCATTCATTAATTGCTTTCTGAAAGTTATTCCTGGAACACGGCGTGCGAAGACGAGTTGGCCGTAGAACTAATTAACGTGTTCCGTCCATTCAGACCGACCACATACTAATCGATCAACGACGCCGCAGACTTCAGGACTTTTATTGTCGCGTCTGTGCATGCGTCTTCCGAACAGAGAGACGCTGGTTTTAATTCTGTTACGATAAAAGATTAGAAATCTGATAACAGGACTGAATGGCAGGATGCTTGACGGTTTATTATCCTTAAGTCTTTAAGGTTATTTGTGATATACACTACAAGTCAAGACGTGTGCATTGAAATTCATACAGTGAGGAATTCTTATAGTGAGACTCTACAGAATGAATTTTAAATATAAAAAGTGTTTTTGAAGTAGTCTGAACACAAATGAACACATCTTCCCAAAATATACATTCATTCATTCATTCATACATTATCTTCTGCTTTATCCTCTATTAGGGTCTTGGGGGGGGGGGGGTTCCCCATGCCCATCCAGAGGAGAATGTTTTGGGCGCTGGGCAGACACACCCAGGACAGGGGGGCAATCTATCACTGGACACACACTCACGCACACACACACTCTATATGGGGCAATTTAGAGAACTCAATCGACTTGATCCGTGTTTTTGGACTGTGGGAGGAAACCGGAGAACCCGGAGGAAACCCACGTGGACACGGGAAGAACATGGAAACTCCACCCAGATGGGGATTCGAACCGGGAATCCCTAGTGCTGAGAGAAGAACATGCTAAACCACTAAGCCACCGTGCTGCCACATTATTATTATTATTATTATTATTGTTATTATTATTATTGTTATTATTATATAGTATCATACAGATTATTTCTTAATTTGTAATAAGCTGCAGCAGCTATTCTTTGAGATCTTCAGTCTTGGTGCCTTCAGGTAAAGAGGTGATCCTAAAAGAAAGAGCACTTAAATAAAAGTATTTTAAATGTTCAGGGAGCGTTCTCTGTACGTCACCGGGTGAATTTCAAGGGTTCGGTCCAAATGAACAAAAAAACGGTTCCTGCGTTCGGCCGTCGTCCGTAATGAAGTGTGTCTGACCTTCTGCTGCATGGCTCTGAATGTTGGATGGAACAGGTGATGAAGGTGAAGCGTTGGGGGCTGGATGTGAAGCGTGAGACGGTCGTCTCGTTGAATGTGTAATGTCTTGCTGGCTGTGATGAAGCGGCGGCGCTGCTCTTACTTTAAAGCACCATCTGCTTCAGCGACTACAAAATTTCTTGTAGCTGTAATAATTGCAGCCGGTCATTAAAACACAAGTGGGCCTTTAAATAAATATCGATGGCGTCTGCGACTGGCTTTTTATTCATTTATTTATTTATTTATTTATTTCCTGGGTAAAGGTTTAGAGCAATGATATTTGTATTTAGGTCTGTGTGGGTTTCCTCCGGGTTCTCCGGTTTCCTCCCACAGTCCAAAAACATGGATCAAGGTCAATTGAGTTCTCCATATAGAGAAATTGCCCCATATAGAGTGTGTCTGTATGAGTTAGTGTGTGCCCAGTGATAGATTGGTGCCCTGTCCTGGGTGTATCTGCCCAGCGCCCGAAACGTTCTCCCCTGGATGGGCATGGGGAACCCCCCCCCCCGACCCTAATAGAGGATAAAGCGAAAGATAATGGATGGATGGATGGATGGGAGACATTAAATCATGGATACGTGTGTATGAGGAGGCTGGACTGTGAGAGAAAACCGGAGAATCCGGAGGAAACCCACACAGACATGGGAGAACATGGAAACTCCACCCAGATGGGGATTCGAACCAGGAATCCCTAGCGCTGAGAGGAGAACATGCCAACCACTAAGCCACTGTGCCGCCCAGTGATTTAATGTCTGACCTGTTTATTTAAATACATTATTATTATTATTATTATTATTATTATTATTTAAATGTGACTCTGTTCTGATTGACGTGTAAAATCGGTTCCCAGCTCCAAATGGTTTCTCACACTCGTGTGATGAATTAAACTCGCCGGAATGTCTGTATTGGCTCGAGGCTGGAATAAATTATAAGTGGAACGTCTGGCCACTTGGTAATTCAAACCCGACTTAATTTATCCAGGATAAGTGTGATTTCCTGCCACATAATGGAGAGAAGACGGTTATAAAGTGGACGTGTGTGTCAGTTAAGGTTAAGCACATCGTACGGTCGTGTCTCATTACATTAATCTCCAGATAAATAAATGGGACTTATTAATTTTACACTTTCATCAGGATTTTATGGATCGATCGGCTCAGGATTACATTTTTGATCGGTGGTCTCCATCCGTTAGGCTCGTTGTTATTCAGATTAGCTCTTTATTAATTAATTACGTCTGTCTTCCACTGACGGAGTGAACGTTTCACACTTTGCTGAAGGTGTTACTGAACTGTTGTTATTTTTAGCGTTGTTATATTTATTTTTGCACCATCTGACCATCCTAGACCTCTAAACATGTTCTCAGATTTGACCTCAATGTGTGTTTGTCTTTTGTATTTTAATAGATGCGTTCTTGCACCCGTAATTATTATTAATAATTAAAAGGACTCGAGTCCCTTCTGGATGGTAGAGTCATATATCCTAAGGTTCTGATTGGTTGTTTCGAATCCTCAGTTATTAGTGAGCATCCCTCACTTTTTAGTGTTTGACGTGATGAATGCCCAGCTGATATAGCGCCCCACGATGGCAGTTTAATTATGCAGACAGAAACATGATTAGATGTGCCGTGACGAACCTAAAGATCTACGTCCTCAGTGAGATGAAGGCTTCAGATTGAGTTAGACAACACGGCAGATAAGGATGCTTCGAGAAAAGAGAGTGTGTGTGTGTGTGTGTGTGTAAATAAATGGGTATGGGCTGATTGCTGTTTTCTTGCTCTGATAAATACCCTGTGATCAGAGGCACCGGTGCGTTGGGGCCGGCATGTGGCCACAAGAGGTTTATTGATTAATGTTTCAGATATTTGGACTGAAGGGTCACAGTAATTAATTTCTGTCGGCTGAATCAAAGCTGACCAGTCCTGCTTCAGGACACACACACACACACACACACATTATAACAGTCTGGTATTTCCTACAGCGGTTAATTTAGTGTAGGAACGTGTTTTCAGGGCTGATAATCTGAACAGAAAAATCTGAACATGTTAATGTCCCTCTGAACGGGAAGCGTTTGCATCGTTAGAATTCATCTGCAACAAATTTGTTGAGGTCATTCTGCAAAACCTGCGACTTCATTTGATTTAGGAGTGAAATCCTTAACCCCAACGAACGGGTCACATGGTTGTCTTAAACAATCCTATTTTAAAATTCTTACATCTTTTTTGCACTTTATTATATCATATTTATGTATATATACACAAGGCGGCACGGTGGCTTAGTGGTTTAGCACGTTCTCCTCTCAGCACTAGGGATTCCTGGTTCGAATCCCCATCTGGGTGGAGTTTCCATGTCCTCCCCGTGTCTGCATGGGTTTCCTCCGGGTTCTGCAGTTTCCTCTCACATTCAAATAACATGAATCAATTGAGTTCTCCAAATTGCCCCATCTAGTGTGTGTGTGTGTGTGTGTGTGTCCAGCGATAGATTGGCGCCCTGTCCTGGGTGTATCTGCCCAGCGCCTGAAACGTTCTCCCCTAGATGGGCACTGAAAACCCCCCATGACCCTAATAGAGGATAAAGCGAAAGATAATGAATGAATATATATATATGCCCTCCTGACTCACCCTCTACCAGCCCTGGGCACACACAGACTACAGGGACAATTTAGAGCAGCTGATTCACCTTAAATCTTTGTTTTTGGACTGTGGGAGGAAACCGGACAACCCGGAGGAAACCCATTTGGACACAGGGAGAACGTGCAAACTCCACCCAAATCTGGATTCGAACCTGACATCCCCAACATTGAGAGGTGTGGAGAACGTGCTAACCACTAAGCCACCATGCCACCCCCAATTTTTATAATTTTTTTGATTGGCAGGATATTTGGACAGTGGGGGTCAACCTAAGCATGGTGACTGACCCAGTTCATTTCCTCTGGGGCAAATGGACACATTAAGCGGGACAGGTCCTAATGCTTCAGGGTGTGTCTGATGGTGGACTGATCTTGGGACCATGATCTCGAGATATTCTTATACATGTCTCTGAGACAAGGACCAGGATGTTCAGACCTGTGTGTGAAGAAGGCGTCCACATGCTGAGAACCTGCAGAACAATTTCAGCACCAAGTAGAACTCTGCTGTGATTCTGAAGATCAGCGACGTCCAACACGCTGTACATGCGTCTCAATTTACTATTACATTTATTATTACAATGCAGATATCGAATTCTGAGTGACTGATCAATAAATAAGTAAGTAAAGAAATAAAGGTGGGGTGCAGTGTGAGTTCAGCTCCACGTTTAAAAACGAGGAACAGAAGACGTCGAGATATTACAGATCCCCCTGCTGAGTTCATTTCACACGCTTTTAAAGACCTGTCTGCTTCTCTGATAGTACATCGCAGGGTTCTAATGGCTCTCGCCTCCAACTGTTTAAAATAAGCACCACCGCCACCCCCCTACCCCCGCGTCCCAACCCCCGGCTACATTAAACAGTTGAATCCATTTAAACAGGTTTCCTTTTCTACAGCTCATGACGAATTAGTCAAACTTAATTGATGACGTCTTTGTGTATAATATTAAAATGATTTCATACGCAGCGTGCTCGGTTCCTCTAATTGGTTCATCGTTAAATACACCTTGTATATTCGTATCGCAAATAAAATAAATATCCTCACTGTATTAATTCATTGCACCTTATCGCTATGGTAACTGGATTTATCCTCTTTATTAAACATGGGTATTAAATAATGAATTATAAATTGCGAGTTTTCCCCCCATTGTCGGTATAATAAAGACATATCTCCATCCATTCATTCATCCGCTTTATCCTCTATTAGGGTCGCGGGGGGGGTTCCCCATGCCCATCCAGGGGAGAACGTTTTGGGCGCTGGGCAGATACACTCAGGACAGGGCGCCAATCCATCGCTGGACACACACTCACTCACACAAACACACTCTATATGGGGCAATTTGGAGAATTCAGTTGACTTGATGCATGTTTTCGGACTGTGGGAGGAAACCGGAGAACCCAGAGGAAACTCACATGGACACGGAGAGAACATGGAAACTCCACCCAGATGGGGATTCAAACTAGGAATCCCTAACGCTTAGAGGAGAACATGCTAAACCACTAAGCCACCGTGCCGCCCTAAGGTATATCTGATCGTATGTATTGTTTATTACATTATGTCGTATGTATTGTTTATTACATTTACTTACTGTAAATAAATTTATATCAAAGTATATATTTAAAAAGCTATATATATATTGCTTTGTACCTCGGACGGCACGGTGAATTAGTGGTTTAGCATGTTCTCCTCTCAGCACTAGGGATTCCCGGTTTGAATCCCCATCTGGGTGGAGTTTCCATGTTCTCCCCGTGTCCGCGTGGGTTTCCTCCGGTGTCTCCGGTTTCCTCCCACAGTCCAAAAACATGGATCAAGTCAATTGAGTTCTACAAATTGCCCCATATAGAGTGTGTGTGTGTTAGTGAGCGTGTGTTCAGTGATAGATTGGCGCCCTGTCCTGGGTGTATCTGCCCAGCGCCCGAGACGTTCTCCCCTGGATTGGCATGGGGAACCCCACCGTGACCCTAATAGAGGATAAAGCAGAAGATAATGGATGGCTTTGTAGCTCAGTAGTCGGAATATTTGAGCGTCAGCAGAAATTCCGTTCCTTTTCTTCTGCAGGGTTCGCATGTTGTTTCTGTTGATGTCAGATTATGAATGTTTGAATAGCCGATTGCTGTTTCCCAGAATTCTGCTGTTCTTGTCATGTTCACGTCTCGCATCTGTGGGGCGTTTTGTTTAAGTGGCGTTGTGTTTTTTTGTTTTTTCTTCTCTCCTCTGCTGTTTGAAGGTAAGACCTTTTTTTCCGAATTGTGCAAAGAGGAAAAAATTTAGGATGTAACCGCATTTCTCCGGAGAGATAACCTTCAGCTTGAAGGGAGATTTTGTTTGCTGTGATGTCTGAGGCTGCGACGGCAGCCGAGCTCCAGAAAAAAGAAAAAAAAAAAAAAAAAAAGACAGGCTTGGTATTTTAGCAAAGCTTTTTATAGAGCCGGGGTACATTTTCATCTGTCGGAGTGGCTGGGACACGTCTTCATTAGGCTCAGAGACTCATCTGGAGGAGCTTACAGGCAGTCTGCCAGGCCTGCGGCGGCCGACAGGGCTGCAGCCGTCCATCTCCAAATCTCCTCCGGTCAACCGGAGTACGGTCCATGCATGTGCCCGGTAATTGTGGATGAGTGTGTGTAATGAAAGACCCGTGAGTGACTTTTATTATTTAAGTGCATTTGATTAAATTTTATGATGCAGTATGTCCTTTTCATCCGGAGACGTACACAGCATGACATCACGCGTCGTAAAATCGCTGCTGAGGCTGCTTTAATTATTATTTTTATTTTATTCTTTTTTATAACATTGTCAGATAAAGGGGCGTCACGGTGGCTTAGTGGTTGGTATGTTCTTCTCTCAGCGCTAGGGATTCCCGGTTCGAATCCCCATCTGGGTGGAGTTTCCATGTCCTCCCCGTGTCCGCGTGGGTTTCCTCCGGGTTCTCCGGTTTCCACAGTCCAAAAACATGGTTCAAGGTCATTTGAGTTCTCCAAATTGCCCCATATAGTGTGTTTGTGTGAGTGAGTGTGTGTACAGTGATAGATTGCCCCCCTGTCCTGGGTGTATCTGCCCAGCGC
Organism: Corydoras maculifer; assembly: GCA_019802435.1. NCBI lineage: Eukaryota > Metazoa > Chordata > Actinopteri > Siluriformes > Callichthyidae > Corydoras > Corydoras maculifer. The sequence continues at coordinate 376,464 of JAFMOD010000402.1, forward strand.
CCGAGACGTTCTCCCCTGGATGGGTATGAGGAACCCCCCCCCCCGCGACCTAAATATAGGATAAAGTGGAAGATAATGAATGATCGAATGATCAGATGAAGATAAACAATATCCGCTGTGAGAGATGCTTCAGCCGGATTATTTGCTGCTGGATTAAATTATTCATTGGTGTTTGGATGTGCATGCGTTTTGACGGTACACGCTCCAGAAATGTTTCTGTTGCTTTTATTTCGTCTCTGAATTCAAGGTGACTTTGTGGGTCATCTGCGTCACATGGGGTGCATGGAGTGACAAATGAAATTCTGGCTTTCATGGACCCAGTTAGAGGTGGACTTAAAATCCGTCCATCCATTATCTTTCACTTTGTCCTATTTTACGGTCGCGGGGGGGGGGGGGGGGGTTCCCCCAATGCCCATCCAGGGGAGGACGTTTTGGGCGCTGGGCAGATAGACCCAGGACAGGGCGCCAGTCTATCGCTGGACACACACAGTCAGAAGAGTTTTATTAAGTGATATGAGCAGGTTCCACGGCTGGGTGGCATCCCTCAGAACTGAGATCAGTTTCAAACTCCATGAAGTCAGACACGTTTCTCTGATGTCTTTTCGTCCCCGTGGTTATTGGTGCAGGTTGCATTCTCAGTACTAGATTGGACTCGTTTTGATTTGATTTTGTCCGAAATAAACATGAAATCCCCAAATAACTGGAAAAAAAAGGCGGAGGTTACGGCGCTCAGATTCGTCCTTAACTGTTGAGTTCTTTCAGCTGGTTTGTCTCGCGTCCCGTCGTCCTAATGCGTCACCGCACCCTGACACGCAGCAGTTAGTGGGTGTTGCGGCGGTGTCAGAGAGGTTGACGGCTCATCACAGACTTGCTGGCAGATGTTCTGCTCGGTTTGGTGTGGTGTAATCATTTAGAGTTTGGTTTCTGAGGCTTTCTGTTTACTGATCTGTTGGAGGTGCGAGAGTCGGCTTTAAATTCATCTGCTGCACGTCGTGAATGAACCTTTTCTACACCACCGTCATGGAGATGTAGATGTATCATGTATGAAAAACTCTCCAGAAGGTCAAATCTGAGGTTTCATCTCAAAAACCAAAAAAGTGAACCATGGTTCCCAAGTTCAAGTTGAAGTTCTTTATTTCTGTCGTGTTTTTTACATCAGTACATCGTCACAAAGCAGCTTTACAGAATGAAAAGCCTTTAAACCCCCAAAGAGCAAGCCGAAGCAACAGCGGCAAGACAAAACTCCCTGTTATGTTGTTATTTAAGGAAGAAACCTTGTGAGGACCGAGACTCAGTGGGGGACTCGTCCTCCTTGAGCGGCCAGGCAGCAACAACAGTGTCGATACTTAACAATTCGAAAGACTCTAATAACTGCAAAACTATGTTTACGTCCATTAGGGGGCGCCCTGCAGGACCGCCAGTCCAATTAATACTCAGGTTCAATCCAGTGTTCGTCAGCAGAGCCATGGATGAAGATCTCCAGGAAGCCGGTCACACTTCAAAAGAAACAGACCAGGTTCCCGTCATTCTTGACGTTCTGGTTTTTCTTCTTGCGCCCCCTCGTGATCTGATGAGTGGACCGCGGCGGAGGCGCCGCTGTGATGGGATTTTATTCTGAACTCTATCAAAAAGAGTGAGAACCAAGACGGACCACGGAAATGACGGCATCCGCTTTCAATCATCTGTGAGGCATCACCGCCGGGATAGGACGGAGACATCCTTCAGCAGGTTCTAGATAACGGCGAGCTGGTAGCACACGTGTTCACAGGTCGGAGATAAGCGCAGAAACGATGAGAGCCGTATTACTGATACCCTTCACAGAAAGACCTGCTGATAAGAGGTGGAACCCTGTAGAGGAGATGGATGAGAAGGTGGAACATGGGAACGGATGCTGAGGTCAGATACGGAGAACTTTAAAGGTCAGATTCCTGATTAAGAGGACGTCCCGAGTCCCGAGTCCCGGTTCTGAAGCATTCTGATATCAGAGTTTTATTTCTGCTACCATACAGATGGAAGTCCTTTATTTCTGATCATCTAAATCAAAGCGTTTATCAGGTTCCCTCATCAGAACCGACCCGTCCAGACCCTTCAGCTTCGGTCCACTGAACCACGTCCCTGTGAGAGACCTCAGACCTCGCGATGATGACCGGTGCGTTCGTTTAAAACGGCAGACCGACTTTGGCAGGGGCGCTGGAGCGTCCTGATGATTATGGAGATCGTCTAGAACTTAATTAAGGCCTGATTTATACATTCCGCTGGGTCCGAGGGGTGCGTGAACCAATCAGAACGCTGCAAACGCCGTCCCCATCACCTCGACTCGCCGCCGACACTCAAAGCGTTTCCATTATTTATACGGCAATTAAATTTGTGTATGAAGTTGTTTGTAAATTTGTACGTTATGATTTGAATGTGGGGTGGCACGGTGGCTTAGTGGTTAAGCATGTTCTCCTCTCAGCGATAGGGATTCCCGGTTCGAATCCCAATCTGAGTGGAGTTTCCATGTTCTCCCCGTGTCCGCGTGAGTTTCCTCCGGGTTCTCCGGTTTCCTCCCACATTTCAAAAATATGGATCAAGTCAATTGAGTTCTCCAAATTGCCCCATATAGAGTGTGTGTGTGTGAGTGTGTGCCCAGCGATAGATTGGCGTCCTGTCCTGGGTCTATCTGCCCAGCGCCCAAAACGTTCTCCACTAGATGGATTTGAATGTGAATGATGTACTGTAGTCTTAACATCTTTACGACAGCTGTGGACATTGTTGGAGATTCGTTCTGGTGTCTTCATGTTTGTGGGATCTTCACCTCGGCGTTATTAAGTTTAGAGGTTCTGTGTGTTTAATCATGTTCCGTCAGAGATGTCCTCTCATGGTTTCTGCACGCTGCCGGTGGAAGTGTGCTGGGTTTAAAGAGCCGAGTGTCTTCTGCGCCGTCTCTTTTGTGTAAAGTGAAGTAAATGGAGGATAATCCTCGGGAAACGCGGCGCCGCAGACAGTGGACTTCATCACGGCCTGAAACTTTGCTCATTAAATCTAAATCCACTGTTCTTAAAAAGTTTAACCTCAGCAAATAGCTGGGGAATGACGCCCGACCCTTTACCCTCCTGCTCTGACTCCTGGGCAGAAATGAACCTCACACACACACACACACACACACACACAGTCTGAACGGAAATATCCTCTAACCTCTCTAACAAAACCCCGGAGATGGAGCTGCTCTGTTACAGTGGGGTGAGGTTGGATGAGGCCGGATGTCTCGGATGTGAGTTGTGTTAAAGTTGTGCTCATCCCTGATCTGACTCGGACCTTGTGTATCTACGGAAACGGAAGAGACATACACACATACATATATACATACTAGGGTCGCGGGGGGGTTCCCCATGCCCATCCAGGGGAGAACGTTTCGGGCGCTGGGCAGATACACCCAGGACAGGGCGCCAATCTATCACTGGGCACACACTCACTCACTCACACACACACACTCTGTATGGGGCAATTTGGAGAACTCAATTGACTTGATTCATGTTTTTGGACTGTGGGCGGAAACCGGAGAACCCGGAGTAAACCTACGCAGACATGGGGTGAACATGCAAACTCACACACACAGACCCACTGTATGTGGGGCAATTTGGAGAATTCAGTTGACCTTGAATCCATGTTTTTGGACTGTGGGCGGAAACCGGAGAACCCGAAGGAAACCCACGCAGACACAGGGAGGACATTTATTCTTTGCAACTTCGGTTTGGAATCCAGTTCCAGTTGACACGCCTCTACATTCACTTGGCATGTATTGGAACCCCGATAAGAACCTCCGTTCGATCGCAATAAAAACAATTTTTTTGATGTTGAACGTCTTTCAGGAGTTTCGTCCCACGTTCATTTCAATTTAAACTAAATAAAAAAAAAAAGCTGCAGAGATCTTCCCACATGACTGACAGTCCGGGTGTAGCCGTGATAATCTCTCCGCTTCACACATTTGCTCTAACCAATCCCGGCCCATGTGGGCGATTAGGTGCTCTTCGTTAACTTTTTTCCCTCCTCCTCTTCATAAGCGCTCTGCAATCCTATTTAGGAGGACGTAGAAATGAGCTCAGCTTCTGCTGGAAGCTTTGTTTTTTTTTTTAAAATGAAAACACCAGACTTTCTCCTCAAAGCTTTTATTCGTCTCCGGAACGCTGAGCTCAGGAGTCGTTCGTTCTGTCGGCCGTTATTTAATATTCTCTTAAGTCGCTCTGTTTTATTAAAACATCAACTTCAGCAGCTGATCGTCTACTTTTATCCCATTTTCTGTTTTTATTTTTTATTTTTTATCTTGTTCTCTCCTTTTCCGTGTCGCTTTTCTTTATTTAATGACTTTTTCTTCCTTAATTCTCTCACAATTTCTTTTTATTTCTTTTTGTTTTTATTTTTTTCTCCTAATTTCTTTGTCTTTTCTGTCTGCAAGTCTAATTTGCATTTAAATTTTTGTTTTTTTCTTTATCTTAACCGTCCACCCTTGTGCAGTTCCTTCCGTTTTTACGTCCTTTGCTCTTTAATTTGTTCCGTCTTTTTTTTTTTTTTTTTTTTTTTTTTTTTTTTTTTTTTTTTTTTTTTTTTTTTTTTTTTTTTTTTTTTTTTTTTTTTTTTTTTTTTTTTTTTTTTTTTTTTTTTTTTTTTTTTTTTTTTTTTTTTTT
>JAFMOD010000403.1:7347-55724 GCA_019802435.1 Corydoras maculifer
GGGAGGTGTTCCAGGCAAGTCCGGCTGGAAGGAGGCCCCGGGGAAGACCCAGGACACGCTGGAGGGATTATATCTCTCAGCTGATCTGGGAACGCCTCGGGGTTCCCCCAGTCGAGCTGGTGGAGGTGGCTGGGGCGAGGGAGGTCTGGGTCTCCCTACTTCGGTTGCTGCCCCCGCGACCCGAACCCCGGACAAGCGGAAGATAATGGATGGATGGATAATCACAAAAGGCACATAAGGCAATGTGGAGATCCCAACTTACCTATCCACCTCCACAACACGGTGGCTTAGTGGTTAGCACGTTCACCTCTCAGTGCTAGGGATTCCCGGTTCGAAACATCATCTGGATGGAGTTTCCATGTTCTTCCCGTGTCCGTGTGAGTTTTCCCGTGTCCGTGAGGGTTCTCTGGTTTCCTCCCACAGTCCAAAAAACATGGATCAAGTCAATTGATTTCTCCAAGTTGCCCCATATAGAGTGTGTATGTGCGCGTGTCTGTGTGAATGAGTGTGTGCCCAGTGATGGATTGGCGCCCTGTCCTGGGTGTATCTGTCCAGCTCCCGAAATGTTCTCCCCTGGATGGGCATGGGAAAACCCCCGCGACCCTAATGTAGGCTAATGCGGAAAATAATGGATGGATGGATCCACAAAAGTATAAATTTAAACAATCAAAATTTTTCTAATTTTATCTCTATTATGATTAGTATGATGATGAAGAGGCATGTATTTTGCTTATTGTCCACTTACCATTCTCTTAACTCTTCGTTCATCTTCTCTATGTCTTTCTTTATTAATTAAGACCCTCACAAAGTGGGTATAATTTTTGAGGCAGAATAATTCTCCTTACTTCAGTGACACTGACATGGTGATGTGTTAGTGGGTATTGTGCTGGTATAAGAGAATCAGACTTCAGTGCTGTTAAGATTTTATCAGTGACAATGCTCTGACTAGTCCAACAACCAAAAGGTACACCCACTGGCATCCTGTAGTCAGAAACCCTGGAAGTAGGTGTTTTGTTGTGGTCAGAAATACTGCTGGTTCACCAACCCAAAACATGATACCTGCTCTGTTTGCATCATCAGAAACATTCGTCCTCTTAAAAACTATTTTTAATATATGATTAAACCCAATAGAGTATTAGGTTGCTGCTTGAAGTACAAACTTCAGATGATCCTATTGCAAGTTAAGGCATATGTGTGACTGTCAGTGGAGCAGACAAGGGGGAAAAAGATCCAGCTAGCCTAATAGTTAAAATGTAATCTTTAAAAAAAAAAGCATAGAACAAAAACAATGCCTTGCTCTATATAGATAATTTCATTACCTTTTTGTAATCCTGACCCCAAATTATCTTATATTATTATATTAAATTATATTTGTTGGATGCTGTTAAGGAAAGTTCTGCAAACCATTTTAGAAAAGTAGTCAAAAACGCCCTGTGTTTGCCTGTTTACATGCAAGAACATTGTCAGCCAGAGTTGCTGCTTCAAAGCCGTTGCCACGTGGTTACCCAAAGGCTTTGCAAATAAAATGTCATTGACTTCCAACCACAGGTACAGGTCGGAATCCCTAATATTCACATGATGATGACTAAATATTTCAGCCTTTTTTAAACGGGACGACCTGCTGGCATTTAAAGTTTGCAACTGGCTATAGTAATCACAATGATAACTGATGTACTCATAATTTTTATTATTTAAACCAATATTTTACAACATATTCTTTAATAACTTGGGTCATGTGTGACCTGAAAGTCACTGGTTTTGGAAAATCCGACCACAACACTAAACCTTTGTCCATCCCTATTTTCAATGACATGGTACTTTGTGTGGTCAGGAGGGAGATCTTTGTTCTGCTGACCTTTGCAGTCTATTGTATATCTTTTAACTTTTTCTTTTGGTGATATTGCAGAATTTAAGCCAGGTTTTTTTTTTGCTCTAGCAGATTCTGAATGACTGTGATGAGGTGAACTCATTGCCCAATTCACACTATACACACTTTACTTTATATCTGTATTCTAATAATCTCGACAGCAGGGACTATTTGGGTTGTGGATTATTCTTAGCATTGCAGGTAGACATAGGCTTGTGGTTAAGGAACTAGCCATGTGACCCAAAGGTCAGTTTGATTCCCGGTCCCACCAAGTACTATGGCTGAAGTTCCCTTCTGGCAAGACCTCAACCTCAAATCTCTCCTCGTTCACCATATACCAGACAGCCTACTACTCCGAACACATGTTCTCACTTCACCCAATGTGTGTATACTGTATGTGTGTGTTTCATTGCATGAATAGGTTAAATGTGGAGGACTAATTCCTCTGTGTGTAAGAACAGTAGGCAAAATAGACCCCTTAGTAACACCCATGTATTAGTGACACCCATGTGGTGTGTTCTTGTATGCTGTGCTGGTATGAGTAGATCATACCTTGTACCTTTTTAACTAGTTCATCAGTGTAACTTGAAAACCTTCAGAAGCACTGTTGTCTGATCTACTTATACCAGCAAACACATACTAAAAAAAACCACCATCACATCAATGTAACTGCATTGTTGAGCATCATCCACCACAAAATATCACCTCTCTAAGGATCCTGACCATAAGTGAAGAGTAAAGAGGACAGAGTGTGTAGAGATAGATAGATAAATAGATGAACTAGAGATAGATAGATAGATAGATAGATAGATGAACTACAGTCTATAATTGTAAAACTACAAAGTTTATCCATATGATAAGTAGAGCTGATAAAATGAACAGTTTAGTAACAAAGATGTGTACCTGATGGTGAAAGGTGAGTTTAGTAAATACATAATCTTTGGCTCCATCTTGTGGAGTGTAGAAGCAATATTTGAAAGGTAGTACAAATATAATGGTTAAAAACTATTTAATCGATTGATGCTCTACTCGTTGGCTCCAGTGTTTTTATATAATGACATGCCAAGAATTAAGATATTAGTTTTTGATCTACCATATATATTTATCAGCATTACATTTGGTACAGAATTTCCATATTTTATATACACAGTTTAATTTTAACATGTGAAACCAATCTAATTGCCATGCTATCTGATTTTCTAAAGAAATATAATGACCAGAGCTTCAGAAGTAGTATTCAGGGTTACTTGTACACTACCTCCCTAAAGTGAGATTTTCTGTCAGAACTTGACCTATATTAAATCTTAATTTGGCTACATGAGCATGTCAAATCCCAGAATAATTCTAGTTCCTTAAATGTTGGATGTGGTTGTGTTCTTACAAAGCTGTAGTGATGGGTCTGAATACATCACCAGACTTTAGCAACAAACAGTGTTTTGCAATATCTTTGCCCCTATCTTCAGTCATGTAACAGTATCAAAATGAATGTGCCATTTAACTCTGATTTTAAATTCATAAGCCGTTATTGTCACCATAAAAAAATCATCAGCTTCTACTCCTGTGCTTCTGTGCAACTTAAACTGCCATCTGGATTTTTCTTTTCTTCATACCGTCCATCCATCTATTATCTTCCACTTTTTCCTCTACTAGGGTCGCAGGGGGGTTTCACATGCCCATCTAGGGGAGAGCGTCTCAGGCGCTGGGCAAATACACCCAGGACAGGGCTCCAATCTATCGCTGGGCACACACAAACACACTCTGGGGCAATTTGGAGAATTCAATTGACTTGATCAATGCTTTTAGACTGTGGGGGGGAACCGGAGAACCCGAAGGAAACCCACGCGGACACAGGTAGAACATGGAAACTCCACCCAGATTGGGACTCAAACCGGGAATCCCTAGGCTGAGAGGCGAACGTGCTAACCACTAAGCCACCGTACCGCCCCTTTTTCTTCATACTGATCATATTTAATTTGATAGATAGTTTGTCGTCCTTTAAATCTAAATACTCTATATATATATGAGCAACTTGCACATCAGTTAAGTTAAGTTGGACACAGATATAATGTTTTGTTTTGGAGTAATGTGATTGCCCTGCATTAAAACATATGAGTGTTTACATGCAGTGCATTTTCTAAAGACAGATGTGTACACTGTAAAGACAGATTTGAGGTCTTCTTAGTCATGTCAGTTTCCTCGTGTAAAGTGGACTGTAAATGAGAAGTCCAGGAAATCACCACCCGCCTGCTCCTGGGATGAGGTTTCCATAGCGATCCTGTCAGGGACAGCGTGACTAAGGGTAAAAAGAAGGACTCTTTAAATGGAAGCGTCAGCAGTGTGTGCAGTTTGCTGTATGGTCAGATTCCTGGATTTGACTGTTTATTCATCAGTCTTCAGGCATCTTATGGGTTGCGTAGGCAATCTCCAGGCATGACATGGCAGTTTCTTGCTCTCTGATTGGCTGCACTAAAGCTGCAGTAAGGATGCAGGGCTTTTTTTTCAAACTGCATCACTATTTGCCGGCTGTGGAGGACAGCAGTTAGTGTTGAGCTGATCACCTCTTTTTGGTGAATGAGGCTGGATGGCATGCAGAGATTTAGCTTATTAGATTTCCTCTGTGTTCTACAAGTAAAAGAATTTATAGCCTAAGAAATTCAATGGACTTCAGGAGGGTGTGTTAAAGTTCCTGTCAAGTGCAATATCAAGTCGATAAACAACTGGGAGGACTGGTCTTGGTACTGAGGTTACTGTGGAGCTGTACATGGAAGAAAGTGTTAAGTGAACTGCAGTTTGCTGGTGCCCTCCCTAGGAGTCCTGCACAATTTTTTTTTATATTTGGTGAAACTGGAAAAAAGTGGACGAACATGCGACCTTCTGCTCATCATGTGTTATAAATTGAGATTTTAAACAAACACCATTTAAGAGCTAACAAGGAAAGATGCTACAAGACATGTGGTTGTACCTGCGCAGATGGTATTTGGGATCATCTTTATCCAAGGATACTAGCACAGACCAGTCATCTGAGAAGAACGAACACCTTATTACTAATCCTAATGCTGTTCTGGAGCCCAAAGGACCCAGCACACCACCTGATTTAAGTGGGAATAAGGAGGTTGATGGCTCAGTTGCAGAAAAAAAAGACACAGTGCTGATCCTAGTGGTACCTCCTAAAGACTTTCAGCAGGTACTGTGGGTTTGGTTGCATGACATTCAGCAGAAATGACTCACTGCTATTCATTCATTCATTCATTCATTCATTCATTCATTATCTTCTGCTTAATCCTCTACTAGGGTCACAGGGGGTTTCCCATGCCCATCCAGGGGAGAATGTTTTGGGTGCTGGGCAGATACACCCAGGAGAGGGTGCTAATCTATCGCTGGGCACACTTATTCACACACACACACACACACACACACTATATAGGGCAATTTCAAACATTAAATTTACCTTGAATCCATGTATTTGGACTGTGGGAGGAAACCAGAGAACCCGGAGGAAACCCACACAGACACGGGAAGGACGTGGAAACTCCACCCAGATTGGGATTCGAACCTGGATCCCCCTATTATTACAAATTATTATTTTATCACTCAATATTAAACTTAAAACCTTGATATTGGTTGTAGTTGTACATGTAATTTTCTTTTAATTATAAATGGAAGCCATGCATATGTACACTGTATCTGTCGCCTAAAACATTTCAGTGCAAGTTATACTATCTATACTGTATAACTATACACTTTGCAAACTATACACTGTGTATGTGACAATTTTTTACAATGTTTATTGCTCTAAAATAGAAATGGATTTAAAAATCAGTGAGACAATGTTTTGCAAACAAACTTTAGATGACGGAAGCTACCATGATGACTGATACAAAATGTACAAAATGTAAAAAACCTGGTCTTAATTTTAGTACGGTCATCTTCATAGCTGTTTGCAATAGATTTATGGCTGGCTGTCTTGGCAGCTCAAAGATGCCAAGACCTGAGCAGAGGAAGGAGCGCAGTGTAATGACACACTGCATGATTTACCACAGGTGAACGCTTCACTGGATAGCACACATGTTCAAAAGCAATCAGTATAGGGACTATAAAAATTAAAAGGGATGTCCATCAGTTTGCTATAAATGACTGGCTGGATTTGTAAGGTGTAAGGTTTATCTACAATCATATTCCACAAGTGAGGAATGCACTAACTATTTGGTAACTTGAATTGTTGTTCATCCATCCCTATCTATATAGATAGCTGTCAGTGAACAGAATGTTACATATTTTCATAAAGATGCTAATCTGCGATGTGATGGTTCAGACTGACTTCTGGACTTCCTGTCTGAACAATTTACGTTTTTGGGGAAATGAATTGCACCTGAATTAATTTTCATTTAGCTTCAAGAACATTCTTTTGTCATTTATTCTGTTTAGCAGTTTAATTAAAAGCCTTAAAGTTTGTGTACAATTTTTAAAAAGTGCAATAGTGGTGTTTAAGCTGTAATAATCATAGTAGTGGTGTTAAACCTTTGCCCCATAGACTGGTCTTTATTTATATAATGGCACATTATGGCCAAAAGTGTCAGGACAGCTACATTACACTTTTTTATTTTATTTTTTAAAAAGATACAGTTCTAAACTGCCCCCCCCCCCATTTTGCAGTTATTACAGAACTATTCTGGGAATGCTGGGAATTTTTGTCCATTAATCTAGAATATGTTTGTGAGTTCAGACATGAATCTACAATGCAAACCTTGCTTACAGTCTCCTTTAGTTCATCCCAAAAATTTTGGATGGGGTTGAGTAGTAGAGTCAGTGGGGTTCTTCCAAACTAAACTCACACAATCAGGTCCTTCTGGATCTTGCTTTGTGACACAGCCATAAATTGTTAAAACAGAAATTGTCCTTTCCTAAAAACCTTCTCCCAAGAATAAAATGTACAATTATTTAACATGTATGTCTATGTACTGGATTCATAACAGTATGAAACTGTATATAAAGAGTTATTGTCCAAGCAAAATGTTTGTACACCAGTCGAAATGTTCTTTAGGTTTTGACAACAAGAATATTTTCTCTGGGGTTGGAGTCTATGGGAGTCTCATTAGTAGTGACTCAATAACACAACGTCCTCTGAAACAGCAATATTTCTGTTACACAGTGTACCAGTTCAAGGTCATTCACATAATAACATTGAGGCATAAATGAATGTCAAAACCTGTATTTATTGAGCCACCTCAGGAAACAAACAGGATGTGGATTAACAGTATTACAGGTTCAGGCTCAGTAATACTATTAATTACTTCTGCGCAAGTGCAAAGATGCTTACCTTAAAGAATGCGTGCAAACAAGACAAAATAAATTGATTGACTGATGACACTTTATTAATCCCACAATAGTGAAATTTTTTAATAAAAGATACGGTCCTAATATTGCTACACTGACTATGCTATGATGGTTGGGGAAAACCTTGTCCTTCCCAGCCTCTTTAATAGAGCATCGTCTAAGCGCCACTCATGCCAATGGGAAGCGAGAGCCACAGACGGCGCTCAGCTCTTGTCAATAGTAGTGGGTTGCTGTCATACGACTCTCTGAAAACATTTTCTTTCAGTGTGTATGATGAGTTTTATGGTGCTCAGCTGCCAAAAGACAACAGTGTGGTGGTACCACGTGTGCTGCTCCTTGTTCCGCTCCATGTGTGGTGTCATGTGTAATGTTCCAGCATTGCATCTTTGAATCACTCAGTGCCAGGATCAACAACTGGCTATAGATCCATCTAAGACTAATCGCCATGGCAAAGTGCAATGCTTTGCTGTTGTCAATCTTGTGGCTTGTGGCTCTTGTACAAAATCAGCTAAAGATATGTCTAAGCTTTTAGATATTTCTATAAAACAGCATTTATTATAAAGAAAAAAACCTTGTACACAAGGAACAATATTGTCTGGGGAAATTAAGGATTTGGTTGTTATACCAGCTCTGTTAATAAGTACATGTCAGTTGCAGATCTGTTTCCTATCAGCATTCATCACATGGTTACTGTAAACATTACGCAGCACTTGACTCAGTCATGTCATATCCAAGTTAAAATGACCGAATGAATCGTGTTTTAAATATATACAAACAATAGTCTTGTTACAGATACTGTATTCTACACACTAGTACAGCTCTTTATTTCATGTCAGTCTCTGTAAGGAAAGAAGGGTAAATAAGGTAAACTTAAAGTTTTAATAGCCAGGTGATATTTTTACCTGTTTGTGTGTTTTGAAGTACATAAGGTTTATGAAGGGGACTATGTTGTGCTTGTTCTATGTAGATGATGTCATCACTGCCAGCTTGCCACTGTTGGGGCCTTTGAGGAAGCATTTTATATATTTACAGTGCATCTGGAAAGTATTCACTTTTTCCACATTTTGTTACGTTACAGCCTTATTCCAAATTGTATTAATTTAATCTCTTTCCTCAAAATTCTACACAAAATACCCCATTATGACCATGTGAAAAAAGTTTTCTTGAGAGTTGTGAAAATTTAGTAAAATTAAAAAACAAAGAAATCATATTTACATAAAGTATTCACAGCCTTTGCTTAATACTTTGTAGAACCACCTTTGGCGGCAACTACAGCCTCAAGTCTTTTTGAATATGATGCCACAAGCTTAGCACACCTATCTTTAGGCAGTTTTGCCCATTCTTCTTTGCAGTACCTTTGAAGCTCCATCAGGTCGATGGGAGACGTCTGTGCACAGCCATTTTCAGATCTCTTCAGAGATGTTCAATCGGATTCAAGTCTGGGCTCTGGCTGGGCCACTCCAGAACATTCAAAGAGTGGTCCTGAAGCCACTCCTTTGAGATCTTGGCTGTGTGCTACGGGTCGTTGTCCTGCTGAAAAAGTAACCCTCGCCCCAACCTGAGGTCAAGAGCGCTCTGGAGCAAGTTTTCATCCAGGATGTCTCTGTACATTGCTGCATTCATCTTTCCCTCTATCCTGACTAGTCTGCTAGTTCCTGCTGCTGAAAAACATCCCCATAGCATGATGCTGCCACAACCATGCTTGACTGTAGGGATGGTATTGGCCTCGTGATGAGCAGTGCCTGGTTTCCTCCAAACATGACGCCTGGCATTCACACCAAATAGTTCAATCTTTACTAAGTTTACCTAGTAAAGTTTACTTTACAATAGTTTACTAAGCAGTGGCTTTTGCCTGGCCACTCTGCCATACAGGCCTGATTGGTGGATTGCTGCAGAGATGGTTGTCCCTCTGCAAGGTTCATCTCTCTCCACAGAGGAACGCTGGAGCTCTGACAGAGTAATCATCGGGTTCTTGGTCACCTCCCTGACCAAGACCCTTCTCCCCTTATCACTCAATTTAGACGGCCGGCCATGTCTAGAAAGAGTCCTGGTGGTTCCAAACTTCTTACATTTACGAATGATGGAGGCCACTGTGCTCATTGGGACCTTCAAAGCAGCAGAAATTTTTCTGTAACCTAAATTCCTGATTTGTGCCTCGAGACAATTTTGTCTCAGAGGTCTACGGACAATTCCTTTGACTTCATGCTTCGTGTTTGCCCTCTGACATGCAGTCAACTGTGGGACCTTATATAGACAGGTGTGTGCCTTTCCAAATCATGTCCAATCAACTGGATTTACCACAGGTGGACTCCATTTAAGCTGTAGAAACATCCCAGGGATGATCAGTGGAAACAGGATGCACCTGAGCTCAATTTTGAGCTTCATGGCGAAGGCTGTGAATACTTATGTAAATGTGATTCCTTATAAATTTTCAAAACTCTCAAGAAAACTTTTTTCACATGGTCATAATGGGGTATTTTGAGGAAAGAGTAATGAGAACATAGAAACTCCACCCAAATGGGGATTCGAACCGGGAATCCCTAGCGCTGAGAGGCGAACGTGCTAACCACTAAGCCACCTTGCCGCTGTGTATTTATCCTTTTTATTTTAAAACGGTTGTAACATTCAGTTTGTTTAATCATTCATTAGTTATATTGGATAAAATTTATTTATTTTATTTATTTATTTACATTTACATATGAAATGTCTTTTAGCAGTGGATAGCACATTCAGTTCTAATAAATGGTGGTTTTGGCTGAAAATGTTTGAATAAACGAAGCTGAGCTTCGGCAGAAAAGCATAAATCTGTTTTAGGAGTTAGTCACAGATGAGACAGTTTTAACAAAGTTTTGATTTGAAATACCGTAACTTTGCGACAGTTTGCGCATTCAGAAAAATTCTGACGGTTTCTAAAAGCTGAGAAGCTGCTCTTTACAGACAACATACAGTTATTACGGTAACTTTACTCCCGATACCGGCGAAAAAAATGTCTCCCTCACTCACTCACGCACACACAAAACTTAGAGGCACAAACAGCTGATGGTGACTCCATCGTTTGATCCCGTTGTTGGAGGAGAGGCTGCATAGAAAACTGCCCTCATTTGATCCGGGGCTACTGACAAAACATCCCCGAAAAGCCCAGCTCTAGCGACGCCCCTGGATGGATGGATGGATTTAAGATCCAATACAAAAAGCTATTTTCTTGGTCAGCGCAATATTAGCGTACATTTTGCGACGGGTTTGTGAGAAATGCCGCGTGTGTGTCTAGTTGACTGACAGCCTTCAGATTAAACCGACCAATAAACGCGTTCATATGGTATAGCCGCGTGCTTTCCTGACCAATCACATCACAGCAGACGTAGGCGGGCCCTTTCCTGTTTGTATTAAAGCCGGTGAAAGTGCCGCGTGCGACAAGTGTAATGCAGCTAATAGCGAAGCGAGTATTTATTAATTGATCTTATTTAAGGACATATTAATTTTTTACACATTCTATCGATATGCTTTGCCTGTGTCTTTACGTGCCTGTTCCCGACGCGGCTCAGACAGAATGTGAATATTTCGAGTCTAACGGGTTACCAGCGGAGCTGAAGTCTCTGTTTAAACTGGGTTTAATCCTGCCGTCTCAGGAGTTTACCACCTACAGGAGGTGGAGACAGGTAATTATTCTATATACCTGCGATACATCAGCTTTGTTCTCTTATCTACTCTTATTTGTTTTATCATCGACACTTTATGGTGTTTATTAAATTTAGATTTTGAAACACCTGATCTCATCCACTGAGATGCTATCCCATTCAGTCTCATGTCTGATCTCATTCAAGATAATCTGGATTAATCGCTGTCTCCTGTGATGCAGACAAGATCTATTCTTGACCTGGTAGATTAATGACATTATTTCAGTACCAAGGTCATTCTCTAATTTTCAAGTAATGTTTTAAAATACTAACAGTAGAAGTCAATTACAGAATAAATAATTGAATAATCACTATGCCTTTTTAAAATCTGTATACACCTGATAGGATATAGTCCTATAATAACACAATATTACAAGGTATTTTTGTGATAATCTTCTTGGCCATATGACAAAGCAATATCAAGTTTTATTATTTTTAATAACAGAGTACTGACAAACAACAAAATTACAGTAAAAATATTATAGTACAACAAAATTAATGTTAAAGTTGAATTTAGAATAAATATGTTTTAAATATTTAGTAGAATAATTCATGGCAGCAAAGTGACTTGAGGTTAGCACTTTCGCCTCTCAGCGCTGGGGATCCAGGTTTGATTTCTGACATGGATGGAGTTTCTCCCTGTGTCCGTGTGGGCTTTTTGCAGGTTGTATAATTTTCTCAAACAGTCTAAAAACATGGATTTAAAATTAGCTGCTCTAAATTGCCCCTATATAATCTGTCTGTCTCTGTGCTTGTGTGACCACCCAGTGATTGATTGGTGCCCCCTGTCTTGGGTATATCTGCCCAGCATCCAAAATGTTCTACCCAGATAACCATCGAGAACCCCACCACGACCCTAGTCCTCAGCATAGGATTATGCGCAAGATAATGGATGGATACAATTTAACAAATCTGAAAACATTTTATTCTATTTATTTTTTTAAAGTAACCAACTCTGATTTTGTAAAAAAAAATAATTACAAAAAACAATAATGTCACACAAGTAATGTGTGATACAAATGTGATACATGCAAGTGTGGACAATTACTTAAAAAAAGGAAATTATGAGTATTTATCATGTGAAAGTAGTTACCACATGACTTGCACTAACATATTATACCAGTATTATCACAAACGATACTATATGGCAAACCTTTATACCTGATTATGCACTTGTATTTTTAAAATTTTATTTAATTTAATTTTCCACCATCAGTGTCTGACATCACAAATGCTCTTCTGGCTATAAGAGCAGAAAAGCCCACAGCTCTTTAAACTTAATTATGAATTAAACACCTGCTGTTAGCTGAGATTAACTACTTGCTATTCCTCAAATCCTTATTGAGTCACATTATTTTTAATAATAAGATTTTTGGCTTATTAATTTGATGCCATGGTCATGATGTAACACATTTCAGATATAAGCATGTGTTGTGAGTTAACACAATGTATACTGGATATTTTAAGGAGTTCTTGGTTTAGTGAGCAACCCATGTAGTAGAGTACTGACTTTAAGTTCAATTTATTTATTTATATAGCCCTTTTTACAACAGTACATTGTCACAAAGCAGCTTTACAGAATGAAAAGCCTTTAAACCCCCAAAGAGCAAGCCGAAGCGACAGTGGCAAGAAGAAACTCCCCTTTATGTTGTTATTTAAGGAAGAAACCTTGGGAGGACCAAGACTAAGTGGGGGACTCATTCTCCTTGAGCGGCCAGCAACAACAATGTAGGACAGATAATTAACAAATGGAAAAACTCCAGTCCAATTGATATTCAGGTTCCATTCAGATTCAGGTTCCATCCAGGGGTTATTTCTTTGTAGGGGTAATGGCTTTGAGTCTGCGATGCCACTGCTAACTGGCCTATAACCATTATATTATAACTAAAGTGTAAATCATTCTTGTTAGATAAGACCTGCTTAATACTGGGAATGTGAACATTCACAACTTTGAGACATGTTGGAGTCGATCATAGTGTTCTGTTCCTATATCTGCAACCCACTGCAGCATAGTATGTTTTAACCTGTAGTATGTTTACTAACCTGTCTGCTTTAGCTTTTAATGAGTTCTATTAATGCTCTAAATATCTATAATAATTAAACTTTTCCTGTAGAAACAAATGCAGAATGAAACCCAAATTAAGTACATCAATTGAAAACTTTATTTAACAGTTTGTAATGCAGAGCAACATGTGTATTTAATGTACTTTTATTTTCATTTGATGTAGAATAACTTGACTGATTCCTGACCTCAAGCCCATCATTTGAGATGCAGAAGAGAATTTGAAAAATCAAATACTAATGTTTTAATCAGAGGACCTGGCCTTCAAATTTTCATTTTAGTTCATTAAAAATCCGTTAATTAGGCTATAGGCAGGTTGAGGTATCTTAGTGATTGGGGTGTTGGGCTATCAATCTGAAGGTTGGGTGTTCAAATCCATGCTCATTAATGGTACCATGTGGGTTGTTGTGCAAGGCCCTTAACCCCCATTGCCCCAGAAATGATTCAGTAATATGAGGCCAAATGTCATGTTTGTACACTTGTAAGTCTTTTTGCTTAAAAAAATACAATCTCGAAATGCGCAGGTAAAAGATTTTTTATTTACATATGGAAATTTGTCTGAATAAAACTTTCATACATATTTTATTACATGTAACTTTATTAAATGTAGAAATCATCAAGATTATATTATATTATTTATTCAAGATTATATTGTAGGAAGTTACAGTATGATGGACTTTGTGGTTGTTTTGATGTTCTTATGACCAATCCCTAGTATGGTTCATGTTTTACATAAATACATTACATCACAGATCAGACTATCGCAGTAGAGGGGTGTAAGTATCTGTCAGGAACAATCAGTATATCTTTCTTATAAAATGTTTAGTCCTTTTTTGAAAAAATATTTTTTATGTTTAATGATGTGATTATGTGTACAGTAGACATTATGACCTTTACTACACTACTGTGGTAAAATACAACTTCTATATAATTAATTAGTAGATATTTTATTAATATATTTTTATTTTCAATATAGTTGGTACCTGTGGTTTAAAAACTTAATTTTATACTTCATACTTACACATGAACTCTTATTAGCCTTTTTAGAAGACGTCCTATAATTTGTACGATTCTTACTTCAGAGAAAGATATTTTTGGCTGACTTTAACAATGGGGGGTTCAACAGTTCACTTGTTGCATAACTAAGTCTGAGTCAATCAGCTGATGGCAAATCTCTGTACTAACTGATGAGCAAAAAAACAACAATTTATGATGATAAAATTGTGGAAAATAAAGATTACGAATCAGGAAGGAGGTGTTTCCAAACTGCTGTAGTTTTATTCTAAACTCCTTGGTGAAACAGCTGGAATACGTTTAAAGTACTAACCAAATATCCAGTCAAAAGTTTGGACATATTCCCTTCTTGCTCTATTATTATTTTTTCCACCTACCATATAGTTAGACTTTGTAGCTTTTGTTTTGTTAGTCCCCTGTTGGTTCTCTGTTCTCTATTGGTCAGGAGACAGAACAGGTATAATTTGGGTGGTGTATTGTTTGTCAGTTGTACAGTGACACTGATGTGGTGAGGGGGTTTTAGTGCAGCAGTGCTGCTGTAGTTTCATATAAACACCTCAGTGACACTGCTGGGATAGGAATAATGCACCAACCAAATAATCCCTGCTCTGTGGTGCTACTATTGGGGTCCTGACCATTAGAGAACAGAGTAAAGGGAACGTACACAGTATGTACTTCTAGTCCACAAACAGACTTTTTAGAACTACAAAGGCCATCTTTATGGTAAGTGGAACTGAGAACATTGATTACATTTACTTTACATTTGATCATTTAGCAGACGCTTTTATCCAAAGCGACTTACAAGGTGAGCACAGGGTTAATCACAACATCCCTGGAGCAATGAGGGTTAAGGGTCTTGCTCAAGGACCCACACTGGTAACTTCAGTGGACCTGAGATTTGAACCCCCAACCTTCAGATTGATAGTCCAACACCCTAACCATTGAGCTACCACTCCCTCCCATTCAATTGATATTGAATATGGATATGGATATTGAATGGAGCGAAAAGGAAGCTTTTCCAAAGTTTTGATGGGTACTGTATGTGAGCTGAACTGCACTAGAAAATATCTGGTAGTGGGAGTAATGGTGAGCATTTTAAACACAGCTTTTGAGTCTATCCTCATCTTCCTGAGTTCCATAAAGTGTGCAATCATTTTGTTATATAATATCTTTCTTGCAGAATTGACACTAAATCATTTCTAAAACTAATTACAAAAACTTGGTAGAATTTTTAACGATGCCAAATTGCATTGCACATGCAAAAGCATTGCACATACTGTTTCCCAAATAGAGAATTATTGTTCAGATTTTATTATTAGTAATGAATGGGAAATGCGTGGCACAAAGGCGTAGGTGCTGCTCACAGTGATGAGGTCCTGGGTTTGATCTCTTGGTTGGGTAACCAATACTTGTTAATGCCCATGATAAGGTTACTGATCTGCTAAAGCGAAATGTTGGGTTTTAGCCCCAGCACTGAAGCCATTTATTCACTGTTGAATTGTTTTGATTGTAATCGGTCACGTTGCTAATGGTGATTGTCAAATAATGTATGTGTAATCAAAACTCTGTTCTGCTATGTTATGTCTGATGTTTTAAATATCAAAGGGCCTTAAAACAAAGTGTATACATTGAAAGTTATATTACCTGTGGTGGTAACAGGTTCTAAGTAATTGGAAGAATTTTAAAATACTTCCTTTTCTCAGTGGCTTTCTGATCTGTAAGCAATAAACCTCTGCCAAGAAGCAGATTTTCTGGTATTACTTCATAATAACTTTCTGATATCACTGCCCATATACGCCATAGGATGGTAAATATTTAACAGGCTGTACTCAAAGCAAGAGCATTTTGCCTGCGGTTTCATTCACAACATTCGTTTAGGACTTGTGACTTGAACAGACTACTTGGAATACTGCCCCTTTCCCAGTATGTTTATTAAAAACATGATGTCTTTTTTTCTGAGAGAACAAAGTTAACAATTACAAAGAATGGTATCTATTCTTGTTTATCCCACATGTTCGGGGTATGGTTGATCCTAAAGGGCTTGTAGAGAACTCTCTTATAAGCACTTAGCCTTTAAAAGCCTCATCTCCTCTGCTCATGAACAGTAAATTGGTCTTGCTCCAAACACCACTAATGGTTATGACTGTGTGCAAACCTTTCAAACGGTTCCATACAAACAAAGGACATATGGCAGTAGCATCCTAAAATCCATCATCACCATGGCTTTGAGAACCACCTGCCCTATTCATGTCAACCACGCTTTCCTCTTTGTGGGTTTCAGAAAATAGTGAAAGCTGGAGATAAGGACCTGGATGGCCAGCTGGACTTTGAGGAGTTTGTGCACTACCTTAGAGACCATGAGAAGAAATTGAGGCTCGTCTTCAAAAGTCTAGACAAAAAAAATGATGGTAAGTTTTGCAATCACCCACCTTAAAAAAGTTATGTTAATATGGAGTGTCCACCTTACTAATCCTCTGGATATGAAAGTGTTGACTCCTATTAAGGAGGTTTTTAAGTTGCTGTTTTCTTGTTAAACATAGCATGCTGCATTCTCCTTCTAAGTGTAAGTGACAGTCTGTAACAAATAATTTGGTACATACATCTCATCTCGTTATGTTCTGCTTAATCCTGTACAAGGGTTGCGGGGTGGGGGTGTTCCCCATTCCCATACAAGGGAGAATGTTTCGGCTGCTGGGCAGAAAACCTAGGAAAGTGTGCCAATCTTTCTCTGGCCACACATACAAACTATACATTGAGGCAGATTAGATAGGGTATTTAGAGGTAAATTAGAACAGCAAATATATATATATATATATATATATATATATATATATATATATATATATTAATAATGTATGTATTTAATAAATATTTTTGGACTGTGAAAACTCCACCCAGATCGGGATGCGCACCTGTATCCCCAGAGCTGAGAGGCGGATGTGCTAACCACTGAGCCACCGGACCGCATGGTACAAATATGTGGTGCCAGTAAAAAAAATAACATCAGCAAAGTGTGATCCCCTGATTTCTCTGTGTGTGGTTCTAGTAGTACTGCAGAGTTCACTGAGTTTATTTTACAGTTACTCAGATGGCAAATGCCAACCATAATTCCATTAGGTTTAAACTGTGACGCCACTTGGATCATTTATGGTGCACACACAAAAAAAAAACCTGTTTTTTTCACAAGTGACAATATAACACCAGATAATGCAAAGTATTTGTTTGCTGCTATTTTAGAATATTACTCAGTAAACACAAGCACACTCTGATGGAAAGGAATAATTCTTATAAGTTCCTTTTGTGATGCAAAAAGGCTAACACACTCTGAATGGCTTATTTAATCCCATGTTGTCTGGGGGACCTGGCTAACCCACCAAGGGCTGAACTGGCTTGTCTTATCTTTTTGTCTTAAGGTTTATTGGCTTCTTACTGTCCCCGTTAACATTTCAGCATGATTCTTGTATACCACATAGTTCCAGAAGTATTTCTTTACTGATTGTAACTGGTTTTTAAGCACAGTACTCGTCTTTATAACACATTTATTACATGTGAAGTGTCTCACTGTCCACCCAGGTCACATTGATTCTCAGGAGATCATGCAGTCACTCAGAGATCTTGGAGTTCATATCTCAGAGCAACAGGCTGAGAAAATTCTTAAGAGGTGAGTTCACCATGAACACCGATAGATGGATTACTCAACTGGTTCTATACCATGTCTATACTACAGCCGGGTATCTAGGAGCAAAATCAGACCTACAGTACCAGTCAAAAGTTTGGACATGCTCTATTTATTGTCCATGATATCAGTTCCACTCACGGTAAAGATGGACTTCGAAGTTCTACAATTCTAGACTGTAGTCCATCTGTTTCTGGACTACAGTTCATACTGCATACGTCCCCTTTACTCTGTTCTCTAATGCCCAGGACCCCAATAGTAGCACCACAGAGCAGGTATTATTTGGTTGGCGTATTATTCCTATCCCAGCCGTGTCACTAAGGTGTTTAAATGAAACTACAGCAGCACTGCTGCACTAAAACCCCCTCACTGCATCAGTGTCACTGCACAACTGACATTAAACAATACACCACCCAAATTATACCTGTTCTGTGATGCACCTGACCAATAGAGAACAGTGAACCAACAGGGGACTAACAAAAAAAGAAAAGATGTACTACAGTCTATAATTGTAAACTATATTGTCCATCTATATGGTAAGTGGAGAGAATAGAGAATGGAGCAAGAAGTGAGTGTGTCCAAACTTTTGACAGGTACTGGCACACTTGAGTTTGTGCAAATCAAGATCCGAGAATCCATAGCAGAACACCAGCTATGTAAAACAATGAATTTGTGATTGCGGCGTTGGCTTAAATCTGCATGAAATGAAGTTGTGAGGAGCTGGTGGTCTGAAGATGTGTTCATCCTGTCTGTGTAAATCTTTCAGCATTCTCTCGACTCTCTCTCCACATCTTTCTCTTTGTCCCTTCTTCTTTTTCTGTGCCTTCCCAGAATTAGGAGGGGCCATTGGGCTCCCATAATGTAGTAAGTAGGCCGTCACCTCTCTCTTACTGCACGGCTCTTTCAATTTACTTTCTGCTCTTCTAGTTCTATTCTGAATCGTTTTAATTTTTGTTCTATGAAGAAAAGTGAGTTACTATAATGAACGTGCTACATATGTTTTTGAATGTACCTTGGGCTGCAAAATCGAGAAACTTTTTCAGAGAACATTTGCATATTTGTTTCTTTATAGCTGTTTATAGCCAAATGGCTCTGCTTTAATGTATATGGTTAAAGGTTTACTCTTTCCATTCTCAACAGTATGGACAAGAATGGCACAATGACCATCGACTGGAATGAGTGGAGAGATTACCACCTGCTGCACCCTGCGGACAACATCCCTGAAATTATCCTCTACTGGAAACATTCGACAGTAAGACAAATATTAATTACACTAAATGACCAAACATGTAATCACATCCCATTAAAAGTGGGTCTAGTTCATCCCACAGGTGATGGGTTAGAGTTGAGGTGAGGGCTCTGTGTGGGAGTTTCCACACCAAACACTCACAACCATGTGCTCATATAATGTGGGGTGCAGCCATGCTGGAACCAGGAGTGGGTCTTCCCCAAAATATTTCCATATCCAACTAGAATTTAAATGACTGTCAAAGTAAATTTTTAGTCTCAATAAAATATTATAATTAAAATAAAATAAAATAAATTAAAATAATTATATGACATGTACAAGTTTAGACAATGTAGATGTCTATGTAGACAAATGTATTGGGACACACCTTTTAATCGTTGATTCAGACCCATTTCCAGAGGTAGATTAAATCAACACACAAGAATTTGTACTCCACATTTGTGCAGTGAAAAACACATACAGTATAAAGAAGCCTTGGACAGTCTTGTACATCGCACTCAGGGAGCAATTGGGGTTAGGTGCATTGCCCAAGGGCATAGTACTTGGTGGGACCGGGAATAGTGCCAGATTTCTAAGCCACAAATCTATCAAAAGCACCCAGCCACGGTTGTGTGGTTCCAATTTTGAAGGGAAAAGTTTGGGGAGGAGACCCCTTTCTCCTCCTTCATGGCTGTGGTCCAGTGCACAAAGCAAATAAAATTAATAAAAAGTAAATTTAATTGATACCCATAGAGCTCTCATCAAAACCCTATTAATCATTTAACACTGTGAAGCTAAAAATAAGAAGCTTACGACTGTTAAGTCCTTAACATCAGCAACATAATTGTTCTGAATGATGGAAATATATTTCTAAAATACTAATCACAATCACTATGGATTGGTGCACCTGAAAGAAACCTGCTTGGACACCAGGAGAACATGCAAACTCCATACAGAAAAGTACCTGGAATTAAAACGAGGACCTTCACAGCACTGAACACTCATTCATTTAGATCAGTTAATCCTAAGTCTATTAATACACTTTCAGTAGCATCAGCTCTGATCAGGGTCAATGTTTTCCAGTGGTAATCCTGTTAATCTATGAGATTAGCAGTCACACTGTTTAACATCATGTTTCCTACTGTTCAGCACTCGGTGGGTTAGGCTACTAGCCACCTTCTAAAAATTACAGGCAGAAAACTTTCCATTTACTTCAGGCAAGTTTTCTTGCTGGTTCTGTTTATTTTTGTGATGGTTTTGTCTATATATCATGTATGGGCAAATATGATTATTGATATTCTTTATATTTAGTAGACAGAACGGTGGCATAGTGATTAGGCCTCTGGTCTCACAGCAGACATGGGTCCTTTCTGTGGAGACTTCATGTAGAAGGATGGATGCTCCTTGCTTGCCGAGAATATCTAGTGCCCAGTGAGAGTAGTTTAGATTAAGAATAAAGGAATTTAACTCATTGATTGTTCTCAGGTCAAGATCATGTTACGACATTAATGTTCAAAAAGCAGTTTTTAATGTGGCTCTTGCTTTCTGTGGTGTATCTGGTGTGTATCAAAGATATTTTCAAATAGCCCACTTCTTAACTATTTTCTAGAAAGTAATTTGTTACTAAATTTTTTTTCTTCTCTCATTGTCCATTTCATCAGTTCCACTTGCCATAGATGCAATTTGTAGTTTTTCAATTACTGACTATAGTTCATTGGTTTCTCTACATACTTTATTTGTTTCCTTAACTCTGTTCTTTGTATATGTACATACAACACTATGCGGCATCTGTGACAACTGCAATTTCCCCCTAAGCAGGACCCCACAGAGCAGGCATTATTTGGGTGGATGATTAGCACTGCAGTTATTCTGACATGATGGTAGTGTATTATGGTGTTACTGTGTTGTGCTGATACAAATGGATAAGACACATACAGGTTTGGTGATCATCCGGAATCAACACTGATATTAATATTAATATCTAATATTATATATTATGTAGAATATCTAATATTGATCTGTATTTCCATTTATGGTACATGATTTAAAATAAGGTTTTGTATATCACACATTAATAGGAATGTGAAGCAGTCAGGGGTGTGCTTTGTTGTCAGTAATCTCATAACCAATTAAGATTTAAGGACTAGAAATACCCAGTTTAATTAAATGTTATAATGTAAGCAATAAGGCACTCGAGAATGTGCAATATTGTGAATAAATCACAGGAATGACGTGTTATTAGACACGATGCATAGTGGACTAATTACTAATTTTTTCTGTGATTTCTTTTCAAAATAATGCACAACTTTGTGTTCCTTATTGCTTTTAAAAAAACAGTTTCAAACACACTATAACACTGCAATCAAAAAAGATTTGATTTATAAATTCATTTACTCTAAGCAAAATAAAGTAATAAACTGGTCTTCCACAACATAATCTTGCCTGTTTTTTAAAGTGAAAGTTAATGGCTGACTGTTTCTGGTTTCTCTAAAAATCATATACTGCTTTCTAGTGGGTAAATTACAGTACGCAGTTTATAAAAAAAAAACACGAATATAGCACGAATTGATGCGAATGTGAAGCATCAGAGGAAAGGATTATTGACAATGTCACGGCTGAACAAACGGCTTGGCCAGTCCAATCTAAGGACCAGAACGACCTGTTTAAAAAACATGTACTCAACATGTATTTACTCACTGTGCACTCCATTAGACACACCTACCTTATTGCTCCCCCTTATAGATGTTACATCAGAGAACGTGTGTCGTGTGTTAGTGGTTATCTAATCCTTATCGTTGCTCACAGCATGCAGAGTACATGATCATTTACAGGATTATTCTCCATCCAGCAGCATCACCAAGGTGTTCTAATCAGAGAATAAAGAGGATTTTGTAGAAGTATTTAGATAATCAGTCTGTAATTCTAAACCTACAAAGTTTGTCTATTTGATAACTGGACTGATATAGTGCACAATGAGAGTAAAAATGCATTTACACTACATAAACATTTCTAGACGTCTTACTATTCTAACAAATGTTAGTAGTGTTATGCTAAATGTTTAGATAGAATGTATTCTTTATGAGGTTTGCTGTGTCACTTTACCTTAAGATATTTGGAGATGGTATGAAACACACATGAGTGAGATGTTTGACCAGAATACAAATCAGTCTCTTGCATTATTTTCTTGAATAATCTTGAAACTAATCACTGATAATGCTTTTTACCTAGATATTTGATGTTGGGGAAAGTTTGATGGTACCCGATGAGTTTACGGCAGAGGAGAAGAATACAGGAATGTGGTGGCGGCACCTGGTGGCTGGAGGTGGAGCGGGCGCAGTGTCCCGCACCTGCACAGCCCCACTTGATCGACTTAAGGTTCTTATGCAGGTAAAGCTCTTCAATGTCACGTATGTCCTAACTTGTTTTATCTCCTATATTAGAAAGTAAATGAAAACTACACTCATGATGATGAGCATGTTTGCCTCTCAGTGCTGGGGATCCAGGTTCGAATCCTGATCTGTCTGGAGTTTCCAGTTTTTCTCCCTGTCAGTATGGGTTTCCCACAGTCTAAAAACATGGTTCAAGGTAAATTGGCTGCTCTAAATTACCTCTATTTAGTCTATGTGCTTGCGTAAGTGATTGTATGCCCAGCAATGGACTAGCGACCTGTCCTGGGTGTATCTGCCAAGTGCCTGAAATGCTCACTTCCGGATGTGCATGGGGAACCAGCTATGACCCTAGCATAGAATTACTTGTGGATGATGAGGACACATTTCAATATGTGCTCATATTATTTGTTTAAGAATAAACTGAAACATAAACACTATATAGACAAAAATATTGCAATGCCAGCAATATTTACCCTGCATATCCAAAGGTGTTGGATGGGGTTAATGTCAGGGTTCTGTTTAGGCCAGTACCTGGCTATGATTTAATAGACAGTGCTGTGTGCACTGGGACACTGTCATGCTGGATCAAAAAAAAAGCCTGGTAACTGATCTAAAAAACCTGGTAACTGATCTATTTCATATTTGTGATTATTTTAAAATTTACTTGCCAAACATCTTATACCTTTGCTGCTAGGGATGTGGGCAATATATTTTTGTATTGTTCTGTTTGAATGGCTTAGAATGCAGATATGTATGAGTTGTAAAGATGTGTTATTGATTGGTGTCTAAGGCAGCAATATATAAGTCAAGGTCCATGTGCAGTTCCACATATATCACAAGACGTAACAATGGTTCAAAGGTTTTAAATGGTGTTTCTTCATTGCTTAACGCACAGTTTGTTTACAATGGTGTGTTCCTTTGACTGCTTGTGATTCTGCAGGCTGATTCACTTATAAAACGAGACTTGGAGGTTATTATATGATTTAATCCAAACACCTCAGTATAAATGTTCTTTGTTATTGAGGCCATGTACTACCCTATTTTACCAATCTATTAACGTGGTAGCTTGATTAAAGGCGTGTCTTTGCTATTGCAGCGATGAGAAAAGTACACCTTGTACAGTTCAAAAGGTGCCAAAGGGACATGCTAATCCTCTTTATTGATGGGTGTGTTTTGTATTTTTTTTTGTTAGGTTCATGCCTCTCGAAGCAACACCATGTGCATCGCAGGGGGTTTCTCTCAGATGATTCGAGAAGGTGGACTGAAGTCCTTATGGAGAGGAAATGGCATTAATGTCATAAAAATCGCACCCGAATCAGCAATAAAATTTATGGCCTATGAGCAGGTGAGAATCATCCATTTTTTTCTTAATAGATCATCAAAAAAGATGGGTGTCCTCCTTGTATAGATGCAGGAACACTGCTACACCAATCACTCCTTACTCCATGGTGCAGGTCTCTGTGACCTGAAAGCTATAAAACTCAGAGGGATCAGCTGCAATCAAGCCTCCTTGCACTGCAACACTGCC
The DNA here is from genome assembly GCA_019802435.1 of Corydoras maculifer. NCBI lineage: Eukaryota > Metazoa > Chordata > Actinopteri > Siluriformes > Callichthyidae > Corydoras > Corydoras maculifer. Next base: position 31,120 of record JAFMOD010000403.1, read on the forward strand.
TCTGATGGCTCCTTTACCACACTATACACTATAACACACAATAGAGGTTGCTGTTGGAGCAGCAGTGACAAAAACTCTTGAGACACTCTTGAGACATTGTGCCAACTACACTGCATCAGATTTAATTACAGCTGTCTGGTCATTGAATGATGGCATTTATGCAGTACCAATCAAAAGTTTGGACACATCAGCCCGCTGCTTGCTCCATTTTCTATATTCTCCACTTACCATATTACATTTAGTCATTTAGCAGATGCTTTTATCCAAAGCGATTTACAAATGAAAACACCACAAGTCAGTAGTTATGAAGAAAACCAGTTACACTGTAAATTTATCAAATCTAATTATCTGATCCTGCACCCCCCACGCACACTTTTTTTTCTTCCCTGCAACAGGTATTTGTTAAAAAAGATGCGTCTTTAGTAGTTTCAATAAATGGATTTTGTAGTTTTGAAATAAGTGCATCAGTTGGTTTTAGTGCAGCAGTGCTGCTGTAGTTTCATTTAAACACCTCAGTGACACTGATGGGATAGGATTAATGCACCAACCAAATAATACCTGCTCTGTGGTGCTTTTATTGGAGTCCTGACCATTAGAGAACAGAGTAAAGGTGATGTACACAGTATGTACTGTAGTCCACAAACAGATGACCTACAGTCTGGAATTGTAGAACTACAAAGTCCATCTTTACAGTAAGTGGAACTGAGAACATGGACAATAAGTGAAGCAATAATGAGACATGTCCAAACTTTGAACTGGCACTGTGTAAGTGCTGTGTCTCTTGCGTACCTTGTACTCGTTTATGTTGATTTGTTAGATGACTGGATTTTCAGATTAGATAATATCCCAAATTGTAGTTGGGGAAACAAAGTACCCCAACTTTGGGTGCTTGCTTAACAAAAAGTGCATTGTTTTAAAATGAATCTTCATTTATATTTATTTTATTCAGATATGCTTTAACAAACGTTTATGTTCAGTGTTCAACAAAACATCAATGTAGAGGCCATAGTGAAACATGAAAGAACTAATTAGAAAACAGTAATTTATAAGTAGTCATAGAGAGGCATAGATAAAAAAATATTAAATCTGATATTTTTCTTCTAATAGAAGGTTTTAAATCAGACCTGTTTGTCTTTACCAGATAAAGAGACTGATAGGCAGCAATCAAGAAACACTGGGCATTCTGGAGAGACTGGTTGCAGGGTCTTTAGCCGGGGCCATTGCACAGAGCAGCATCTATCCCATGGAGGTAAGACAGTGCCGGGATACATGCTAAAGTGCTGTTGAATGTACAGGTGCTTGTGGAACTGACAGATCTTTGCACAGGTGTGTATGGAGAGATCCATGTTCACCTGGTTTGAAAAGCCAGCTCCATTACCAAAGCCACCTTGAAGTAGGCGGGATCCTTCGACTTTGTGTAAAACAGTACGATTTGTATTTTGTGCTTGTTCATGATGTATGGTTGCCTGTGCTGTTTATTTATACAGACCTGAGTGCTGTTAGTCATGTGTCAAGAACTGGTGTCAGATCCATGTAGCTGAAACCTTATCATTGGGTTTCTGTATTCTTTAAAGGTTTTAAAGACGCGGCTGGCCCTAGGACGGACGGGTCAATACAACGGCATCGTAAGCTGTGCCAAATACATCTTTCAGAAAGAGGGGCTGACTGCTTTCTACAAGGGCTACATTCCCAACATGCTCGGCATCATCCCCTATGCTGGAATAGACCTGGCTGTGTATGAGGTAGGGCATCTCTTATTAGTACAGTGATTAACCACCTTGTTTAAAAGTCTAGGAAAAAACCCTATTTACAGGGAAACTAATGTAGTTTGATGATTTGAGTCCAGCTGATCTGATCTCTCCAACTTTAAAACCGCTGACTGTTATGGCTGTTTACTTTGTATGAACTACACTACAATGACATGTGTATTAGGACACTTAAACATTACACCTAGCATTCATAATCTCCCATTCTAAGGGTACCCCCTTGCAGCTGTACCAGCTACCACTCTTCCGGGGAAGGATTTTTACAAAATTGTCTTGTTTGAATTTCTGAAGTTGGGTATAAGTGATCTGTTCTTATAGACAGAGGAATTTATCCTCAGCATTTATCCCACCTGTGCAGTGAAACACACGTGTACACAATACTACTACAGTACTACTGGACCTGAAGACTTAGTTCATCTCAAAGGAGTTTTATAGGGTTGGGAGAGTCAATTTCACCATGTTTCCCACCCCTCGTGGGGACACATTACAGGCAATCAGATTGCACACCAAAAAAATCGCCAAGTGATTCTAGATACTCATTATCTTCTGTTTAATCTACTTATTTTTTTAATCCTCTTCTTTATTCTCGCAAGCCCGGTCCAAAATAGGGGCCAGTTTCTAATAAAGTCTCTTGTGTTAAGGCTTAACTAGTACTTGAAAATAAGACATTTATGAGAAAGTGTGAGTTATTTGTGATTTTTGTTTTATTTTTAGTCAAATTTTTTTTTCTTTTTCTTCTCCAGACTCTAAAGAATTCCTGGCTGCAGAGGTACGCTACAGACAGTGCAGACCCAGGAGTGTTTGTTCTCCTAGCATGTGGCACCATCTCTAGCACTTGTGGTCAGTTAGCAAGTTACCCTTTGGCTTTGGTCAGGACACGTATGCAAGCTCAAGGTGAGGTTCTTACTGTCATAGAAATTTCCAGCTAAATCAAAGCATGTTTCATTTTTTACTCAAACAAAAAGTATAATTGTCTTATAATAGCAGTGTTAATTCTTACTAAATTCTACCAAACTTGGATTTCCTTATTGCAACTTCATATGCACTTCTTTTACAAGCATTATAGTGTGGGTTGCTTTTGACGAGTTGGGCTACAGTAAAAGGAACATTTAATGCTTCAGCATATTAAAGGAATTTTCGACAATTCCTTGCTCCCAACTCTTGAGACCAGTAGAGGAGTACTTTTTTTAAATTTTTTTTTTCTCTAATTTTTATTTTTATTTTTTTGCTCTTTGTGTGTTCCTATAGGAGGTATGTACCATTGTATTCTTTGTAAGACTGCATGTACCGAACCGTGTGGCCCGTAGTGAACGGTTCGGTACGAATACACATACCGTTACACCCCTAATATATTTATATAAAGCTTTGGACACAATTTCATGTGATTTTTGTATGTGATTTTATGAATTGTTAATTACTATTGTGAAGGTAGAAAGACAACAATCAAACAAGTATTAAGTTGTTTGCAGATACATTCACCTCTGAAACACAAAGCTTTTTATTACTTACTGATTTAATCTGTGTTTTTTCTGTTCTGCAGCTACAATGGAAGGTGGGCCTCAGATGTCTATGAGCAGCTTGTTTAGACACATCATCCAGACTGAGGGTGCTATGGGGCTCTACAGAGGCTTAGCTCCAAACTTCATGAAAGTCATCCCTGCAGTCAGCATCAGCTACGTGGTGTATGAGAACTTGAAAGTCACCCTGGGTGTTCAGTCCCGATGAGGGGCTGAACATTGGTTCTTCATTCTCAATAAGAATGTAACACAAGGTCAGAAGAGGAAGCCTAAGGTTTGAGTCACTGTTCTCATTCTGTGAATGCTAGAATAGCCAAAGAGGGTAGAAACCGAACATTAAGGAGCCCAACCCAAAACTGGTTTGGGTTTGCTAGGTTACCCGGTGTAGGATAACTGAATCTAGAATCCAGTCCTTAATCCTGTCCTCAGATACCTGTGGTTTAAAGCTCTGTGAAGCCTAGTTATATAACCGAAGTCATGCTCTCCATTAATGGTGTCTGCAGGAGAGCTTTAGTGCTTTCTGTAGACAGTAAATCCAGTAGAGGACAATATTGGATAATCAAGGACCTGCACCTTTTCACCTTAAACTAAACCCATATTTCAGTGATGTTTGCATTGTAGTATTTAAGCACTACTCTTATTTTGTCTGATTTTTCTTACATAACTTATTGACAAAATAATTTAGCTGTGTTGTACCTTTTACTTTTAAAGTATTATCACAGCTGTCCGAGTAACTTAGAAGAATTTAGTTTTCAGTTTATTTATTTCGTGGCTCACTGCACAGTAAGTGACCTAAACATGTATACAGCAGATGCAATATAATGTGGTTGCACAAGTTGGTACAGACTGTCAGTTGTGCATGCACATAATGGAGCTGAACGATAATTGGGGCTTCTGCTATATTATAGCTTTTGGAGATGAGGATATATTTTGAAAAATAAACTGATGTTCAAACTTTTCCCCAGAACCAATTGTTTTTTTTCTAGTGAAAAGTAAAATCACTAGTGAGAATTAAAGATGGAGTCATAAAGCTTCCATATTTCCAAGGTGCATAAGACACATGTATCCCGAGTTGCACTGCTGAGATCATCCAGTATTTGGCGTTTCTGTGGATCACTGAAGACTTAATGACTCTACTTTAGTCAGTCATGTGATGTTGCAATAAGCAGCAAAAATTTCACCTGTGTATGTGTGTACACCCACCAGGCACCTTGTTAAGGACAATATTCCATTTACTGTATAGATTATGTAGTTCTATAGTTACAATTTGGCTCTTTGTTTTTCTACGTACTTTATTAGATCCATTTTTATTAATGACCAGGACCACCACAAAAGTTTATTTTTATAGGGCTTTTTACAACAGTACATTGTTTGTACAGTTTGTGGGTTATTTACAACACCATGCAACCCACAAAATGTGCAACACCATTTATTGTTCAGCTCTTGTGCATCATTACCTCATTATTTACCACATAGTAAGGAACTGGTTTAATGATTGATCTTCAAAGTCAGACGTGATTTAGTGTCTTTTACTTCAGTACATGCTTGTTTGCTTTTGATGTCCTCCTCAATCTTTTTTAATAGATATTACACACAATAGTGGTTTTCCCAAATCTGATCTAATAAAATCTTATTCCTGATAACTGTTGATTCTGATACACGTGGTAAAAAGTGCTGCACAATTTTCGAAATCCCTCCTTTTTGCTCCACTTATTGTCCATTAGATAGAGTACAGATGGACTTTGTAGTCATACAATTCCAGACTGTAGTCTATCTGTTTGTGGACTACAGTACATACTGTGTACATCCCCTTTACTCTGTTCTCTAATGGTCAGGACTCCAATAGTAGCACCACAGAGCAGGTATAATTTGGTTGGTGCATTATTCCTAAACCGGCCTTGTCACTGAGGTGTTTAAATGAAACGACAGCCCCCCTGTTTTTCCACTTTATGATCTGATTTTATTACTGTATAGTCCAACACCACGGTCTCTGAGATTATGTCTACAAGACAAATCAATAAGGCAGATGTGTAGATTAATACTGCTTTGTCTGATCCACCGATCACAACAATGAGAATGGGGTCCTGACCATTAGAGACCAGTAAAGAGGACTAACGCAGTATGTAGAGAAAAAGATGGACTACAAAGTCCATCTAGATGATCAGTGGAACTGACAACATGAACAGAGTTTAGAAACAATGTGTAACTATTAAAGAGGCCTGTGAATGTACAGCCTCCAAAAGACTTTTTTAGTCTAAAAAAAAAACAAAATAAATTGCAGCCTAATTTAGCAACCTGAAATGCTTGATGTTCACAGTGAAGTAACTGAATGAATTTGCACAGTGTAGGTGTGTAGTGTTCTTTGTTTCAGTGTCTTTCATATGCTGTATGTGCTGCTAACTGCTGCTAAAGCGCCTATAGAGATAAAGGTCTTAACATGGTCAGTCTCAGGGAAAAAGCATGTCGATTTACACAGAACTGGCACATTTATCAATTGCCTTTTCTGTCTAAATGTTTACTATAAGAATCACATGATCATGAGATGATTTCCGACGATCAGCTCTGGGTTTTTTCTGATTTCAGCCGAGGTCTTGTCTTTGCTCTGTGTTACAAGTAAAGGAAATGTCAGTCTGAATCAGTATTCAACTCACCCACACCTCCCACAATTTTATTGGACAGTGATTTCAGGCCATGTTCAGCTTGAATCAGATTTCTGATTAGCTGACTGCTTCCTGTTCTATGAATACCTTTTTACAATAAACAACGTGAGCAGGATTTCACCCATGAGTCCTTCCTTGTTGTAATGCATGTATGCCTGTGTTGAGTCTTGATGGCTGATTGTGTGGTGGAGAATGCCTGTGACGATTTCCTGTTGTAATTTGCACTTTTCTCTGTGACTATGATCTGATTACTGAACGCTATGAATGCTTCACTACAAGATCTGGGTCTGTGCTGTTAAACATTTCTTTCTTTGCCCATCTTGGAATATCAATCCTACTTCATTATTTAGGGTCCTTAGTTTATTCAAGAAGGAAACCTATACCACACACTCCGTCTGTTTCTCTTTGCCTGAATGTAGCAGCCACTGTCTTGTAGCTTTTATTGAATTGCCTTTGGAAATCTGCTGCTTATGGAAACAGTAAGCATAGTGTAGTCCTGCAAGAGTGTTTGACTGTAGGGCTTTTTTAAATGCATGATGTAGCTCCTATAAGATTGTTATAGTACAATACTGCAACTACCAGTTAGCATCATTGATAACATGTACAAATCTATTTTGAATTAGTCTGAAACCTGACTTTTATTAACACTGAGAAACTTTGGAAAAGTGGTTTTGCCTTTTTTAAAAGATTCTTCTAGCTTTTCTTTCTTTTTTTGACTTCCTACACCTAACAAAAACCCTTTTGCCTCTGTGCCATGTTAAAACAAAGTTCTGGTCATTCCACATTTTGCTGCTGCTGACGTGCAAGCTGCATATCATAGATTTCATATCATGCTTTGGATTCCTGTTTTTTTTTTTTGACAGATTTACACTTTATGGGCAAAAGTATTGACACTGACATGTTCAACCAATAAGAGCTTGTATAATGCCCCAATCTAAGTTTGTCACTTTTTGCTGCTAAAAAAGCTTCCACTGATGGGCTGATCTCGCAGAATATTGGCGGATGTGTCTGTGGGATCTCTGTTCAGCTTCATCACAGATTAATTTGATGGGGTTAAAGTAAGGGCTCTGTTTGGGCTAGTCAAGTACTTATAGCCCAAACTCACCCAACTGTACCTTACTGGAGCTCAGTTTGTGCATTAGAGCACAGTCAAGCTAAAATGGATAAGAACCTACCCCAGTTGTCCAAAAAGCATGGTTCTTGGTTTTATACACATGTGGTACTGAGACAAACCACCTAAATTTAATAATACAGAGATGTGTTAATACTTTTGTCCACATAGTGTGTTTTTATTTACGTTTGGATTGAATGCTGATGTTTAATATTTTGCCTAAATGTAATCAATATTAATGTGAACTGATGTCAGTATTGTCACTAATAGAATCGCAGAGGAAAAAGAATGTAGAATATATTTATCTTTGTATTGTAATGTTTAATAAAGACATTTGAACTGATTGTTTGAATTGTCTGATTTTTTTAAAGAAAACAGGCATTGGCTGTATTATAAAAGAGAACACCCCAACTCTATATAAACACACACGGGTATAACAATGTGCTCTCCAGCTTTATTAAAAATAAAGTTTTAATGACTTTCCAACTGAACTGAAACAATTTACAAAAATTACGACTTTTTTATTTCATGATTCATTTATTTAACCCAAATGGGGTTATCCAAACTGGGTCATTTGGTTATTGCACTTTTGTTCAATATCAAGTTGTTAATATGATAGCATTTTTTGTAAGGTCTTGTATCATGACATGTTCATACATTTTTTCCACTGAATCATATAGTGGTGCACAGTAAGGTGGTGTAAAATGAATAATAATCATTTCAGTTACTTCACACTATGACAACAGAACAGTATCTAAAATTCTAAAAACTAGACAGCAAACAAACAAAAAAAACACTTTAAGAATTCAATATATCTAAGTTTCATTTTATGAAAATAGTCTTATATAGTATGAACTGTACCTAATTTAGATTAGTTGTAGTAGGGCAGTATAATGCAGTAAGAAGCTACACTACTTGGACAAAAGGGTTCTGTGCAGGCCAGTCATGTTCTTTTACAGTAGTTCTCTATACATAAACTATTTTAAGGGGAAATTGCATTGGGGGGGGGGGGCGACGACACAGTGGCATATTGGTTAACACATCTGCCTCTCAGCACTAAGGCTCTTGGTTCGGATCACGATCTAGTTCAAGTAAATTATTTATAGAGCGCTTTTTACAATAGTACAGTTTCACAAAGCAGCTTTACAGTGTTAAAAGACTTTAAACCCCAAAAGAGCTGAAGCGACAGTGCCAAAAATCCTGTTACGTTGTTATCTTAAGGAAGAAACCATAAAGTGGAAGATAATGATATGAGATGAGACCCATTTTTTTGAGTACATTCTTTTAAAAAAATATGTATATTACAATTTTATTAAAAAATACAACTGGGAGGATGTGTGTGTGGGGAAGGGGGGGAAGTGCACTGCTACTTTACAAGAAGACAAAAACTACAAAAAAAAAAAGTTCCAAGTTAATTTATTTAAATAGTTCATTGTCTTTAAGCATCTTTACGATGTTCTAAACTGGAACCCCAAAAGAGCAAGCTGAAGCATCAGTGACAAATAAAGACTTTTTTTTATATTTACATTTAGTCATTTAGCAGATGCTTTTGTCCAAAGCAACTTACAAATGAGAACATCACAAGTCAGTAGTTATGAAGAAAACCAGCTACACTGTAGAATTATCAAACCTGATCGTTATATGATGCTGCCCCACCCCCTTTTTAAATTAAAAAAAAAAAAATTACAACAGGTGTTTGTTAAAAAGATGCGTCTTCAGTGAGTTCTTAAAAATGACTCTGCCTTACGGACAGAGTTGGGAAGATCGGTTCACCATTTTGCAGTGGTGAAAGCCACGGAGTGAGAATTAGCTCCTCGGTGAGGTGGAACCAACAGACGATCATCACTGGAGCGAAGTGAATGAGACGGAGGATATTTTAAAAAGATAGAGTGAAGGTATGAGGGGGCAAAATTTAATTTGAGATGACGGACCTTCATCCAAACGGATATGTCTGTGAGGCGGGCAGATACCCGATTTGAGATCGTGGTGCCATAAGGGCAAAAGACAAATAAAGCTGAGTGTCATTAGCATAGCAGTGGTAAGAGAAACCATGTGCCTGAATGACTGTGCCTGAATGACTGTGATGTCATGTATAGTGAGAAGAGGAGAAGACCAAGTACAGAGCCCTGAGGAACACCAGTGAGTACTTGGTGAGAGTTAGCGATCTCTCCATTCCATGACACTTTGAAGGTCTTTCCTGTCAGATGGGATCGAAACCGTTCAAGTGTTGTATCAGAAAAGCCTAATTCAATTAGAGTGGACAGTAGAATCTGATGATTTGCTGAATCAAACGCTGCTGAAAGGTCTGACAAAATGAGGACAGAGGACTGAGAGTTAGCTTTGGCAGATTTAAGAGGGTCAAGTTAAGGAAGAAACATTGGGACTAAGGCTCATTGGAGTACGCATCCTCCTTGAGCGGCTGGACTGCCCAAAATAAATTGGGTTTTGGGTAAGGAAAGGAGACCATGTTAAAGAACTAATTTTATATACACTAGTTTGGTTAATTATAACAGATTCATGAAGGTAAATAGTCAAAAAGGCCAAGAAGTTGAGTTAACGTTTATTGGCATGATCATAAGTACCTCCAAATAGTTTTCAACCAACTGCAGATTTTGAAAATTGAACAAGTTGCAAATAAGTTAGAGCCTTCAAACTTTGAACATGAGCTGCATTAACAGATGTCTAAACAAACCAAAAATATAAGTTGACCATTGCCGTGGAGTACGTTGCTTACGGTATTGAATGAAACCAATGTCCCCACTGACATGAGATCTTTCCAAAGCTCCCTCCTTGTTGTCCTTGGCCGTTCGGACAAGCCTAGCCTTGGCATGGGAGGAAACTTTAAAAGGCTCTTCAGGCTGTGAAAGGTTAACAGTAGTTCCATAAGACTTCCACTCCTGGATGATGCTCCCAATTATGGATAGAGGTAGGCCCAACTCCTTGGAAAGGGTTTTGTACCCCTTGCCAGCCTTGTGACCCTCCACGATTTTGTCTCCACCCCCTGTGCACAATATCCCCTCAAAATACAGTTGCAAAATTTATGTATAGAGAACTACTGTAAAAAGAACATGACTGGCCTGCACAGAGCACTTTTGTCCATGTAGTGTAGTAGATGGTATATTTTCACGCTTCTTACTGAATTTTGCTACCCTACTGCAAGAAATCTTAATGAGGCATTGTTCACCCTATAAAAAAACACCAGAAATATGTCAAAACGACTACAAATAAACTAATTTCTGGGTTTTAAATAAAAGAATAATGGAATATTACCAACAACTTTGGTCCATTGAGAGTGGTGGTTGTCATAGAGATAAAAAGGAACGTCACATAAAACTTCAGATCCACTGTTCAGCCAAAGCTCAGGTTACAGAACACTTCTGCAAATTGTCAGAATATAATTTAAGATTCCACAAATACTTTCCGGTAAAAGAAATGTGTCAACACATATGGCAAACGTAACTACGTTTAACTACTCCGAAGCTACTTGACGTTGTATCAACCTAATGCCAGGTCAGTGCAAAATGACATTTTTAAAAGATACACTGATTAAAAGATTTATTAAAGAAGTACCTATGGCCTAACACAGAAAAAAGGATCTATACATAATTCAGTCTGAATAATTGCAAAATTATTAATAAAAACACCTACGTATATTCATTCATTCATTCATTATCTCCCGCTTATCCTCTATTAGGGTCGCGGTGGGGTTCCCCATGCCCATCAAGGGGAGAACGTCTCGGGCGCTGGGCAGATAGACCCAGGACAGGGCGCCAATCCATCGCTGGGCACACACTCACTCACACAGACACACTCTATAGGGGGCAATTTTGAGAATTCAATTAACTTGTTCCATGTTTTTGGACTGTGGGGGGAAACCGGAGAACCCGGAGGAAACCCACGCAGACACGGGAAGAACATGGAAACTCCACCCAGATGGGGATTCGAACCAGGAATCCCTAGCGCTGAGAGGCGAACGTGCTAACCACTAAGCCACCGTGCCGCCACCTACGTATATGCTAATCTAATATCTTAATGATAAAACCTACATGTAAGAATAAAAAAACACATTGATCAGAAACGGTGGATAAAAAAGCATTGCCAAAGCATTAAACTTATTAAGTTCTTTGATAGCTTATTTCAAAGGCAAAAAAATCAACAAAAAAAAAGTTCATTTATTTAGAGTTAATTCGTAGTTCTAACATATTTAGGATGTTTTTTTACTTACTGTTTTCTGTCCCACAATGTTTATTCTTTAAACACAAACAACATACACACCTAGTATTTCAGTGATTAGGGCGTTGGGCTAGCAATCTGAAGGTTGGGGTTTCAAATCCCAGCTCCTCTAAAGTTACCAATACTGACCCCAACCAATATTGGGACACGGGGAGAACGTGGAAACTCCACCCAGATTGGGATTCGAACCACGAATCCCTAGCGCTGAGAGGCGAACGTGCTAACCGCATCTGTATTATATTATCCTACAGAATCCCTTGTTTTTGTTGTGCACAGAAGTCATTTCGTTTAAAACAAAAAGGTTAGGATGATACAAGAGTTCAGAATCTCAGCTTGAGTGTGTGTGTGTGTGTGTGTGTGTGTGTGAGTGAGTGAGGGAGACAGATTTTTTTCCGCCAGAATCGGGAGTAAAGTTACCGTAATAACTGTATGTTGGCTGTAAAGAGCAGTTTCTCAACTTTCAGAAACCGTCTGAATTTTTCTGAAGGCACAAACTGTCGCAAAGTTACGGTTTTTTAAATCAAATCCTTGTTAAACTGTCTCCTCTGCGACGGACTCGTAAAACGGATTCATGTTTTTGCTGCCGAAGCTCAGGTTCATTTATTCAAGAATTTAATTTTATCCAATATAACTAATAAATGATCAAACAAAATGAATGTAACAACAGTTTGAAAATGGATAAATACACTCATGAAGGGGCAATTTTTAAAGAGGACAGAGGAGGAATAAGGGTTCTGGGCTAAAGCCACTTGTTTCTAAATCCTAAAAACGCCCCGGGGTGACTCCATTGTTCTGTCCCGCTGCTGGAGGAGAGACTGCAGAGAAAGCTGCTCTCATTTGATTCGGGGCTACTGCCAAAACACCCGGGGCAATAAAAAACCTATGAGAGTATCCTGTGTATCATATGACCCGCAGCGTGAGGAAGTTGCCCTGAGGCACGGGTTTAAGCTGTTTAAGCGAAAACGTAGCTTATTGCGGTCAGTTACTGGACTAAAACTGTCCCTTGTAAAGTTCTGACTCAGCTGTGTGTTTTAAAATGCATCCTGTTTGACCGTAGACACAGTTTGTGTGCTGTTTTCAGCGGTGTTTGTCACGAGTTGAGGGCGGGAGAGGACAGTTAGCAGACGGTCAGTCAGGTGAGACTGGGGCGCCTTCCTGATTCCGTCGTTATAATCCTGTTAACTTCACAGACAGAACAATGTCGTCGTTTGAAGAAGTGAGGGAGAGGTTAGAGTCGGTCGGTCAAAGCCATGTCCTGCGCTTCTGGTCCGAGCTTTCATCAGTGGAAAGGGAAGGGTTTCTAGAGGAGTTGGCAATGCTGGACCCAGTCGAGCTGATGAAGCATTGCCGGGACGCCGCCGCCGCCGCTGCGGCTGCCCGGGGCTCGGACGCGGAGGAGCGGCGTGCTGCGAACATGGAGCCGCCAGACCCAGAGTTCCTCGGCGGCGTGCGGAGAAGCGATCCAAGCTGCCTGCAGGAATGGCAGGAGGAAGGTTAGGTACATTCCCATGACTGTTATTTATGCCTTTAGCTGAATCTAAACGCGATTTATGGTTTGTCTTTAAAGATAAAGAATGGACTACTAAAACAAACATAACGGAAATGAGAAATAAGTACCAGTCAAAAGTTTGGACACACCACCTTCTTGCTCCATTGTCCATTTCCTCCACTTACCATATAGATGGGCTTTGTAGTTTTACAATTCAAGCCGTTAGTACATCTGTTTTCTTTTTTTTTGTTAGTCCCCTGTTGGTTCTCTTTTCACTGTTGGTCAAGAGCATCACAACCAATGGGGTGCGGTAGCTTGGTGATTAGGGCGTTGGGCTAGCAATCTGAAAGTTGTGGGTTCAAATCCCAGGTCCACTTAAGTTACCAGTGTGGATCCTTGAGCAAGGCCCTTAACCCACATTGCTCAATGTTGTGATTAACCCTGTGCTCACCTTGTAAGTCCTTTGGATAAAAGCATCTGCTAAATGACCTAATGTAAAACAATTTTTGGGTGGTGTATTGTTTATTGTCAGTGACACTGATGGTGGTTTTAGTGCAGCAGTGCTGCTGTAGTTTCATTTAAACACCTCAGTGACACTGCTGGGATAGGAATAATGCACCAACCAAATAATACCTGCCCTGTGATGCAACTATTGGGGTTCTGACCATTAGAGAACAGAGTAAAGGGGATGTACACAGTATGTACTGTAGTCCACAAACAGATAGACTACAGTCTGGAATTGTATGACTACAAAGTCTATCTTAACGTGGACAGTAAGGAAAAAAACAGGGTCAGGAAAAGCAAAAAATAAGTGTTTGCTAATTTTTGACTGTTACTGTACCTGCAACTCTTTGACTTCAATCTAGTGATGCACTAAAATAAAATTATTTGGCCGAATACCGACTACGGTGTTTCCAAGTGTACTCTTCTCTTGTTTTATTGTCGCCAATCATTTATTATCCCTTATACTGAGTGTGGGATTTTAGATACCTGCTATATAGATAAACATATTCAATGTGAAGTTGTTAACATGCAATTGCAGGATTTTCTCAAATAGCCAAGAACAAAGTGGCTGTCCTGCTGTTAGCTGGAGGGCAGGGTACCAGATTAGGAGTTCCATACCCAAAAGGAATGTATAATGTTGGACTACCGAGTGGCAAAACATTGTACCAGATCCAAGCGGAGAGGATCCGGAAGGTACAGGAGCTGGCAAGTGGAAAATATGGGTGTAAATGTACAGTTCCCTGGTAAGATTTACACATTTAAACATATCAATCATCTCATGAATTTACTGATCTCCTGAAACATGTCTGGTAATTGCAGGTATATTATGACGAGTGAGTTTACACTCGAGCCAACAGAGGAGTTCTTTAAAGAAAACCACTACTTCGACCTTGACCCGACCAATGTCATCATGTTTGAGCAGAGGATGATTCCAGCGGTTAGCTTTGATGGCAAAATAATTTTGGAGAAGAGGAACAAGATAGCCATGGCACCAGGTTTGGATAGAGGCAGATATTTTTTTTTTGGTTAGATGATTAGATGATGACCAGCATCATTTTGGAATGTGGGAAAAAATCCAAGCACAGGGAGGACCTTTGTTTCCCCAGGTTGGCAATCCAACATGGGGCTTTCTTGCTGTATCGTGAAGGCGCTGATTGCTGTGCTACAATCAGGCCTCTACAGCTCTACAAAACTCTGCAGCCTGCCTTGTGTTCTATCAACCCAAGCAAACTTATGTCACTCCATTACCTTTCTCTCTCTATTAGTTCCCTGTAACTGTGTGCATTCAGTACAAGACACTGACTCTGACCTACAGGATAATCTCTAGATCTGCTCCCTCTTTACTTACCGTATTTTCTGGACCATAAGGCGCACCGTATTATAAGGCGCAGTCTGAATTACGGGGTCTATTTCTGTGTTTGACCCACGTATAAGGCACACCGTACTATAAGGCGCAGTCTCAATTAGGGACTCTATTTCTGTACGATACTTCTTCTGTACGGCGCCGTATTATAAGGCACTTGCTAAAACATAAGGTCAACAAGAAAAGTAAAGGATGCAAAACGGTGATTTATAATTGAAGTTTATTCTACTACTTGACAAAACACACATTATTTTTAATCACTCTTCTCCCACAAATCCATTAAAGTCCTCATCTTCTGTGTCTGAATTAAAAAGCTGGGCAATTCCACTATCGAGCACTCTGAGTCAGTCTCGTCGCCAGGCAGCTGTTTAGCAATGATGCCAGCTTTCGTGAAAGCTCGGACAACAGTTACAGCAGAAAGCTTAGCCCAGGCATCCACAATCCATTCACAGACGGTGGCGTAACTTGCCCGCCGCTGCCTCCCAAGTTTTAGTAAACATGTGTTCGTCCATCGCTCCCACGCAGCCCGCAACTTTACTTTAAACGCCCTGGTTACGCCAATGTCCAGCGGTTGGAGTTCTTTATTTAATCCTCCCGGAATGACGGCGGGCTCCGAATTAATTTTCTTCACTCGGCTTTTCTGTGAGATGATCGCGCATGGAGCCACAAATCAGCAGTGACGGTGATGTGTGGAAAAAACCACCTGGTCGCACAACAATACTTTTATAGATTTTGGAACTCAGTACATGTATAAGGCACACCGGATTATAAGGCGCATGTCCGATTTCTGGGAAAATTTTAGGCTTTTAGGTGCGCCTTATAGTCCGGAAAATACGGTAATTCTCAAAAAAATACTCCCGTCCTGTTCTCTAAGCTCTAGTGATGAATGTTGCCTGGTGATTCACTCTCACTTTGGTGCTTCATATCACTCCATATCATTCACTCCATATCGTTCACCACAGCTGAATTGGGAAACGAACTTTTCAATTTATGTAATGTTGAAACATTCAGCATCTTCACACAACTCAAACAAATCTTAGAACAAATCTTTCATTCATTCACTATCTTCCGCTTTATTCTCTACTAGGGTCGCGGGGGGTTCCTCATGCCCATCCAGGGGAGAATGTTTCAGGCTGGGCAGATACACCCAGGACAGGGCGGCAAAACTATCGCTAGGCACACTCACTCACTCACACAGACTCTATATGGGACAATTTTGTAGAATTTAATTGACCTTGATCCATGTTTTTGGACTGTGGGAGGAAACCCGTGTGGACACTGGGAGAACATGGAAACTCCACCCAGATTGGGATTCGAGAGGCGAACGTGCTAACCACTAAGCCACCATGCCACCCCTTTTGATCAACATTAATTAATTAATTCATTCATTCATTATCACCCGCTTTATCCTCTATTAGGGTCGCGGTGGAGTTCCCCATGCCCATCCAGGGGAGAACGTCTCGGGCGCTGGGCAGATAGACCCAGGACAGGGCGCCAATCCATCGCTGGGCACACACTCACCCACTCAAACACACTCTATATGGGGCAATTCAGAAATCTCAATTAACTTGATCCATGTTTTTGGACTGTGGGAGGAAACTGGAGAACCCGGAGGAAACCCACGCGGA
This sequence comes from Corydoras maculifer, assembly GCA_019802435.1. NCBI lineage: Eukaryota > Metazoa > Chordata > Actinopteri > Siluriformes > Callichthyidae > Corydoras > Corydoras maculifer. The sequence continues at coordinate 47,391 of JAFMOD010000403.1, forward strand.
CACGGGGAGAACATGGAAACTCCACCCAGATGGGGATTCGAACCGGGAATCCCTAGCGCTGAGAGGCGAACGTGCTAACCACTATGCCACCGTGCCGCCCTTTTGATCAACATAACATATATATTTTTCCAGATCTCGTGCTGCATGCCGCTGCTCTTCTGACCTCCGTGCCGCCCTCTTAAAAGATCTTGATGTAAAAAAAAAATAATAATTTTGCGTGAATCTAGACTTTATAACATTATTGAATAATGGTCAGGTTTGATAATTCTATCTACTGACTTGTGATGTATTCTCTTATTTGTAAGTTACTTTGGGTAAAAGCATCTGCTAAATGACTAAGTGTGAATGTAGAAAACCAAAAAAGCTACAATAAAAAGAGGTGGAAAAGTTGCAATGTAGGAAAGCCAAAATGTTAAGAAGTCTTTTGATTAATGATGTTATATCTGTCTGGCAAAGCAACACGCATCTCATTAATCAGCAGCTTGTCATCCATAAGTGTCTGCGGTGCAATTAAAAGCCAGCCCTTTTAGTTTAGTACTTTATTAGATTATTTAGTACTTTATTAGCATTTTATTAGATTATTGTTGTTTGAAACACAGCATATACACAGCAGTAAACTGTGTGTTCTCCCCAAGGGACCAGCTTCTATAAGACTGTGAAATGTCTTTCAGTTGTATTTCCTTAAAAAAAAAACTTTGTATCTATTTAGAAAAGTCTAGGGTGTTTGCTTTACCAGGTGTACAGTGCACATTGTCATGGATGCCTATGTCATTCAAAGGTTAATCACATGACTATAGTGGATGGAAATCTGACTTGATTAACATTTTGTTCTGCTGACGTTTCCAAAAATGTGCAGAACGTCAGGAAAGATTGGTTTAGTGCTGTGAAATGCATAATACATTGATATGAGCAGCCTTAAAAATAAGCTCATGATGTCATCTGACCAGGGAGGACATCTGATGCTGGACATCTGTGTTTTGCAGCTTTTCAGACAGTAACTGAGTTTGTTTTACACTCTTATAGATGGCAATGGAGGTCTTTATCATGCTCTTTCACACAACAAGATCCTAGAGGACATGGAAAGAAGAGGGGTGCAGTATGTCCATGTCTATTGTGTGGACAACATTCTGGTTAAATTGGCAGATCCAACATTCATTGGCTTTTGTGTGAAGAAAGAAGCAGACTGTGGTGCCAAGGTACAGATAATGCAATACATTGTAGATGGGACATGGTGGTCTGCAAGTTTATAAGTACAAGTCAAAGGGGCCTATCTTACACCCTATGCAAGGCACGTCACAATGCTCATTGCTATCTTGCACCCTACCAACAGTCTATCTCCACGCCTTCCATCTGCATTATTTAAATAACAATTTGTGATTTTGAATATATCTGCCCCGATGAGTGTGGTGGTCTCGAAATGAAGTGTGTTCACCTTCTCAAATCACTTACTGCATGACATACTACTCAGTAGGAAAAAGCAGTAGCATGTCCATATAGGCAGTAGGCATAGTAAATATCAAATGCTAAATGAGAAGTTAATGGATGGCTTGATGAATTGAAAGCTATTTTGATACAATTGACCACAATATGGGCGGCACATTGGCTTAATGGTTTCTATGTTCTCCCTGTGGTCACTCTGTGTCTGTGTGGCTTTCCTCCAGATTCTCCGGTTTCCTCTCAAAAGTTAAAAAAAAACATGGATTTATGATGAACTGGTTGCTCTAAATTGCCCCTATATACTCTGTGAGTTTGTGCTTAATGATGGATTGGTGCCCTGTCCTGGGTGTATCTGCCCAGCACCCAGAACATCCCCTGGATGGGCATGGGGAATCCCCTGTGATGCCAATTTAGGGCAAAGCAAAAGATAAATAGATGAACAACTGCAGCACAATTTGATTGAACTGGAGATGAATCAATTCTGATCATATTTAACAGGACGGACATTTAAAGTTTCATGGAACGGGGAACTCTCACCAAGTACTCACTGGAGTTCCTCAGGGCTTTGCACTTGGTTTCCTCCTCTTTTCATTGTAGATGATGTCACTGGACACCATTATTCAGGCTCATGGTTTCATAGCTCATGCTATGCTGGTGACAGTCAACTTCATTTGTCTTTTGCCCCTGATGACACCACTTTCTCTAATGTGATATCTGCCTGCCTCACAGACATCATCTCAAATCATACTTGGCAAAAACAGAGCTACTTATAATCTTAGCTGAACCCTCAATTTATCATGAACTGACCTTTCAAATGAATGGCTCCATAATATATCCAACCGACTCTGTCCTTGGCAACCTTGGTTTCATCATTAACTCACATCTGATCAGGTCACTAAAACGGTCCTGCAGATTCTTTCTTTACAACATCAGGATGATTAGACCTTTGTATTCAACCAGCCCAAGCAAACTCATGTTAGATCTCCCCTTTCTTACCTCCAATCTATATTATACTATATACACTCCAACTCATTCATTTCAGCCTTGTAATGTATGTCACCTGGTGCTTCAACCTCACCGTGGTGCTAATTCTCACTCCGTATCGTTCACCACTGCTAAATTGTGGAGCAATCTTCCCAACTCTGTCCGTAAGGCGGAGGCACATATCACCTTCAAAAAAATAACTCAAAACACATCTCCTCCACAAACACTTGTAATAAAAAAAATTGTAAGTCACATTAAATAAAATCGTCTGCTAAATGTAACTGTATGTAATGAATCATGTAAACGATGCTACACAGTGGGTCGTAAACTACAACCACAGAAATAAATATTAAATATATTCTGTATCAAATCATGTCACTTTTACAGTGATGGTGTGACCTCTTAGTTCAAGTAATTTATTTATGTTGCGCTTTTTACAATGGCACATTGTCACAAAGCAGCTTTACAATTTTATTAGCCTTTGAAACCCCAAAGAGCAAGCTGAAGCAGCAGTGGCAAGAAAAAACTCCCTGTTGTGTTGTTATTTTAAGGAAGAAATCTTGAGGGAACCGGTGGGGGACTCCACCTCCTTGTGCAGCCAGGCAGCATCAACAGTGTAGGACAGCCATGTACAGATTGTGCAATGTTCGAGCATTCGTATTTAACAATTGAAACCGTATATAAGTTTGTTGAGGGTGTACTGCAGGACTGCCAGTCTATTAAAAATCCAGGTTCTATCCAGTAATTGTTGAAGTCGCAGTGTTTCTTAGTTCAAAGGATGTTTGTAATATGTCAGATGTGGTGGGATTAAGCTTATAGTTGAGACTACACACTCGCTAATTGCTACTGCTAAACACTAGATCAAATCTCAGTTGGGGATTCTGGACACACAGCTATGGCATTTTAAAAACATGTCACTGTCTGTGTGTTAAAGAAGCAACGAAATAAAATGTCCACGATATGTTGTTCTGTCTAAAATATATGTGTGTGTGTGTTGAGCACCGCAGTTTAGCTCAATCCATTTCTCCTCCATCTCACCTTTAGGTGGTGCAGAAAGCTTATCCATCAGAACCTGTTGGTGCAGTGTGCCGTGTAGATGGAGTTTACCAGGTCGTGGAATACAGTGAGCTGCCATCTGAGATGGCAGAGCAGTGCCATCCTGGAGGAGAACTCGTCTTCAGTGCAGGAAATATATGCAACCATTTCTTTACCAAAGATTTTCTTTGCGAGGTGTCTCAGTGAGTATCATTCATGGGGGTCAGTTCTTTTGCTTTATGTTATGCTTAATATTCTGCAACCCCCCCCCCCCACCCAGGGATTAATAAAGTATTCTGCTTTTGTTAATGATGTACGGCAACTTTTGTTCACTTAATGGGTTCAGTATAAGAGATGTTGTAGTCTTTTAGATATTGCCCTGATTATTTTAATAAAAGTACACTTTTCTCCTCTTTGTCATATTCATATGATGTACAGTACCAGTTCAAAGTTTGGATACACCCCCTTTTTGCTCCACTCTTTATTTCTTCCGATTACCATATAGATGGACTTTGTAGATTACAATTACAGACTGTAGTTCATCAGTTTTTTGTTAGTCCCCTGTTGGTTCTCTGTTCTCTGTTGGTCAGGAGCATCACAGAACAGGTATAATTTGGGTGGTGTATTGTTTATTGTCAGTTGTGCAGTGACTCTGATGCACTGAGGGGGTTTTAGTGCAGCAGTGCTGCTGTAGTTTCATTTAAACACCTCAGTGACACTGCTGGGATAGGAATAATGCACCAACCAAATAATACCTGCTCTGTGGGTCTTGACCATTAGATAACAGAGTAAAGGGGATGTACACAGTATGTACTGTAGTCCACAAACAGATGGACTACAGTCTGGAATTGTAGAACTAGAAAGTCCATCTTTACAGTAAGTGAAACTGAGAACATGGACAATAAGTGCAGTAAAAATAAGGCATGTCTAAACTTTTGACTCGTAATGTACATGAGTTCAAATGAACGTCGGTACTTTCTAGACTAAAAGAACAGTGAAATCTTGCCACATTTATTTTGCTCTTAATCCTGTTGCCTTTTTTGTTCCATCAGAAAATTTCAGGACCAGCTGAAGCAGCATGTGGCCATTAAAAAAGTTCCGTATGTGGACGAGCAGGGTGATCTTGTGAAGCCTACTAAACCAAACGGAATCAAAATGGAGAAGTTTGTCTTTGATGTCTTCCAGTTCTCAAAGTGAATCCTTATCATTCATGTTATCATTAATTCCCTAACAGACTGAATTCTTGGTGGAGACTTTGATCTAAAACAAGGCTTTTTATTCCCGTACAGAAAATTTGTTGTCTTTGAGGTGCTAAGGGAGGACGAATTCTCGCCTTTAAAAAATGCAGATGGAGCTTCAGTAGACACTCCGACCACAGTGAGGCGCTCTTTGTTAGCGCAGCACTATCGTTGGGCAGTGCAAGCTGGGGCCGGCTTTCTGAATAAGCAGGGAAATCCTGTTGCTCCAGACATCAGGTACCTGCACCCATCTGTGCATTGGAATGAACTCTTTAGTTCTTTTAGCCTGGGACCAAAAAAAAACACCTATCTATTACCTTTTGCCTAATCCTCTACTAAGTTTGTACGAAGGTGGGGGGACTGGGGGCATGCTCATCCAATGGAGAATGTTTCAAGTGCTGGGAAGATGCAGCCAGGACAGAAGGGCACCAAGCCTTCACTGGGCACATACACACACTAGGGCAATTTTAGAAAGGGACAATTTATAGCAGCCAATTTACCTTGGGAATGCAGGAAACCCATGCGGTCACAGGAAGAACATGGAAACTCCACCCAGAATGGGATTTAAGGTCACATTTAAGCTTTTACAGTGGAACCTCTGTTTTAATAATTTCCTTCTTCAACTCGATCGTGTTTCTGCTCTTTTTCTTTAATGAGCTGCTGCTCTAGAAATGTTTTTTGTGCATCGATGAAGCTAAATGTAAAGTGTTAACTTTCCTTAAACAGGAAACACTCAACAGGGATAATGAGAAATTAAAAAAGTAATTTTTGCGGAGAAAATCAATAAAAACCGAATCTGGTGATATCCGAAGTCAACAAAAACAGAGGTTCCACTGTAAATGCATTAAATGAACTAGGCTAGCTGGTATAGCTGCTGTCACTACTTACCTCAAAATCAAACCACCAACAGTTATTAAACAAACACAAGGGCAACTTTATACAGGAAAAGTATGGGGTGTAGGTGGGTGAGTTGGTTTTGGTCTTGGTAGTGGGGTGTAACTAGCAACAGGAGGAATAAACATTAATGTTTGTTCATAGAATATTTAGGTATTTTTTTCTATTCAGTCCATTTTGTAGTACATCAACTGTTTCATGTTGTATTTATTTAAAATATCATTCACAGGGTGACAAAAGACATGGATCCTCCTGCAATCTGTGAAATTTCTCCTCTTGTGTCCTATTTTGGAGAGGTAAGACATGCTAGGCACATTTTGTGTTCGTCTTACAGCTTTGGGATTTTTTTGGGGGTCTTTGCATTCTTAGCTTTTTGTCTTTGATAAATATGTTTAAGTAAGTAGAAATAAATCTCTAACAATTAAGTACTGCCAACTAGTGGCCATTACAGAACGCAATTTATTTTTTAAAAAAGGGCACCACAAGTTTAGTTTTCATTGGGAATCAGCTCTCTGTTTATTCATTATCTTCTACTTAATCCTCTACTAGGGTTCATCATGCCCATCTAGGGGTGAATGTTTTGGGCATTGGACAGATAAACCCAAGGCAGGGCACACACTCACATACACACACTATATGGAGCAATTTGAAGCACTCAATTTACCTTGATCCATGTTTTTGGATTGTGGGAATAAACCAGAGAACCCAGAGGAAACCCACGCAGACACGGGGAGAACATGGAAACTTCACCCAGATTAGGATTCGAACCTGGATCCCTAGCGTTTACTAGGGTTTGACTTGACTTGATCCATGTTTTTGGACTGTGGGAGGAAACCGGAGAACCCGGAAGAAACCCACACGGACATGGGGAGAACATGGAAACTCCACCTAGATGGGGATTCGAACCTAGTGCTGAGAGGGGAACATGCTAACCACTAAGCCACCGTGCCTGCTAATGATATATATATATATATATATATATATATATATATATATATATATATATATATATATATATGAGAGAGAGAGAGAGAGAGAGAGAGAGTATGTAGTACTGCATTAAATTAACACCTACTTTAGGGGTGGTCTTAGCGGGATGGAGTAGTTGGTAGGGCTATTTTATACCACTTATAAAAATATGCTAGTAAGTGAGCAAAATAAATTTACTGCATAGAAGTTGCTCACGGAGTGAAAGAAAAGTTTACTTCCTGACTTAAGGGCATCTCACATGTTTTCCTCACTGTGAGAGTTGAATCAAAACAAAGAATCTGAGCACTTCTGTATACATGAACTCACAGACACCCATAATTGCCTGAAGTCTCATGTATCTATGAAGGGTTTGCCTTTCACTGCTCCCTTTCGGAGATCGTTGACAATTTATCCTCTGTACTTTGGCCGTAGGTGGATCTTGGTGCTAAAATGCTTCTCTGTTGTCCTACTAAGCCTTTTTGTGTCTGCTCCAACTCACATACATTCTGGATCTTGTTTTCCAGGGTCTGGAGAAGCAGCTGAATCAGAAAACCTTCAAGTCTCCATTCATCCTTAATGAAAATAATATTGGGAGTCTGTGAGTCTGGTTCAGATTCATTGTGGAAATTCGGAGCTAATGAGCCAATAAAAAAAATCAGTGTTTTGAGGGCAGAACATGAAAGGGATACATACAGTACATGAAGTAAGGGCTGTTTGTAATATTAATTAAAATAAGTTTACATGTTTTATAGAATATTGATGTCAGATTCTTCTGAAATTATTTTCAAATCATTGATATCATGAATTCAAATAAATGCTGTAATGTGCCTGTCAATTGTTTTGACTACAATTAAATTCTTACAACTTTCAGTCTGTTTAAAGCAGAGGTTAGTTCTGTACCAGAAAATTAAACACAACCAGGAAAAATAATGTGTTTTTGTATTGTTGTTGACTTGTGGGTTTAGTAAATAATTTTAAATACACATTGCCTGGCCAAAAAGGTCACACATTCTCTTGTTTGCTTGGACCTCCTTTAGCTTCAGTCACAGCACACATTCACTGTGGCATTGTTTCCACAAGCTTCTGCAATGTCACTTTACTTATTCCTGTTGAGAGTTTAATTCATTTTTCCTCCAGATCTTGTATTGATGATGGAGATCTGAACCACTGCACAAGTCTTTATTTGCATCCCAAAGATACTCAATGGGGTTCAGGTCTGGACTTTGTGTTGGATGAGAATGATGTTTTATGGTCTGAACCATTTTTTCACTATTTGAGCTTGATGAATCTTGACATCTTGGAATTTTCGAATACGCCTGTGTCATTAGGAAAGAGAAAATCCTTTGATGGAATAACCTGGTGGTTTAGTCAGTTATATTCAGGTCAGTATCATTTTTTAGGCACATCATGTTTCTGAACCCATTTAGGAAAATATAAAAGAAGGTTGTTCTCTAATTTTGATCTCCAGTGTGTCTGAGTGGCAAATGTATGTTAGCCTTTTGGTTTAGCAGATAATTTAAAGGTGAAATTAGAGTCCCCGGCGGCACGGTGGCTTAGTGGTTAGCACGTTCGCCTCTCAGCGCTAGGGATTCCCGGTTCGAATCCCCATCTGGGTGGAGTTTCCATGTTCTCCCCGTGTCTGCGTGGGTTTCCTCCGGGTTCTCCGGTTTCCTCCCACAGTCCAAAAACATGGAACAAGTTAATTGAATTCTCAAAATTGCCCGCTATAGAGTGTGTCTGTGTGAGTGAGTGTGTGCCCAGCGATGGATTGGCGCCC
>JAFMOD010000403.1:57100-99414 GCA_019802435.1 Corydoras maculifer
GTTCGCCTCTCAGCGCTAGGGATTCCCGGTTCGAATCCCCATCTGGGTGGAGTTTCCATGTTCTCCCCGTGTCTGCGTGGGTTTCCTCCGGGTTCTCCGGTTTCCTCCCACAGTCCAAAAACATGGAACAAGTTAATTGAATTCTCAAAATTGCCCGCTATAGAGTGTGTCTGTGTGAGTGAGTGTGTGCCCAGCGATGGATTGGCGCCCTGTCCTGGGTTTATCTGCCCAGCGCCCGAGATGTTCTCCCCTGGATGGGCATAGGGAACCCCACCGCAACCCTAATAGAGGATAAGCGGGAGATAATGAATGAATGAATGAATGAAATTAGAGTCAGGTTTTAAGAACCAATGTTCCACAGATGGTGTGGTGTGATGTGTTAAAGCTAAAATGCTGGGATTTTCTTTTTTCAAACATAACAATAATTTTAATCAAATAGCTGTGCCACAAAACAAATTTCTGATGTGTCAGTGGGGACCTTTATATTGGGAGCAATGTTCTGCTTCTGCAGCTCTCCCATGCACACCATTGATGTTTAATGCTTTCCTGATGTCACATTAGCCAATGTGTAGAATACCTATAGCTGCTTAAACAGTCTGATGGTGTAATGTTGAATTCTAAACTTGAATTTACAAAAATGGTTTTGTAATCATTTTCAGCCCTAATGAGCATCAACAGCTCTTTTTATGTGGTCTAAATGAATCTTTAATTGTGATGTGGTACCCTCCCACAAACAGACTTCAGCATTGTCAGCATAGATTCAACATTGTCATTACTTAGTAAAATTAAAAAGCAACGGAATGCAGTTTACCAGGCGTGCAAATAGAAGGTAGCTTTTTTAAATAAAAACTGGTAAAGTACAAAAGGTTTTGCAATACAAACTGCTAAACTAGGCACCCACTTATCTGGTTTCATTAATTAAAAACACTTGTCATCTAATATTGAATCAATTTACTTTTAAATCACCAATACTTTGTTGGTTAATAATTTTGGTTCAATTATATCGTTTATTTTTATTTGTCTAACAAATTAAGCTTTGAAAACACTGTGTGCTGCAACCTTTCAATGTCACCACTTATTTGAATATGATAACAATAACAATAAAAACCGTTAGAAAGACTAAGGTTATTATTTAATGCTAAGGATGTGTCACGTGTCCTCCACGGCCCAATAGGAAGCTCGGATTTTGACAGCCTCCTCTCTGAGGTGAAACAACGTTCGACGATGAAAGCTTTCAGGTTTCGTTTATATCGCCATGTTTCACAGAAATGATTCATCTACTTATAACAGAACGAACGTCTTTAAAGTTATAGATATGCGGCTTCCCGTGTTCGGCGAGCTGCGCGCTGTTAGCATTGCTGCTAGCGTTGTTAGATCCAGTTAAACGGCTCGCAGCTCGGACCTGCATTCCTTCAGACAGAACTTGGAGGAAATGTGAGAAGAACGCGTCTCCTGGCTTGTAAACGGTGTTTAAATATGCTAGGATGTTTAAAAATGTGTTTGGATCAGGATTTCTGATCAGAACAGCTCATGTTGTGTTAACATGGGGTGTAACATTAGTACTCTTCCTCCACGACACCGGTGAGTACCGTCTGAAAGTCCTCTCACTTCACTACAGCGTAACACTCATTAAAGCATGTTTCAGAGCTCCAGTGTGGACAGGGTTCAGTAAAGAGTTCCACTACATGGACAAAGCCACAGAGACAGTGAATCACTAAATGAAGGTGTTTAATTCAGTCGCACTACTGCACAGGAATGGGCAACATCTTCACTGACACACTCCAAAAAGTGTCATCTCATAATATTTGCACATACAGGGGACAACGTTTTGGGCGCTTGGCAGGCACACACACACACACACACACACAAATACCCGCTCTATGTGGAGCAATTTAGTGCAACCAGTTAACCTTAAATTCATGTTTTTGGATTGTGCGTGGAAACCGGGGAACCCGGAGAAAACCCACAGTGACATGGGAGAACCTGGAAACTCTGGATTCCAAGAACTGTGAAGAGGACATGCTAACCACTCAGCCAGTTTTGTCTCCCAAATGTATGATGCAACTAAGAATTTTGGCCGAAATTGTACAAATGTGCCAATTTTTTGTTCATTACATTCATTCATTATTTCCCTTGTACTTAATCTTGTACTTAGGTTGAGGAGGGGGGTTTCGGGCGCTGGGCAGATACACCCAGGACAGGGCGCCAATATATTGCTGGGCACATTACATACATTAAATAGTCTAAATACATTTTGTTTTGATTTTTAAAAGAAAAACAATTTCTAAACTGCAATTAAAAACACCCCAAAAAAAATAATAAGAGGAGCCTATACGTCACCACCTGGATTTAACTGTTGCAAATATATAAAATCCTCCTATTGAGCTTGGTGCCACAGGAGATCTGTATTGAACTGCTTTAGTCTAAACTTGTCATTTACTAACTGACTGATTATACTTTGACTGATTATACTATCTGCTGTCATATGGTATTGTTGGTACAAAGTTACGGGAAAGTTATAAATGAGTAAGTTCTTAAATGTGTAGGTGTGCAGAGGGAGTGATGGATGATGGAGCTCTGGGAAAGAAACGTCCTCAGCCTGCTGGTTCGAGTTTTTATTGTCCTCTATCTTCGTCCTGATGGAAGGAACAAAAAGATTGCGTCCTGGGTGGGTGGGATCTTTGGTAAGGTTGCTGGCTTTCTTATGAAGGCAGCATACAGAGTCCTGATCTGAAAGTGGACTTTCTATGATCCTCTGCGCTGTTCTAACCACCTGGGTCAGGTCTTTCTGATCTTGTACTGTACAGCTGGAGCTCCTTACAGTCATATAGAGTCCAGTCTGCTTTAGTTTCCTCAGGAAGATAAGTCTTTGATGGGCCTTTTTTATGAGGTGTAAAGTGTTAAATGTCCAGGTGAGGTCAGCTGTGATTTGGAGAGTCCGAGGTATTTAATACTGTTCACACGCTCCACTTCAATTCCATGTATGAATAGGGGGACATGTGCAGTCCTTTTAGTTCTGTAGTCTACCATGATTTCCTTAGTTTTGGTGGCATTTAGAACCAGGTTGTGGTCTGGGCACCACCGTGCCAGTTGTTGAATCTCCTCTCTGTAGTGAGACTCATCATTGTTAAATATGCAGCCTATCACTATAGTGTCATCAGCATATTTAACAAAGGTGTTGGAGGTGTAAATGGGGGTGCAGTCCTGTATGAAGAGTGTAAAGAGGACACAGCATAAATGACTACAATATAATTTATGGAAGAATAATTTTGGTTACCAAATATTTAGTGCAACCCTAATCCAAAATCTTGTAGAAATCCTTTTTAGAAGAGTGGAAGCTAATACAGGTGGGAAAGATACCAACTAAGCATGGGATATCAATATTTGTCCAAATACTTTTGTTCATATAGCGTAAGTAAAATGAATTTGGCTACACCAGATGGATCGAGTTCCATCACATTTTTATTTCTCTAGGATAAAACAAACCTGACTACAGACCACCTGTAGGTTTATAAGTACAGATCATATGATCAATCAATGCATTAACTATTAGGGGTGTAACCGCACACAAAATTCATGGTTCGGTTCACACCGTGGTATGGACCTCATGGTACAGTTTTCGCTATATTGTGGCATTTTGCTCTATAGACGTTACCATTTTTCTTTGGGTTCAAGAGTGTAGAAAGTGTGTAATGGGATATGAATAGTTTATATTAGTCTGGGAAGGGTTTATTATAATGCAGGTACATCGCGGTAACCCCTGTGATATGTGATTACTGTAAATGCTTATTGCTTCAGTAATGGATTTCCCATCAGAGCAGAGGATTAAGCACACATGTTATCTCACAACAAATTGTATGTTTAGTCAAATTAGTGTTTAAAAGTAGCTGAGATTAATCGTTGGGTTTCAGGTTATTTTTATTAGCTCTGGTTATTGGTATATGTAGATGATTTGACGATGTGGATATTCAAACATTAGCACATTTTAAATGTTTCCAAAAACATAACTCACAACTGCAGCACAACACTGACAAACTGTCTGAGTTTGATCTACATGCACTACTCCAGTGCTGCTGTAAGTCAGAGGGGTTGTATTTTTCTGAATACAATGACCCGTACTGTGAAATGTACTGAATGGTTCAGGACAAATACTACATATCGTTACGTTCCAATTAACTATGAACGCAATCTGTGCTTCTTCACTGTTTTTGCCCCATTAGATCTCCGTAAAGAGGAGGAGGCAGGTCGGCTTGTTCTGCCCGTGTTCTTTGTGCTGCTCGTGCTGCTCTCTGTGCTGCTTTACTTTGCAGTGTCGCTCATGGATCCTGGCTTTGTGTTGGCTGATGACTGCGACCTACAAGTAAGATTCAGACATATTTAGAGTTATTTTCTTATAAATTGTAATTTTCGAATATATTGTATATGTTTTTTTAGAATAAATCCCCCAACCCCCTACTGCATGGAGGTAAAGACACTTTGACCCATAAATTACATCTACAGGAAATTTTATGACTGACTTTTTAAAGTCGGTTCCTCCTTTGCAGCCTCTTTTTTGGGAATGCTTTTGTAGAGTGTTTGTTAAAGACAAGGATGTTAAATGAAGAATCTGGCTCTTAACCCTTTAATGTCCTCACCAAGAAAAAAGGGGGAAAATTGTTTTCTTTTTTTATATGTTTGGGGCATTAATAAAAACAATTGGTGTTTTTTTTTTTTAATAGACCCACCAGTTTTCAAAATACACACCTCTACCAAACGGTTGAGATGGCAGTCTATGGTAAACCTAAGAACAAGAACCAGAAATACAAAAAAAAGGGCAATGACATGTTAACTCTTTTTTCTTAACTTTTTTGACAAGTGGAATGTGTCCAAGGTTGTCATATAATATCTGGTTGTAAGAGCTTTGGGATTTAATGTTCTTTCTGAGACATATTTGAAGTAAAATCAGAACATCCATCCATCCATCCATTATCTTCCTCTTTATCCTGTATTAGGGTCACGGGGTGGGTTCCCCATGCCCATCAAGGGGAGAACGTTTCGGGTGCTGGGCAGATACACCCAGGACAGGCCACCAATCTTTCGCTGGGCACACACACACACACAAACACACTCTATATGGGGCAATTTGGAGAATTCAATTGACCTTGATCCAGGTTTTTGGACTCTGCGAGGAAACTGCAGAACCTGGAAGAAACCCACGTGGACACAGGGACAACATGGAAACTCTACCCAGATTGGGATTTGAACCAACAATTCCTAGCGCTGAAAGGAGAACATGCTTAACCACTAAGTCACTATGTCACCCCAAAATCAGAAAATTTTAACAATAATAATAATAAAACATTAACAAATAGTAACAACAACAATAAAAAGCCATAATGAAGTGCAATAACATGCTAACTCTGTTAACTTTTGTGCCCTTTTTGAAATACTTTTGTGTGATGTACAATAGCACTAATGGTTTTTCAGAATTGGATCCAGTTTATTTCTTGTGGTAGCTTTGCCAAATGATCTTCAATCTCTTGTGGACTAGTTTTGATTGGTTCCCTTAACTCTTGAGCAGAATACAGATTGCAATATGTTCAATCATATTGTCAGTGAAGAGTGTTTTGAAGTACTGAAATGGTGTCTTCACAGCATCAGGGGACCCAAATCTTGAATCAGGAACCTGGAATGACCCAATGTCTTCATGTTTCTAGATTTCCTCCCTGCCTTTGTTTAGGCCTATGGGTGAAGTAGGGTTACTTGTGTTCTTTGGCTCCTCTAGGGAAATTGTTTTCAGGGAGTTTTTCCTCTTTCATCTTTTTCTTAAGGGGTGGCGGTTTAGAAGATGAACTTGTTGAGACTATGTTCTCCATTTACTCAAAGATGTTTCTCCAGAATCTACTGTTTGGATGGGCTAAAAAAAAACATGGAAAATCTAGATAATCTAGATCCTCTATTTTATAATTGTCATCACTCAGATCAACATCAGACTCAACATCAGACAGATTGTGGTCTTGGACCATTAAATATTTTTGTATCCATCTATTATTTTTCATTCATTCATTCATTATCTCCTGCTTATCCTCTATTAGGGTCGCGGTGGGGTTCCCCATGCCCATCCAGGGGAGAACGTCTCGGGCGCTGGGCAGATAGACCCAGGGCGCCAATCCATCGCTGGGCACACACTCACTCACACAGACACACATTAAATGGGGCAATTTTTGAGAATTCAATTAACTTGATCCATGTTTTTGGACTGTGGGAGGAAACCGGAGAACCCGGAGGAAACCCACGCAGACACGGGGAGAACATGGAAACTCCACCCAGATGGGGATTCGAACCGGAAAACTCTAGTGCTGAGAGGCGAACGTGCTAACCACTAAGCCACTGTGCCGCCCCCATCTATTATTTGTAAAAAAATATTTAATAAAAAAAAATAATGATAATAAAATAAGGGATAATAAATAAGGGAAAAATTTTGTTAGAACCACTTTCCTTATGTGTCAAAATTTGTGAAATAAATAGATTTAAATATATTGCATGTAATAACAATAAATGTGTTACAAAAACAAAATATGAATGATCAGAGATTTTTAATTCAAACCAAAAAGTTGCTATAGCTAAGCATACTGTATCTACTTTTACTATAAACGGCCACCTCAACCGTTTGGTTGAGATGGTTTTTAAAAAATTATTTGACCCTTATGAAACATAACAACAACGTTTTCAATAAAATATAGTGACTGAAAGTGTGCTCTACCAAACGGTTGAGCAGGACGTTAAAGGGTTAATCTCAGTTGTGGTTTATAATGGTGTTTGATGGAGTTAAGGTCAAGTTCTTCAATGCCAGACTCACACAACCATTTCTTTAAGATCCTTGCATTTTGCACTGGGGTACATCCATCCATCCATACATCCATTATCTTCCGCTTAATCCAACTAGGGTTGTGGGAGGGTTCCCCATACCCATCCAGGGGAGAACGTTGGGCAGATAAACCCAGGACAGGATGCCAATCTATCGCGGGCACACAGTCATTCACACACACACACACACACACACACTCTTCAATTGACCTTGATCCATGTTTTTGGACTCTGAGGAGAACCCGAAGGAAACCCACACGGACACAGGTAGAACATGGAAACTCTATCCAGATTGGGATTCGAACCGGGAACCCTAGCGTTGAGAGGTGAACATGCTAACCACTAAGCCACTGTGCCACCCACTGGAGTACAGTCATGCTGAAATAGAAAATGGTATTCCGTAAAAGATTTCTAAGCAATTAAGTCTGTGAAATGCATAGAGATTTTTATTTTTTTATTTTATACAACCCAATGGCAGTTTGACGATTAAGAGGTGTGTCCCTCAAATATAGTGTATATAGTGAATTTGTAAAAATGTATTAAGTAATATAATGCAAGTGACAGATCTGATTGCTGTGTCCAGGTGGCCGTCTTGTTATTAGTTATATGTAATGAAACTAAGTATTATGCAGTGATGGAGATTTAAATCATCAGGTTATAGGCATTCTACATCAATGGGAAAGTCTACATGCTTAAAAGGTCTGATTCAACATTCAACAACTTAACTGTGTCTCTTTACAGACCAGTTGTGACTAATAGACTTGTAAACAACACAATCAGTTTAGTGTATCCACTTGCTCTTAAGAAGATAACAAAAATTATGTGTCACACGAATATGGTGTCTAAATTGTATTAGTAAATTTCATATTATGTAATGATTGTTTCACTTGCTAAATGTGATGTGGTGGTGTATAAATGATAATGGTATTTAAATTTACCAGCAGACTTTTATGACCAGGTCATTGTTTTAGAGATGAACTTGTTTGTTAAATATAATTAAGTAAAAAACATTTTAACAAAGTTGTAACAGAAAAAGTAATTTGGTAACTATTAGTGGGTTAAAATGGACAAAAAGTGCAACAAAAAGTGCAAACATCGGCATCTGAAATGGCATTAGTGTATTGGTGCCCACATAATAGGTGATCTGCATGTTCTGTATGTGAAAGAACCATATTGGTGGGGGTTCCCCATGCCCATCCAAGGAGGAAAGTTCATGGCGCAGGGTAGATACACCCAGGACAGTGCACCTGCTGGCACACACTCACACAGACACACACACAAACAAACACTATATGGGGCAATTTAGAGCATTCACTTTACCTTAAATCCATGTATTTGGACTGTGGGAGGAAACCAGAGAACCCGGAGGAAACCCATGTGAACACGGGGAGAACATGGAAACTCCACCTATATTGGGTTTCGAACCTGGAATTCCCAGTGCTGAGAGGTGAATTTGCTAAACACTAAGCCACCGTGCCACCGCTTCCTTGTTTTTGTGTCTGTTAAATAAAGGTTTAAGTTAATAAACTATTCAGTTGATTGTACATTTTTATAACATTTTATAACGTTTTTTTTAGAAAGCATTTTGTGATGGAGTCTGAGTTGTTGAAATAACCATGGTACAATAACCATGGCATGTAATCAATATGGTATGTTTTAGTTTATGCTCGGCATCACAGAGGAGCAGCAAGACATGATTCCTCAGTCCAAGCCTTTCCGTCTGCGTCGCTGCCACCACTGCCTGTTGCAGGTAGTATTTGTACAAATATTATGATTGAATAACCATATTTCTGCTTGAAACACAGCAGTTGATGCTGTCCAGATATAAAACTTTCAAATGAAATAAATAAACTTGTAATGTGATTGTAGGCAAAAAATATAATTGCATGTAAAGTAAGTGCATGTAAAGTATTTGCATAAAATCTCTGTTCATTAATCTAACGACACAAAATACAGCTTACCGTCATTAAATATTTACACCCCACAGCAACCTATGAGATCCAAACACTGCCAGACATGTCAGCACTGCGTGCGCCGTTATGATCATCACTGCCCATGGATAGAGAACTGTGTCGGAGAGAGAAACCACCGCTGGTTCGTGCTGTATTTGGCCGTGCAGCTAGTTGTTCTGCTGTGGGGTTTACACATAGCCTGGTGAGTACTGCTGCTGCTTTAACTATACACCATATGGAACAATCACAACATTAACATTTTGAAAAGCTTAAAATGTACAGAAGTCTAGAAAGGACATGTGTATTGTTTTATGTCTTGATCATGATGTCTGTTTTCTGAGATTGGAGAGGTGCATGATGGTCCTGTTAATACATCTCACATATAGATATTAAAGATCTGAGGGCCATTCTGTACTTTTAGTTTTTAATAGCTTTTAAATTTTAGGTTTATATAATCCATACAGATCAAATCTTGTGTGTGTGTGTGTGTGTGTGCGTGCGTGTGAAAGAATGTGTGAGTGTTAGCAGTTTTTGACCATACTGCTCTATTGAGGGTTAAAAATGTAAACAAATGTACTTATATTTGATATGTATATTTTAGGCTGAAGTAGTTTTGACAGATTTACGTATTTAGAAAATAAGATTTTGAAATAAAATATAAGAAAATCATATTTTGGCCTTAGGATCTAAAGAGGATGTGTTTTTTAAGGATCTCCTATGGGTTAAAGTAATAATGGTTAGGTTAAAAGGAATATGAAGCTGAGTAAGAGCAGTAACTGAAAGGAATCAGCCACCGGAAGGAAATGAAAAAATTATGAAAAGGATGAGAGAAGGAAAATGACTGGAGGACTGAACTGAAGGAGGAAGAAACAATAAGAACAGATGGTGCTTTAGAGAAATGGTGGATGTATGGAAGGTTAAAGAGAGTGGCTGGAAGGAGGCAGAAGGGGAAACCTGGAGCACTGAGTGAATATCAGTGTCTGTTAACAGACTGATGCAGGGCTGGACTGAAAGCTAGCAGCAGGTGACCTCACTGAACTGTGCTTGGTGTTCAGGTCGGGTTTCGGTCATACCTCTTCATGGCAGCTGTGGTTAAAGAGGAACGCTGTGCTGCTGGTCACTGCTGTATTGCTGGTGCTGTTGGCTCTCGTCGTGCTGCTCCTCTTGGGCTCGCACCTTTACCTGGTGTCTCTGAACGTCACCACATGGGAGTTCATGTCTCGCCATCGCATCTCCTACCTCAAGCACTGTGGTGCAGATGAAAACCCGTTCCACCGTGGAACCCTGCGTAACCTGTGGAGTTTCTTCTGTGTGTGTGGGCCAGTGGTGTGGGAGCAGATGTATTTCAGGCAGGGCTGTGATCCTATTTAATATTCTACTGTTTGAGGTTTTTTTACACGTGCACATTCCTAACTAAACTAAATGTCAGAACTAAATCCACTGCTACTGCAGTTCTACAATAACATTCTGTAGTTCAACTGTTTCTCTTTATGTTGTGTTAGTCCACTTTACTGATCAGATCCCCCACAGAGCAGGTAGTGTCACTGCAGTGCTGAGCATCAGCCACGATCCAAATAATACCATCTCTTTACTTGTCATTTAAGAGTCATTAGTCATTATTGAACAGAGTAAAGAGGACTAACAGAGTATGTAGAGAAACAGATGAACTACAGTCTGTAATTGTACAACTACAAAGCTTATTTATATAATAAGTGAAACTGATATAATGAACAATGAGTGCAAAAACACGGAGGTGTAACTAATAGTATCTGCTGAGTGTATGCGAAATACAATTCTAAAATGTGATGTCATTTAAACACTGAAGTCAGTGACTAACACAAGCTCCTGTGTTTACATTCTATAGATACAGTGGAACCTCTGTTTTGGTTGCTAATCCGTCTGTAAACAATAGGTGTAATACAAAATCAATGAAAACTGAAGTGCATTTCCATCCATCCTTCCTTTATATTCCGCTTTATCTTGTAACAGGGTTGTGCGGGGGGGTGTCCTATCCCCATCCCCATCCCCATCAGGGGAGAACGTTTTGGGTGCTGGGCAAATACACACAGGACAAGATGCCAATATATTGCTCACACACAAACATACTCTATATTTGGGATAATTTGGAGAATTCAATTGACCTGGATCCATGTGTTTGGACTGTGGAAGGAAACCGGAGAAACCCATGCGGACATGGGGAGAACATGGAAACTCCACCCAGATGGGGATTTGAACCGGGAATCCCTAGCGCTGAGAGGCAAACGTGCTAACCACTAAGCCACCGTGCCGCCCTGCAACTGTTTCCATTTTAATCAATTAAATCAGTTTCAGGTGGTCCTAGAGATAAAAATTAACTAGATAAAACTTTTTACAGAGAATACATGTATAGTTTAATACTAAAAGCAACAAATAAATTATATATATAGTATTTATATTCCTTTATATAAAATGTAAATAGTAAATGAACATTTAACAGCACAACATAAATATTTCTCACCATCTAACTGTTTTTGTTCTAACACCTTTCATTATATGAACCTTCTTTATATGAACCTATCTTTATTGAATTTTTGTACATACGGCTGATTTCAGTGATCTTAATGCTGCTTTCGTATTTTGAATGATTTCTTTTTTAACTTGATCGTGTTTCTGCTCTTTGATGAGCTGCTGGATCTGGAAATTTTTTCAGGCCCATGACTGGTAAATCATTAGCTTTATTTACTTAGAAAAGGAAATTTGTGCTCATTTTGTGAGCATGACGATTAAATCAAGGAAAAGTTTTGTAAAGAAAATCGATGAACACAGAATCCAGTCCAGAGGTTCCACTGTACTTGTTCACAACCCAGCTGACATTCTTAATTGTGAAAAAGCTTTAATTGTTGTCTTCCATATTTTATTGTTTTATGAAGTCCTGTTATACATTTTTCTTTCGAGTGCCATCCAATTCTTATGCATATAACGCTACAACAAGGAAGTTCAGCATGTGCTTTGTAATGTGGCCTCAGAGGAACGTGCTCTTCTATTTACTGCCCCCAAATCCCCGGATGATTACTAGGTGCCAAGGCTCTAAAGCTCTGCCCTGAAATGTCATCTGTATCACCCTCTGTATTTAAAGACTATTAATTCCTGCTGTTCTATATTTCTATAAGCATTTGATTAAAACATGTCATCACTTGTAATGCAGGATGTGATTATAATAAGGGGTGCACATTAATGGTGCGCATGCGTGGACCATATTAACGATGCGCAGCATGAATTACAATGTAAAGAATGTTGAGTGCTTCTTTTGTAACTAACTTATATTTTTATTTGTTTTAACCTTTCCATCAATACATCAGGTTGTCTCAGAAACAAATACATAAAGTAATTACTTTAAAAGAAACGCCATTCTGAAACTCATTCATTCATTCATTCATTATCTTCCGCTTTATCCTCTATTAGGGTTGCGGGGGCGTTCCCCATGCCCATTTGGGCGCTGGGACAGGGTACACCCACGACAGGGTGCCAATCTCTCACTGGGCACACACTCAGACCATATAGGGGCAATTTGGATCCCCAGTGCTTACTGGTGAATGTGCTAACCACTACGTCGCCCCTTTGAGTTGAGAACAAGACCAAAAGTGTTATGTGCACCCCTTATTATAATAAAAATGAATAAGAACAGTAAAATAGAACAATGGAATACTTCTGAGTTAGTCAACTTAGGTAACATAAATAAATCCCATAAAGTACACTTTTATGCATTTTTATATCAAAAATATATAATATCCTGATCCTTATCTGTATGTGTGTGAAGTGTACTTCAGATCCTGTATTATCCATCAGGACTAATGTAATCAAAACTCTACCTGTGAACAGGTATGTAGATAACATTCATATTAGTAACCATTCACCCTGTTTAATCTGTTTACTATATTTCCCTTTCAGCACACAAGTCATTATATTAAATTTGTTAGTTAACATTTTGTTAGTCAATTTATTAAGAGGATAACGGAAGTGCTCTATGTATGTCCAATGCAGGGTAGTCTATATACACAGTATATATATACGAACAGTATCGAAACCTCGTTTTTTAGTAAGGCTGGAACATGTACTAAAAATGCAATAAAGACTCTAATCTGTAATTAGTTTGTAATTAGTTAGAAACTCGCTCTGCTGTAAATAAATACATTACAGCTTTCAGTTTTTATTGCATTTGTAGAAGGTTCACTAACTCTTCTGATTAAAGGGGCTTGTATATAAAATAGTTCAGTTTACTGAACAACCACATGACAATGAGTTCATCAGAACGTAACCTTATCATTATTCAAGGAGCAGCTGTGGGACTGGAAACAGGAAAGGTAATTCTGACTGTTATTAGATTTTTATATCACTACAAGATTTGAACACTGTTTGAGCTATAAGGCCAGTTCATAAACTGTTTAATACAGAAATAGGAAAAAAAAAACACAATAATGCTGTCATTAATACAGCGAGTCTGATACAATTTCTTTAAAAGTTTAAAGGTGATACTGGTCATATGTCATTCACTTATTTTTTATAAATCTTTTTAAAAAGGCACTTTGTTGCCACAGGACAGGGTTATATACTGTTATGTGCAAAAACTAAAGTTTTCCAAAGGTTTTGTAAACATAGTTGTTAGTTTATACTTCAACAGATTTGCAAAGGTCAAAAAACTAAATGCAACAAGAATGAAAAGAGTTTTTAATGAGAGCAATTTATTCATCTGACTATGGAGCCATCTTAAATGCTACCATCTCAGATTTAACTTTAGATTTTACTAGTCCTCTCTCGGGCCGGCTTGTGATGAATTTTCCTGCAGAATGTGTAGACGTTAAATTACAGGTGCTTGGTCGCATTGAAATTGAAATAGCACTTGAAGTCAAACCACACTGATTGGTTTATTGCACATTATGCTCAAATCTTATCCATGAATTACCTCATCACATTAGCAAAGACACACTGACATGCCCTAAATCAAGCTGCAAGGTACGTGTTGATGGCTCACTTATGATTGCTAAAATAGAGCCAATTAATTTTCAAGATCCTATAAGGATTATACTGTACAGCTTTCGGAGCTTAGATATATTTAAAGCACAAAAGAAACACAATAAGGACCAATATTTGAAGGGTAGTACAAAGATGGAGGACTGAACAAGTAGACAGATAAGATGTTAAATAAATCAAAAGCTGACTCTCCTGTTTCTGCGTTAATAGCAGGAAATAAACATACAGCATTAAACACCTGACGAAATAAAAGATTTACAGGAAGCAGACATTGAGTACACGGAGCATTAGATAAGGGTCAGTTCTCACCTGCCACCAAGAACCAGTGGACGGCATTAACCACAGGTGTGAACACACCCAAAATGCATTGAGGAATACATTATGCTGATGTCCCATCACTCAGACCACATTTGGACACATTCTGTTCAGTAGTATGAACAGGAACCTGCCCTCAACCACATTCAAGTTCCATTCACTCAACTGAAAACGTGTTCCCTCCTTAACCTGTAGATATCTTCATATATTACAGCAGAGGGTGCAGTAGCTCAGTGGTTAGGGTGTTGGGCTATCAATGTGAAGGTTGTGGATTCAAATCCCAGGTTCACTGAAGTTACCAGTGTGGGTCCATGTGCAAGGCCCTTTACTCTCATTGCTCCAGGCACGCTGTTGTATTGATGATGACCACTGTATACTGAAGTTGGAATACTTTGGGCAGTTTGTGGAACTAGGTTTGTGACCTGAAAGTCCCCGGTTCGATTCCTGGTTCCACCAAGTACCATCGCTGAAGTGCCCCTGGGCAGGGCTCCGGCTGCCAACCGTTCAGTGTGTATGTGTGTGTTTTACAGAACGGTTGGGTTAAATCTGGAGGATAAATTCTTCTGTGTGTAAGAACAGAACACAAAATAGATCAGTTCATCACATGAGGTTTGGGAGGCACACAGCTGCCCAGGTTGCACTGTAGTCAGTGATTTATTGAAGCTAAAATGCAGACTACTTTATTCCTCTAGATTTCAACACTATGATTACAGCACCTTGTCCAAGGACTCAAAACATTTTACTTATTACTTAAATGACATACACTTAGGCTTTACCTTTGTTTACTTATTAGATATAAAAATTTGAACGTTAAATCAGGCTATCAATCTGAAGGTTGGGGGTTCAAATCCCAGGTCCACTTAAGTTACCAGTGTGGGTCCTTGAGCAAGACCCTTAACCCTCATTGCTCCAGGGATGTTGTGATTAACCCTGTGCTCACCTTGTAAGTCGCTTTGGATAAAAGCGTCTCCTAAATGACCCAATTTATTTATTTTATTCATTAAATCTAAAACAATTGCAATAATCTAGCTCAAAACTTTGACAAAATCATTACATGTTTACCTGGCTTCCTAAATAGTGTAATAATGTTATTGTATATATTTAATCACCCTGATCTAACTTCTTAAGGGAGCAGGAGGCTTTAGTCCTCCGAGATAAAGCAATACTAAATCTGTGATGCCACAAGATGTGCGTTGCTTGTGGTCACGACGGCCTGATCAGCTGGTGCCTACCATGGACTTCTGTATATTAACAATATAAATAAAGACATGTACAGTGAGTGTGAATATGAAATCTGTTTCATTGTTCATATAGATGAACTTTGTAGTTCTACAATTAGACTGTACATTCTCTACAGACTCTGTTAATGCTCTTTACTCTGTTCTCTGATAATCAGGAACCTCAGAGCAGGTCTTACTTCAGAGGATGTTTTTCAGGATTGGGTGTTGGTGTCCATCCATCCATTATCTTCCGCTTTATCCTCTATTAGGGTCGCGGGGGTTCCCCATGCCCGTCCAGGGGAGAACGTTTCGGGCACAGGGCAGATACACCCAGGACAGGGCGCCAATCTATTGCTGGGCACACACTCACTCACACAGACACACTCTATATGGGGCAATTTGGAGAACTCAATTGACTTAATCCATGTTTTTGGACTGTGGGAAGAAACCAGAGAACCCAGAGGAAACCCACGCAGACACCGGGAGAACATGGACACACGCCACCGTGCTGCCCGGGTGGTGCTGTGTTTTAATTAAACAATTTAAATACATCAGTGTCAGAGATAAACTGAAAATAAAGAGGACTAACAGAGTATGTAGAGAAACAGATGGACTACAGTCTGTAATTAATCTATATGACGAGTAGGACTGATAAAATATACAAGTATAAAAGTGGAGAATGTAAGTGGTTGATGGTATGCTGGATGAGTGTATTGCAATGTATTTACAAAAAACAACCTTCCTGAGTATATTACAGTAAATCAGAGTAATCTACATGCCACCCAGCTCCTGGTCATTTTGTACTGTAGAGAACCCAGGAAGCATGCAACCAAGCAAATCACCAAAACGTCTCCCGTGCAATAAAGAGTTTTATTTAAAAAACACTTGAAGCAATAACTTTTTCTTTCTGATTAAGACTCTGTTATAAAATTGTATTTGTAATGAATTCCACTGGACAGCTGATTCGATCAAAGTTGCTTATGCAATGTTTTTGTGATCTGATGTACTGAATCCTAAACTGATCTTGTAATGCAGTAACCCAATAAACAGAACAAATGTGACCATACTGTATTTTATTTGTGAAAATACATTAATCCCATTCCATTACATATCCACCCCCATTATTTGGCATGTTTAAATACTTTGCTTTTGGTCACAGTTGTACATCTCAGTAGTAAATCCATCCTTCAACACTCATCACAACAAAGACTGAAAGCAAAAATGGAATGCCTAAACACTTCACCTCCAGTACTGCAGTGCTCCTTCAGAACCCTTCATATAATCTAAATGAACATGTAACGTTACGCGAAACACGCACCATACCCAGACACCTACGGCTTAAAGGTACAATATGTGAACTGGCATTATGGAGTTTCTAGATCAATTAAACCACGTTTCTTATAAAGAATTCATCTTTGAATGCTCTGAAAGATTCTCCGTAGTTTGGTACAGTACTCCTGTAATTACAGTAATAACTCCTGTTACTTATTGTACCTTTAATATTATGACTTCAAAACAGTGTCTGTATTGTTTTGCACTACAGTTAGTACTCTGGCAGGTGAAGTAACTTCATTTTATGGTTGTTTCTTATAAATAATAAGTAATGCAAACACGTTTTTCTTCATTTTAAAGATACAATGTTACTAGAAGCCCCGGTTCTGACAATACAACGACAAAACAAATGTTACTTAATGCACCTTTAAACTACACGATTAAATGAATGCAGGTCTACATAAGGTTTATAGACAGACAGACAAACAGCAGACAGACAGGGAAAAGTTTCTTGATTGCATTACTAATCTGAGACCAGGTCCAGTGTAATTTAAATGGACAGCTGCTCCAGCTTAACTGATTAAGAGGTTGACAATGATCAGGTTGGTAACCTGCATTGCCTTTTCTGCATTACAGACGTCACTGCTTACACACAAAGGGAAAGTTTTCATTTGCACTTTGAAATATGTGTCAGATTTCAGGTTATTTAAAAGACACACATATGTATGGAAGTCATCATTCAGTAGGAAATTCAATTCAGGATTGGTTTCATTAATCACTCAGTCAGTGCAGTGCACTAATACACTGTAGCTGTGCAGCTCCAAGTTGGAAGCCCTCCACGCAGTAGAAGTCTCAATACACTTTAACTGAAGAGACTGCTCAATTTAATCTGAATCTGGTGAGCAACAACTGGTCGACATACCCTCTTCTGAAGCTGACTGAATTCTGGAGGTATATGTTCTGTTGAATTACATTTAAACTGTTCTCACATACAGACAGTGACATGAAGTTTCTTTGTAACAGTGGCATCAATGAAAAGTGCATCCTATAAGCAGACTAAGAAACATTAACAGCTGAGGTGAGAAGCTTTTCTCTTCTAATAGGACTGCGATTCTGGCCTGGGATCAAACTACTGATAGTATGGAACGGATGCGATCGATGGGGATCAGATCAAAAGTGCTTGAATATTCATTGAACTGTGCAAAATGAGCCTGAATATTAAGGTGAGCACTAAAAACTACATTCAGCATGGTGCTTTTTGGTTTTTTATCAACACCAAATGTACATACACTCAGCCACACCCTCAAGACAGTTCAGCGGTAAAGAGAGACAGGTGGAGGCTTCGCTCACAGTGAAAACGGATCCTTTTGTAGTATTCTTTGTGGCAACAGAACCGATGGCTTTGTTCGGAATACAACTGGAAGCTGATGGCTCGAGCACATGTGTGTAGGCAGTAGCACAGAAGCACACGGTCAGCTTCACTCAGTGTAACTGCATAGATACAGACACAGAAAGGAACGAGAGCACACAAGGAACTGAGACTAAACTGCTCGTGTCACCACGACGTGCCCTCAGGGTCAGAAGCGCTCAATGCAGAGAGGAGAAGTCAAAGTCAGCGAAGATCCTCTGCTGATCGGCAGTGAGGAAGAAGGGTGTATGTGGAGGGGTGAGCACCGGCTTGAGGCGCGTGAACTCCTCATCAAAGTTGCTCACATCTGCGGGGGATTTGATGTCGGGCAGGAACGGAGGCTTTGTGCGCTTCGCAAGCAGAGCATCCCAGTCCACACCCTGCACAGGGGCAATAAAATGAGTCAGTGCTGCTGAACTGATCTAATGCTAAACAAACAACTCTAGTCCAAAGTATGGCAACACTCCAGTGTTTGGGGTTAGTCGCCTTGGCTGCAGTAATCCTAATGTTACAGTAAACAGACATACTCTCACTGCACACCTCAGCAAGGACCTGTATTTATAACGTTGGGAAATGATGGCTGGTTTCAGTATTTCAGGGTCTTGGGTTATCTGGCACAGCAATCTCTAGAGTTTTTGAGGAATCTCTGGTTCAAACCATTCTATTGGTTATAAAGAGCCATTTCATATACATTCTCCGGCCAAAAAAAAAGGTTGAATCACCACCAGTTTTCCACAAGCTTCTACAATGTCATAACAATTATTTCTGTCCAGAGTCAGATAAATGTTTCCTTAAGGTCTTGTATTGATGATGGAGGTCTGAAGCACTGCACAAAGTCTTCTCCATCACAAAGTTATGGCCAAGAAACCCACAACAGTAACAGAACTGTGGAAGAGATGGGAAGAAGAGTGGACCAAAATCCCAGCAGAGCAGTGTGAGAGACCAGTGATGTCCTGTGATGCTGAAGTCATTCAAAGCGACGGCCTGTACACGTCCTACTGATTGGTGACTATTGGAACCTTCAGAAAATTTCCATCCATTATCTTCCGCTTTATCCTCTATTAGGGTTGCGGGGGGCTTCCCCATGCCCATCCAGGGGAGAACGTTTCGGGCGCTGGGCAGATACACCCAGGGGACAGTGAGTGAACACCCTGATAACCCCCCAATAGAATGGTTTGAACCAGAGATTCCTCCTACACTCTAAAGACTGTTGTGCCAAATAATTACAGGATCTCTCCGGTCCCGCAGAGAGGATTTCTCTCGACAGGAACAGGCCTTATTACAGAACATTTAAAATCCCATTTAAACTACAACTGGCATGGTGTTGCTCGCCGAAGTCCCGCTCCCCTCAGATCCATGGAATCTCCCTCTCAACGGCATATGATGTCACAGCTTATAAAGCTACACACGCCGTCAGATGGAGCGGGATAAGGTGCGCTCCTCCCTGCCCCCTGCGCCACCACTCCTTCATTCATCCATCTATTTTCTTCCGCTTTATCCTATATTAGGGTCGCGGTGGGTTCCCCATGCCCATCCAGGGGAGAACGTCTCGGGCGCTGGGCAGATACACCCAGGACAGGGCGCCAATCTATTGCTGGGCACACACTCACGCACACAAACACACTCTATAGGGGGCAATTTGGAGAACTCAATAGAATTGATCCACGTTTTTGGACTGTGGGAGGAAACCGGAGAACCCGGAGGAAACCCACGTGGACAAGAGGAGAACATGGAAACTCCACCCAGATGTGGATTCAAACCGGGAATCCCTAGCGCTGAGAGGCAAACGTGCTAACCACTAAGCCACCGTGCTCATTAAAGTTGGGTTCTGGCTGAAACTACTATTTTTATGAGGAAACAGACAATCAAATTTTTATACCTGAAAGAATCTGTGGCGCTTCACTTCGTTGGCATCCTGCTCTCCAGCACCCAACCTCTTTTCGGGGTTTTTCTGCAGCAGCTGTGGTACAAATGAGGAACAGTTGAATTAACTGAGACATGATAAATCACAAATTATTTTATTAAAGTAATTACCATTAGCTTTACTGAAAGGCGGTTAGAACCAGTACCTTCTGAATGATTGAGACTGATTCTGGAGAGAGGAACCTGGGGTAGCGCACCTCATCATTTACGATACTGTCAAACACCTCCTCCTCATCATCACCTGGAAACGGAGACTGAAGAGGAGAGCCAGAGCATAAGGAGTCACGACTAGTGTAGGAATAAAGGTTTAATACTTCCAAATAAACCTGATGCATTTACAAATGGATATTTATTTAAATACAGTTGTACACAGCCTTTAATGTCCCATCAAAAATGAAATGTAATATTTTTAGGAAATCTCAGTTCTTTATTTTTCTTTTAATAAACCAGACCAGGGCTGGCACCTCTTCTATATGGACCACAGTACTAAGACAAATATACACCTGGTACTGAAGAATCTCAGATTAAGCCCTCTGTGTTGATAGAACAGCTTCCTTTTATCATTGTGTGTGGTGGTAGTTTATGCCCAAGTCAGATACTGATGCTAGAGAAGAGGACCTGGCCTCCCTTTTGTACCATATACTAAGGCTGAAACAGAAAGAGGCCTGCTCCATCGTATTTAAACATAATGTTATCCAAAATACTCGGCTATACACTTGATTTTATGTAGCTGACAATGGAACAAAAGAAAGCACTTGAATTTGATAAATAAGAGATGTGTCCTAATACTTTTTTTCATGTGTAGTAAGCAAGAACAGCAGCTTCTAAACACTGAGTATCTGTGTAAAATCTAGTTAATGGACTCTTTTTATTCTGCTAGATTTGGAGATATCTGCAAATCTTCTTGCATACTGTAATTAAAGTCTGTTTATGAATATTTAATGATGGAACGTTTGCAGGAACATGCAGTTTCAAATAATCTTTAATAAAATCTGGATTCTGACCTCTCCAACCAGCATCTCATAGATGAGCACTCCCAGACCCCACCAGTCCACGGCGCGGGTGTAAGTGCTGTCCGTCAAAACTTCCGGAGCCAGGAACTCTGGGGTACCACAAAAGGTGGATGTACGATCTCCATGTCCCATACCTGAACATTTGTCAGCGCAAGATTAAATCACCAAATATCGATTCATTAAAATTATATTTGTCTTTAATGCACTGGTTATATCTTTAAACACAGTTTGAGTAACTTAGACTTGGACTGCAGCTAATCTGAACTATTTCTTCAAGCCATGGGGATAGAGAGAACCATGAACCAACAGGAGCAGGACTTTTAGCGGGCTACACCGTGGCAGCATATGTAGTTTAAATGCAATTGGAATATTGTGTAATAAAGCTTGCTCCTAAACTCGTGAACTGTCGCTGGTCCTTATTCGTTATTCCCTCACCCGTTACATTGGTGCTAAATCCCGGGACAAATGAGGAAGCACGTGTCAGGTTCTGCAGGCATGTTCTCCAGCGGGGTTTACACCCTGGCCAATCTTTTAGCCTTATTATAGCGTGAAGCAGAGTGGGGGGGGGGGCAAGTGGAGGTTCCAGTCGCCATGAATTGAGTGGAAGATGCCAGAGCATTGTTCATCACGGCCAAAAAAACAGAGAGGTGCCGAAGGCATCTGCCGCTTTTACGTGGTCATTGGTGTGGATGGACGGAAGAGTCTATGTTGCTAGTGATAACATGCAAGTGGCCCAATGCTGAAGAGATGACATCAGGAGCTTGAGAGCAGAATCAGAGCTGCGTGCACGTAGGCAGGAATCCCCCCCACCCCACAGTAACGGAATGGCACCCTGTCCTGGGTGTATCTGCCCAAGCGCCCGACACGTTCTTGCATGGGGAATCCCTCCGTGACCCTAGTTCCTAGTATTGGATTAAGCAACCCCCCCCATCCCCCATCAATAACAAATACAAAAAAAATATTTAGATTTATTTAATGGCAAAAAAGTGGCAAAATGCAACATTCATTTGGACAAAGAAGTGTTGCATTTTGCCACTTTTTTGACCTTAAATAAATCTAAATATTTCCAATCCAAAAGTTCTAGGCAGACTGAAATCTCGTTTATAACAAACACAAATTCAAGTTCAAGTAATTTATTCATATAGCGCTTTTTACAACAGTACATCGTCACAAAGCAGCTTTACAGAATGAAAAGCCTTTAAACCCCCAAAGAGCAAGCCGAAGCGACAGTGGCAAGAAAAAACTCCCTTTTATGTTGTTATTCAAGGAAGAAACCTTGGGAGGACCAAGACTCAGTGGGGGACTCATCCCCCTTGAGCGGCCAGGCAGCGCTTTTAAGATTCTAATTAAGATTCATTGTTCTCCTTGCGGGCGGCACGGTGGCTTAGTGGTTAGCACGTTCGCCTCTCAGCGCTAGGGATTCCCGGTTCGAATCCCCATCTGGGTGGAGTTAACATGTTCTCCCCGTGTCTGCGTGGGTTTCCTCCGGGTTCTCCGGTTTCCTCCCACAGTCCAAAAACATGGATCAAGTTAATTGAATTCTCAAAAATTGCCCGGTTCAGAGTGTGTCTGTGTGAGTGAGTGTGTGCCCAGCGATGGATTGGCGCCCTGTCCTGGGTCTATCTGCCCAGCGCCCGAGACGTTCTCCCCTGGATGGGCGACCCTAATAGAGGATAAGCGGAAGATAATGAATGAATGAATGAATGAATGTTCTCCTTGCGACCATTTTTCCAAGTTTAAACTAAAAGTTCACAGACATTCATAATGGGTTAGCACCACTTTTACTGTAACTGTGCCACTACTACATCTCTGACAACATAGCCATTAACAGCGGTGTCATCATAGCAAATCTAACCGGTGATCTCTAAAAGACTTCCCTAAATGACTGATCTTAAAAACATCTGTAAACTAACAGGTTTTTATTACAGTGCTCAAGGAGTAAAAGAAAGAGATCTTACCTTCTTTGCAAAGACCAAAATCTGCAATTCTGACAAAGCCATCAGAATCCATCAAAAGATTGTCCAGTTTAAGGTCCCTGTAAAGATTGACATGGCACAGTGAGACAAAACTGCACTTGAGACTGTAAAGATGTATAGTGGCATTAAAAATAAAAAAACAATACACACCGGTAAACTATTTTGTTTCGATGCAGAAACTCAAGTCCCAGCAGCACACAGGAAGCATAAAAACTGAACACGAAGAAAACGGAGTGATTATTATAATCCTGATTCAAAACTGCTATTTAAAGTCATGGTCACACAAAGAGCAGGAATTACTGCTTTAATTACAGCCTGAGAAACAACACCAACATATTAATGTTCATCCATAGATGTGAGATAAACACCTGGACAGTTTTTAAAACGATACAATCATGGAGTCAGATATGTTTTTATGGATGCAGATTATTTGGTATTTCCAATTCCCCACCAGCATGTCTTGTTTGTTGTGGCAGGCAGCTGGACTTCCACACTGTTGCGAGGATATACTGACTTAACACAAAAAAGAGATGTGTATACAATAAGCAGGAATCAAACCTAGGACTGATGTGTGAATAGTAATAGCTTTCATTAGTTTGGAAATAAGCTTTATTTACTAATTGACTATAAAATATTTGGATTTTATAAATTCTGCTATCATTCAATTTTTTTACTCACTTTACAAAAGCTGTAAGTTTATATGCAGACTTAAAGCTCCAGTGGGAAAAATAAATGAATGCACAATTGAACAGTTGTATGATTTGGATGAACAGCTGTTTTGTGCAACAACACATAATGTTTTTGCAGATACACTGGTACAGTTGTTAGGTATTTATTAGGTACACATTAAATCAAGTGTTTGCATATTTTATGTACCGGGTCTGGCGCTCGGTGAAGATGTTGGTGTGTATATGGGTCATCAGGTCTCCTCCAGGTGAATACTCCATAACAAAGCACACGTGATCACAAGTCTGAAAGCAGCCGTATAGGTTCACCAGAAATGGATGGCTGGACTTATTAATGGTCTCGAAAATCCTCTTTTCACACATTAAACTAAAGACAACACAGTAAAAGTAAGAATCAAGTTAGATACATAAAAAAATTATAAACTCAACATGAACATTTGATCATATTGACTTGGTCATAATACATTGTTGTATACATACAACCAACATAAATTTAAAGTTGATCAAAGAGGGAAAATCAATCAGTGACAGAGTCAGTATAACAATTTAAAAATGTCCTGAAAAGTAGATACCTGAACTTAACAAATAACCTAAAATTAGTGCTTTCACCTACAACCTTCACATTAAGGGCTGACGCCATGATAAGCTCTTTAAGACTTATAGAGCAGAAATATTTAGGCTTTAAATATGCAAACTATTAAAATGAAGTCAAAATCAGTGATAAGAATCAGAGAGCCAGATTGAAAATAAAAGCACATGGATTAGCCACATGGGCGGCACTGTGGCTTATTGGATTCCAGGTTTAAATCTCAATTTGGGTGGAGTTTCCATGTTTTCCCTATGTCCGCATGGGTTTCTTTCGGGTTTTCCAGTTTCCTTCCACAGACCAAAAACATGGATCAAGGAATTCTACAAATTGCCCCATATAGAGTGTGTTTGTGTGTGTGTCTTTGTGAGTGAGTGTGTGCCCAGCGATGGATTGGCGCCCTGTCCTGGGGGTATCTGCCCAGCGGCTGAGACGTTCTCCCCTGGATGGGCATGGGGAACCTCCCTGTGACCCTAATAGAGGATAAAGCGGAAGATAATGGATGGATGGCAACACTCACTTGACCAACAGTCTTTTTTCACTCCTTCCACCTCCTTTATTTAAATAGCAACACTGCTTGTGAATATATCTACACCGATGTGTGTGGTGGTCTCTAAATTGTGTGTTTAGGTACATTTCTGGTGTATTGCCATCTTGATGACAGAAACAGTGATGCACCACTGACTGAAAACAACCCATACAGACATCAACAGTCAGATGTTCATTGTTATCTTGGTGGTTAATTATTAATTACCCAGGCACATACACCCTCACTTTTTATACACACATGGATACAAAACAGTGCACAAAAACACATGCAAATATTAAGTGTTATTTTAATTCAATCTAAGATTTTACTTTTCTGATATTTTTGCTAGCCTTCCAACATGGGTACTAAGCGGAACCTACTGTTCTGTATTGTTTAATACAATAAGGTTAGGTTTAATATGCAAATGTTTTAAACCTAAATGTTTTTAATGTCTAGTAAACACTAATACATTTTCTTCCTCTTCTGAAATTTCAGGGGGCTGTATACTTCCATATAACTGATTATACTTGCTTACAATATCATGTAATTGAGTCCACACTGCAGAAAACAGCTTCTGTGGAACATTAATAAATTCAGCATCTTGTGCTTTGTAAAGGGCATAAGTGGCAGCATGACTTGCCAAACATAACTCACTCGGGTTACAGTAGATGTGTGGGTGATGAATCTTAATACATAAATAAGGCAAATTGATAAGAGCAAAATGTATGTGGATGCAGGTATTAATGCTAAGATCAAGAATTTAAATGACTGTCGGCTGCTTTTCCCAAAAGCTAACTAGGGCCTAATGATCAGATTACGAACAAGACCTGCAATTCTGGACAAACTAATCTTTGTCATAAAGACTCCAGAATTCAGTCACCTATCAACTTCATCTCGCGTCACCACATCCCCTTTCTTCAGGGCTTTAATGGCGTACAGCTTCCCAGTCTTTTTATATTCAGCAAGCAGCACCTGCAATACATGAAAATGAAAATTGCATTGCTCTGGTCATAAATTCCATTAGTATGATGAAGTTTGTGTGTTGTACCTTCCCGAAGTGACCTCTACCAAGAACAGAAACACAAATGAAATCCTCCATCTGCAGCCCCCGCTTATCCCTGCAATAATGGTTATACATATGTAATGAATGTATATAAGGTGGAAAAACAATACTATAAAAACTTTAATACCCTGAATGGAAAATAAGTTACAATGTTATATTTGGTTCTTCCTCAGTTAGCGTTGTCTATGAAGCATATTAGCTGTGGCAACATCATTAATATTATTAATTAACATTTTTCAGTCATCTGAATGTTGCAGAACCATGACTCAACCAGTTGAAGCATCAAAAATTTGTGTTTAAAGCAACATCATTGTTTTAAATTGCAGATTATATGCACCTATGAGAGAGCACTCTTAAACTTTCAGTACTTCCATGCAAAGTTCTAAATCATATTTACCCTGCTCCTTCTCAGAGTTGTGTTACTTTGCCACAAAACTGCTCAATGGCAAATAAATTTACAGTTTGTACTGCACAGGCAGTGTCTATCTTCTTAAAAGGACTATCTGTGGTGCACTAAGATGTCTGGGGCTGTATATGTAGCACAGCAGCCAAATGATTTGGTGGCTACCCTGTACTGAGATCAGGGTACAGAACAGACAAAACCCGTTTGAAAGGCATGAGCGGTCCTTCTAAGTCAGGGGTGCTCAATACGTCGATCACGAAGGGGTGTCAGGTCGATCTCAATGGAGGTTTGAAAAAAATCACGTATCAGCGTTTTTTTTTCCAGCACAGTCTCGGAAGCACTTTTACACATGCGCGCACGCATTTTAACACACAATGTGATTCATTTTGAATCGTGATCTCTGCAAGCGAGCGGCCTGCCCCCCCCCTCGCTGTTTTAAAAACCGGCACGTGGCCACGCCTCCGTGCCTAAATCTGAAGCACTGGATCACGAATCATCTACTTTAAGCAGTTTCTTTTTACATTGGATAGTTTTTGCTCTTTATTTGACTGACAAGATGAGTGAAGGACTTCTCTCCAAAATAACTAAAATACCTCTTTCATTTAGAGTGGGAGGATGAATATTTTTTTTGCAATGTCAAACTCAAAATGCCTTTGCTTGATTTGCAGGTAGCCATTGCACTTCCATTGTATTTGGTCGTTTGCGTGTACTAAAACCAAGTTTTCACCATGCTATTTGCTGCAATTTCTGTGAAAATGGCAATCCGAAGTCTTTTCTATGCTGATTCGAAAATACTAACATCCATCTATTTATCCATTATCTTCCGCTTTATCCTCTATTAGGGTTGCGGGGGGGGTTCCTCCATGCCCATCCAAGGAAGAGCGCCTCAGGCGCTGGGCAGATACACCCAGGACAGGGGGGCAATCTATCACTGTGCACACACTCATACTCTATATGGGGCAATTTGGAGAATTCAATTGACCTTGATCCATGTTTTTGGATCATGTGGGAGAGAACAGGAGAACCTAGAGGAATCCCACGCGGACACGGGGAGAACATGGAAACTCCACCCAGATTGGGATTCGAAACATGAATCCCCAACACTGAGAGGTGAACGTGCTAACCACTAAGCCAACGTGCCCCCCCAATACTAACATGATGTGTGTAAACAGGTTTCAATATAAAAGCCTAAAAAAATTATTAACCCTGGTGGATCTCGATGACCTGTCCAATGGAAAAGTAGATCTCGGGCCAGAAAAGTGTGTGCACCCCTCTATTCTAAGTACTCCCAGTACAGAAGTGCTACAATGAAATCAGTAGAAGACCATTAAAATAAGTATTGAATTAAATTTTGGATAAAGGTGGGTTTGGTTTATATTTAGTAAATGGCTACTTCCTGATATACTAAACCGAGTATAGAATCAGGACACTTACTTAGATTGATGTGACACAGGTCTGCCTCTAGAATGTTCAGTTGCATTGATTTTTGAGTTCTACAAAAGAAAAGAAATGCAAAACTCAGTAAGTAAAGGTGTTATAATACGATGACAATTGAACTTTAATCCTCTAAAGATGAGCTAACCATTGAGGGAGGACTCTCAGATGAGGAAGTCTTTGTCAAGTAGAGACGCGGGGGTTTGGGAGGTCGCTCCTCACTGAAGTTCAGTTTCACAACTGCAGAGTCTCTATAAAAGGAAAGCATGAAATGCAATCAAATAGAGTGTAAATAAATCATAGTGTGAATGAGTGTTTGCATGTGTGCTGTAAAATCGCTCTATAGGTCAGTTAACAAGGTTTTTAAAGGATTATATGAGCTTGGTCATCTCATTGGTCAAACCAAGTATTTCGTCATTCATATTTTACAAACTATTTAAAAGAGTACCTCCAGTGTTCCCATCAGCATGCATTTGGAGTGTTGGGAAAACGGGTATACCTGAAGAAAAACCCACTCAGGCACCACAACCGGGAATAAACCCCGGGATTTCCCAAATTGGAGTGCAAGCACCAACCACCACACCACTGTGCCACCCCCTTTTTAAAACAGGTAATATCATTTAAAATCAGCAGGTATTGCTTGGATAAATGCACTTTGTAGGTCGATATGATTATGATCATTAGGATGGCACAATAACCCAATCTGACCGATTTAGAAATCGAGAGGACTCAATGTTTTAATGTCGGGATGTTTTTTATGGTAAACAAAATCTGCTTTTGGGGTAGCACAGCATTTCTCAAAATACCCCTCCCCCTCATTTTACGGTGGACAGTCTGAGTCTAAATTCTCAGTCTAGATTTACAGAATGGGGAGGGATAGTCACAGTTAAAATTAAACTGTTATCTTTTTTGAAAAGTGTTTGCAATTTTAAATAATTTTAATTCTATTGAAGATGAACTTCATGACATGGTGGCTTAATGGTTAGCATGTTTACCCATCAGAAATTCCAATCTGAGTTTCCATGTTCTCCCCTTGTCCGTGTGGGTTTTTTAGGGTTCTCCGGTTTTCTGTCATAGATTAAAACATGCATTCAAGGTAAATTGAATGCTTAACATTGCCCAATATAGTGTGTGTGTGTGTGCATGTGTGTGTGTGTGTGTGTGTGTGTGTGTGTGAGAGAGAGAGAGAGAGAATGTGAGTGTGAGCCCAGCGATAGATTGGCTTAGACTTGTCCTGGTTGTATCTGCCCAGTGCCTGAAAAGTTCTCCCCTGGATGGGCATGGGGAACCATCCTGCAACACTAGTAGAGGATTAAGTGGAAGATAATGAATAAATAAACTGATTAAAGTGTATAAAAATGCAGTTTAAATAGTCAAGTACAAGAGGAATTACTAAAGCATGTTGTCAGCATTTTGTTGTTTCATGTTTCATCTTGATCTAGTTTGAGAACCACTCTATGGAAGACCAACTATGGAAACCAACCATGAAAGCATGTCCAGTGACCTTCACTTACTCATTTGGAGGTGGGGTAGATATAGAGTTTTTTTCTGCAGACGGAGGCGATGTGAGCTCAGGCTCTGGTGGTAGAGGAGGGGATGGCAGGTCGGAGGAGGCCAGAGGGGGACTCATGGCACTGATTGTGCTGTTGCATGGGGGCAACACACTCATCATCAGACGACCCCATGTGGCAAAGTTCATGTTCATCTGTGCTGCCCGGAGGAAGTTTTTACCTAAGAGGAGAAATAAAGACTTTTCTATAGATCAATACCTTACAGCATTAAATAGACACCCTTATATAGATCAAATCAGCATCCGGTATTTTATATGTTGCAAGCAATGAGTAAAGAACCAGCAGTGGTAGATTGGCTTTTCAGTTGGGTTTTCAGTCCGCGACCTTCTAGCTCATAATCCAGAACTTTAACTCCAAAACCACCACTGTTTAAAAAGCACCAGCGGTAATCTTAATGAAATAATAACCCTACCACTTAGGGTAGCAAGTGTTGGCAGTCGAGTGGTCATAGATAATTAGTTAAATTAGGTTTGAGTTTCACCCATACAAAACAGTTCCACACAATGTATTACAGACAAAAATCACATAATTTGCTTCAAGTCTTTAATTCATGTCTTAAAAGTCAGTATTCATGTCAAATGTCATCAGAATGCAAAAGCATTCTACCCTTAATTTCCCAAGTTAGCAGTTTCTTTTTTGAAGAATAATGATCAGTTATTTAATAAAGCAATAATGCATAAAAGGGCATGCATCATTGTAAATAAATCACAGAATCAAGCTATTATTAGACACGACATGTAGTTTCACCTCTTTCCCGTGATTTATTCACAATAATACAAAATCTCAACCTACACCCCCAAAAAGTTTTTCAATCATTTCACACTATGTTTTATTACTGCATGGCAATTGATGTTTTTTTTAATGTTAGGATATACAGTAAAGTCAAAAGTTTGAACATGCCTCCTTTTTGCTTCACTTATTGTCCATGTTCCACTTATTGTAAAGGTTTGTAGTTCTACAATTCCAGACTGTAGTCCATCTGTTTGTGGATTACAGTACATACTGTGTACATCCCCTTTACTCTGTTCTCTAATGGTCAGGACCCCAAAAGAGCAGGTGTTATTTGGTTGGTGCATTATTCCTATCCCAGCAGTGTCACTGAGGTGTTTAAATGAAACTACAGCAGCACTGCTGCACTAAAACCCCCTCACTGCATCAGTGTCACTGCACAACTGACAAACATTACACCACCTAAATTATACCTGTTCCGTTTTTGTTGGTTCTTTGTTCTCTATTGGTCAGGAGCATCACAGATGTACTATAGTCTGTAATTGTAAACTACAAAGTCCATCTATATGGTAAGTGGAGGAAATTAACAATGGGGCAAGAAGGGGATGTCCAAACGTTGGTTTGGTTCTGTATATGACCAATAAACATTCATACACAAACTAAACTTACCTTTTTCCTTGGGAAAAATACGCTTCTGCCTCTGTAGTTTTGGGTGGCGCTCAATGACAGGATTTATGAACCTCACCTGAAAATAAACAAAGGAGGTAGTACTGTACTTCAGTTTTTTGTTTTTTTTTACATATCTATACTTTACTAAATAGTATTTCTATCACTTCTGTCACATGTGCAAAGAATCTACTCTATTATATTTCAAAAGAAATACTTGTACTTTTTACTCAATACATTTCCAAAACCAGTTTGTTACTTTATTTTGACTACATTTATCTATAGTTAAATTTTATTTTTTTAATTTTATGTTTTAATCAGCTCATGCAGCTAATAAAGTTCAAATTGGAATCCTATGGTGGCACAGAGTTAACTTGTGATTGGTTGGGTGAGAGGCAAAGACAAATCAGGAAATCTAAGGGGAGAAATGGATAAGAAAATGGAGTCCAACGCTTTTGATAGTATTAATCAGTCATCTGAAAAACAACAGCATCCATGGCCTTATTTAAAAGAATTATTTAACCTTTCCTTGATGTATTTATTAATTGTTGGTTTTATATCTGGAAAGGCTATATCTGGGGTTTTTGTATTTGTTGTGTTGTGTTATTTTCATGGCTATTTTTTTTTTTGCCTTTTCATGTCCACTTATTCCACTGTGTCCTGGTACCCAGCACGGTTTTATTTTGTTAAGTTAAGTTAGTTAGTCTCTGGATAGTTCTTTGTATATTATTAATAGTTGAATGGTCTGCGATACATGATTCCATTACATCAATAATATATGAGTAATACATCAGTTACAACAAGAATTTTGTAAATGGCAAGAAAAGAGAGAAAAAAAAATCACACACTAGATTCATCATGTACAATAATGTTCTGCAAAACCCACACACCAAATGGTATACAGCCCAACAACAGCTAGCAAATAGCACTGAATGTCAGTAAGATATCCTACCTCAGTAAACAGAGTGCCTTGTGGTTCCAGGTAAAGACACATGCCGTGCCGTTGGTTGTCCAGAAAGTCCTCCAGACGCAGGAACTTGACAGCACACAGAGCCCTCCAGTCTCGCCAATACACACCTATCTCCAGCTCACGAGACTGACAAGCAAAGTATTCTGATAAATACAGCAGTTCATTTTTCTGTGCCTTATTCATCCTTTTACTGAAGTTAAGGATGTTAATACAGTAATAATTATAACTGACAAACAGTATTTGATTAAAAGCTAACCTTGGGGTTCAGCCTATTTATTCTAGTAAAGTACAAAATCATACAAGAATATGCACTATACCCAAAATATTGAGACATACCTCTTAAAACACTGAATTCAGGCATTTAGTTGCATCTTATTTGACAAGTGCATGTAATCAAAAAGCATCCATGCATTTGGGTCATTTGCCTTAAAGCTTGTGAAAACAAAGCTAAAAAAAAAAAAAAAAAGATCCTTTCTTTTAACACCTTTCGGGTGAACTAGAGCAAAGACTGCATCCTGGGTATTTTCATCCAACCTTAGTGATGTTCCAGAAAAATTTACAAAATTATACACAGACACTAAATGTGTAAAAAGCCTTTCCAGAACAGTGAACGATAGTGGACCTTATTTTAGAGATCCAGCACTTGTGCAGCTTGACTTGGTGTGTGTCAGAGTTTCTTTGCTATTTTTACAAAAGAAAAAGTACTATTTATTTTAATTATTTATGGGTGTTTTTTGGATGTAACGTAATAAACCAATCAGTGTGTCACTCATCAGTCACTTTAAGTCAGTTGACTTTGGTTGATTGCTATTTCAGTGGTGCAGCTATCTGGACTCAATGTGCTGGTCCATGAGTTTCTCCATTTTACTGTAAAAGGAGAACACACAGTATACTGTAAACTATGTATATGCATTCTCTGTACTAATGTAGTGACCTATAATAACTGTTCAGTTCTATTAAGTGTTCAGTGGCGTTAGACACCACCAAGATAGTAACGAACGTCTGACTGTTGATGTGTGTTGTTTGGGTTGGGTTGTTTTCTGTCAACAAGATCGCAATACACCAGAAATGTACCTGAACACGATTGTGTTGAACATGATTTGGATACCACCAGTCCCATCAGAGTAGTTATATTCACAAGCAAGGTTGCTATTTAAACAAAGTAGACGGAGCGCTTGAAAATACTGTTGGCGGAGTGTAAGATATAAATAAGCATCGCGAAACGCCTTGTGCAGGCAGTGTAAGATAGGACCCAGGTTTTTATTTCAGCATAATGGTGACTAACTTACAATGTGATGTCAAAAAAGCTCCTGTAAGTGTAATAATATGTAGGTTTCAATACAGAAAGAAACGATTATATACTAAAGCTGTCAAATTACAACCTGCATGTGGCTGATTTGGGCCACTGAGACATACGATACAGTATTGACAAAAGATTATCAAAAATAATGTAATAATCAAAGAGGTCAAGCTCATGTTGCTATAAAAATGCACGTTGTTTAACAATGAACATAGTTACTGTAGTCACATTGTACAATTTTATGTGCAAAAAGCAAGAAAATTAGGTGCTGTATAAGGGTTACATACTCTTTCCAAATCAATAATGAAACTCTGGTCCCAAGCCTCTTTGCCTATAGGTCTCCAATGTGTGCGGCCCACCATCCGGTTATCCAACTTTAACACTGCACTGATCTCCACTGCAATAAAGAGTGATACAAGATGTCTGTTTATTTAAAATAGATCAAAACAGT
The DNA here is from genome assembly GCA_019802435.1 of Corydoras maculifer. Taxonomy (NCBI): domain Eukaryota; kingdom Metazoa; phylum Chordata; class Actinopteri; order Siluriformes; family Callichthyidae; genus Corydoras; species Corydoras maculifer. The sequence goes on from JAFMOD010000403.1 coordinate 90,421, forward strand.
CTTCATAACAGCCATTTTAAAACACTTTGGCACTGGTAAATAAAGTTACTCAGTTAAGACTATGGAGTTAAACCTACTCTACTGTCCAAAATGGTCTTTATTTGTGAGGTAACTGGATCGCTTGTGCTTAGAAAATACATCTGGTTTGTCAGGGTAGGTAAGGAAGCAGACATTAGTTAAATCTTTTACATGTTAGAGTTTTGTCTCAGGACTGCTCTGTAAATATTATGTTTGTACACACAACAAAACCACCAGCCTCATATAAACCTTCCTGCAGGTTATGGTGAAGTTTGATTTCCCTTTAATAACAGCACACCAATTCCCTTTGGCTTCCAAAACTCAAAACTGCATAAGACATTGTAGAAAACACAGGCCAAAATACAAGTTATCCTATTATACCTTAGTGCTTTGTAGGCATTAATTACATTTGTTTTAAGTGTATTAGAGTTGCTTAGGGGTAGGGATGACTTGATTAATCATTCTTTTGTGATTAATGGCTATTAAAATTGTTATGATTAATCAATCGTAAGAGCACCTTAACATAGTCATGATAACTTTCATATATATTATTCATTCATATTATTTTCATATCATTCATATTATACAAGTAGCCAGAACTAACACGGAATAAGTTTTAAGGAGTCAGAGAATAAATAACGCTCCACATTATAGCTGGTCACACCATTTATAATTCTGAATATGTGGAATGCTTAGGCTGCTTAAAGGTTTACAGAGCATTTATTTTAGAATAATTGATTTTATTAAAGGGACGGCACAGTGGCTTAATGTTTAGAACGTTTGCCTCTCAGTGCTGGGAATACAGGTTCGAATCCCAATCTGGGTGGCGTTTCCATGTCCTCACAGTGTCCACATGGGTTTCCTCCAGGTTCTCCAGTTTCCTCCCACACTTCAAAAACATGGCTCAAGGTCAATTGAATTTTCCAAATTGCCTCTTATAGCATGGATTTGTGTGTGTAGCTGTGTGAGTGAGTGTAGATTGGCACCCTGTCCTGGGTGTATCTGGCCAGCTGCTGAAACGTCCTTCCCTGAATGGGCATGGGGAACCCCCCGCGACCTTAGTAGAGGACAAAGCGGAAGAAAATGGATGAATGGATTTTGTTAAAGACAATGTCAATGTTTATTAAAATAAGACATGTCTCATTGTGACTTAGTGGTTAGCATGTTCGCCTCTCAGCGCAGGGGATTCCGGGCTCAAATCCCATCAAATCTGGTTGGAGTTTCTCTGTTTTCCCCATGCCATGGGTTTCAGCAGGGTTTTTCAGTTTCCACCCACAGTCCAAAAACATGGATTTAAGGTAAATTAAATGCTCTAAATTGTGGCGGCACGGTGGCTTAGTGGTTAGCACGTTCGCCTCTCAGCGCTAGGGATTGCTGGTTCGAATCCCCATCTGGGTGGAGTTTCCATGTTCTCCCCGTGTCCGCATGGGTTTCCTCCAGGTTCTCCGGTTTTTCCCACAGTCCAAAAACATGGATTAAGTCAATTGAGTTCTCCAAATTTCCCCATGTTTGTGCGTGTCTGTGTGTGTGTGCCCAGCGATAGATTGGCGTCCTGTCCTGGGTGTATCTGCCCAGCGCCCGAAACGTTCTCCCCTGGATGGGCATGGGGAACCCCCCCGCAACCCTAATATAGGATAAAGCGGAAGATCTCCTGTATGGAAGAGTGTGTGTGTGCACAGCAATCGATTGGCACCCTGCCCTGGGTGTATCTGCCCAGCACCAGAAACGTTCTCCCCTGGATGGCATAAGGACAATAGTAAAGGATCAAGCGGAAGATAATGAATGAATGTCTTATTACAGATAACTTCTAAATATATAAAAGTTCTATTTTTATATATTTACATATACATATTTACATATATTTTTATAAATATATTTACATATATTTTTTTATATCTACATTTTTAATGCATTTTTATTTTGTCACTACATTTTACCTTTCCATTCAGCTTTGCAGAGTGTGTGGTGTTGAAATGCTATTATTTGAGAGAGCCCTCTTGACTAGGTAATCTGCAGTCTCTATCCGTTTTATTTCTGCTGCTCTAGTCAGTGGTGCTGGAGTCACATTCTGTTCTTTGATGCATTCTGTCTGCTGCTTAACTACTGTCATAACTAACTGCTTTCCTCATCCCTTTTTATTTAAGGGGTCATCGGCTCCACTGTTACAGTGATGACATTAAAGGACTTTAATATTGATGATCTAAGAGACTAACAAAACTTACTGGACTGTTCATCAGTTTTGGTCATCTTGCCGTTGGTACTCCGACTGGCCAAGCCGGTCCTCATCTTCAGAGACTTGGCTTCAGAAGGACTGCAGGGAGAGGAGGCGGCACAGGATACCCGACAACGTCCTGGCACCGACTCCAAAAGTTCCTGACAGCCCATTAACCTGACCTCCAGTCGACCTGTAACCAAACCCTGAACATGATCAGTAAAGCAACTTGTAAATACATTTTTTAAACCAGTAACGATTTCGCGGCACGGTGGCTTAGTGGTTAGCACGTTCGCCTCTCAGCGCTAGGGATTCCCGGTTTGAATCCCCATCTGGGTGGAGTTTCCATGTTCTCCCTGTGTCTGCGTGGGTTTCCTCCGGGTTCTCCGGTTTCCTCCCACAGTCCAAAAACATGGTTTAAGTTAATTGAATTCTCAAAAATTGCCCCGTTTAGAGTGTGTCTGTGTGAGTAGTGCCCAGCGATGGATTGGCGCCCTGTCCTGGGTCTATCTGCCCAGCGCCCGAGACGTTCTCCCCTGGATGGGCATGGGGAACCCCAACGCGACCCTAATAGAGGATAAGCGGAAGATAATGAATGAATGAGTAACGATTTCTGATTACTGTCCAAGAAATAAAGTTGGGTGAAGAATTTGCCAATAACGAGTCAAGCTGATATTTGGCCAGGAGTTACAAAAAAAAAAATCTGTTTAGCTTTAGGAAAATTAAAGGGATAAATTAGAACTAATGTTTCTATTAAAAAAAACCCTCTGTAATATTTATTCTGAACTTCTGTCTCTAGTATCTAATATCCCTAATATCTATAAAATTATATATAAAAAATATATATATATTTATATATACACATACATATATATATATACATATATATATATATATACATATATACACATACATACATATATATATATATATATATAAATAAAGAATCTATTAGGGATACAGTTCAAATTTGTCTATATGAGCCCACATAGAGTGGAGTATTTGCAGGTTATCTGTATTGGCAGCACATCAGCTCTGTATCAAAGGTACTTGTTCTTTTGAACCTACCAATTAAATCATTTGGGAGTGTGTTTGAGGCTTTATAGCCGTTTGTGATGGTGCATTCTGGATGTCATTTCTAATTAACGCTGTCCATGTTTTAATTTGAAAAAAGTAACAAGAGACTGTTCATAATGAACAGAGCTCTGTTTGGCTTAAGCACAAATCCTCCCAGCTTCACCTGCCTGATATCTGATCTCCATGTGCACCACATACAGTTCAGAGCTACATTCATGATTATTTACTTTTGTAAGTAAGTTAGTTGGCTGAATTTTACTGCAGACTTAATTGGAAGATGATTCGGTGTTGTGGCCAGTAAAACCATCATGAGCTTCACAAAGCTTTTTATTACAGATTCCGTAATACTGATGTATCAAGACAATAACTGTTGTCATGGTGACATGGTGTGTATTACATAGACTGCTAAAAAGATTTAATTAAATACAAAGAAAACTTATAAGCGTATTTAAACTATATTTTTGATATTTTGGATTTTTAAGTCTGTATGAGTAAGCCCTCACTGTGGAACGTAATTTACACACAAATGTAGTAAAGTGTAACTTTCGTGCTAAGTACCTGTGAGGCTGGCAGGTTTAAAGAATGAAGAGGACGAGGCTGATGATGAAGAGTGTAGCCGGTCTCTATGCAGGCTCAAGCTGGGTGATGCTCCTACTGTTAGTTCCTCTTTAATAACGGTGCGTTTAGGGTGGTCTGATGGGAGCTCTGCCAGCCTCCTCTCTAAAGACAGACGCAGGAGATCCAGCTTCTGAGAGGATTCCTGCAGGCGAGCTTGAGCCTACACACACACACACTTTTTACACTTGGATTGGAAAATGGAAAAGACCACCTTTTCTCTGAGGGTTAAAATAAAACAAAGACAACCCACCTCAAGACATCACTACCTTCAATAATTACACTTATAAACACTCAAAACACTTTCAAAACAACAACCTTGGTTGCTAGGTAGATTTTTCATTATCAAGATAAGGAGGTGGCTCCAAGTGCATTTTGTTGGATAGCTGCATTACCACAGAACATACAGTATTTATATTACAATACAGTATTAAATTAAATTGTAACAACATATTCATAATATAAAATATGTCATTAAAATAATATTAATATTTATTCATTCATCCATCGTCTTACGCTTTATCCTATATTAGGGTTGCGGTGGGGTTACCCATGCCCATCCAGGGGAGAACGTTTCGGGCGCTGGGCAGATACACCCAGGACAGGGTGCCAATCTATCGCTGGGCACACACTCACTCACACAGACACACACGCATACACACTCTATATGGGGCAATTTGGAGAACTCAATTGACTTGTTCCATGTTTTTGGACTATGGGAGGGAACCGGACCTCACGCAGACACAGGAGATACATTAAATAAATAAATATATTATTAATATTTTTCAGTAAGCACATGTAGGCAATACATTAAAAATGGAGAGGTTGCAACAAAAATCTTACTCCTTATTTGTCTTAATTAGTCCCAACCCTTTCAAATTTGGCAGATATAAAGTATCCTGTAGGCAGATTAAAGTCATGCAGTTGACACAAGTAGGCAATACATTTTAAATGGAGAGGTTTCACACAACATCATAGTTCTCCATTTCCTTCTCCTAGTACCTAGTCCCTTCAAAATTGGCAGACAAAGTACAATGAAGGCAGATCAAAAATTCTAGAGTTTGAGCAGATGTCATACTGTATGGTTAAAGAAATACTTTTAGGACTTTGGATTATGTATTAGGTAATCTGTTTAGGTATTACTTTAAATCAATGCAAATATATCAGCATTATCCAGAAGGAGATGCAGATGGTTGACTATCTAAGAATGGGGCCTCAGCCCCATGTGTAATGTGCCAGAAAACATCCCAAATGTTTTTTTTTATTTTCCAAAAACAGCTATTATATACTAGAATATTTGTATAACATAAAATTAATTATATCTTTTACCACAATGCTATCAACCCCAAGGTTCAGTGCTTGGTCCCCTTCTGTTTATCCTATACCTGCTCCCTCTCTGTGATATTATACGTTGGCATGGCCTTTATTTTCACTGTTGTTTCAATGATGATGTCCAGCTGATGATGTCCAGCTTTACATCTACTCCAAATTTAATCACCAAAACTCTCCACTCTTGATTGGCAAAGTGTCAATCACATTATTAAAACCGCTTTTTTCATTTAAAAAAACATAGCACGCCTCATTCACTCTCTTTTCTGCTGCTGAAACTCTTATCCATGCATTCATCACTTCAAGAATTGACTACTGCAATATCATTCTGTATGGTACCTCCAAAGAGGTCCTAAAGGTCCCAAAAAAAACCAGTATATTCAGAACTCAGTTGCATGACTTTTAACTCAAACTCGTTCTTGTGATCACATTACACCTGTCCTGCAAGAGCGCCATTGGCTTCCTGTTCCGCAATGCATTCAGAAAATTATTTTACTCACAAGACCTCTCCATAACTAGACCCTCTCCTATCTCACTGGCCTTCTCTCTTCTGATGAAAATCTTCTGTCCGTTATCATTAGAACCAAGCACCGAACCCGGGGTAATGGAGCCTTTTCTATCGCTGCCCCATCACTTTGGAGCGCTCTCCCATAACAAATACGTGACCGTCTTAATCTGTCTACTTTTAAGTCACTCCTCAAAACCCATCTGTTTAGTATTGCTTTTAACCTGTAACTGATATTATCATTTCTGTTGCTGCATTTTAATTTTGCTTTTCTTCTTATTTGAGAAACTACAATAATGTTATTATGTATGTTTTCTGTGTTTCTACTATTTTATTAATGTTATACTGTTTTATTTGTTGTAAAGTGTTTTTGAGGTCCCAGAAAATCACTATTTATAGCTGTTTACCTGTGTTGTCTTTAATTAATATTTAAATTGGTTTGATGTTTGGAAACATTTAAGTGTGACAAACATGCAAAAAATCTGGAAATGAGGTAGGGGGCAAACACTTTCTCACACCACTGTAAATAAAATGTATTATTAAATGTATTTTTATATTTAAGCCATGAAAAAGCATGATCACAGCTGTGATTCTTTGACTTTGTCTTATTCAGTGGCCTCCAGCATCATCAGCTTACCTCAGCCAGGGCTCGGCGATCTTGAACTCTACGTCCCCCAAGCTGTCTCACTACATTCTTGGCTCCTTCAGCCACGGCAGCCTCGATTCTGAGATGGTGTCTGAGCTCCTCCATTCTCAGTTCCAAAGGACTGATGGTCTCAGAGGTCCGCCCTAAAGACATAAAAACAGACTACTGTAGTAATTAATTTTATGATGATGTTTTAAAACACTGTCAAGATCAGGGGTGTCAAACTCCGTTGCACCCGGGGCCAAAACTCAAAGCACACGTTAGGTCACGTTAAAATAATCTCGTGGGCTGAACAGACTTGTATTATGGGCCAGATATGACTCACGGGCCTGGAGTTTGACACTTATGGTCTAGATGATCCCTGTTTTTGGGTTCTGTTTTGCTGATTATCCTAGTACGATGGTTTCCTTTTGGCTTTTTAATCCAGATTTCCTCCTTAATTAATTTCAACTACGTTTTTCAATTGATCTGTTACTGCTGCACTGCCTACCACTTATTAAAGAATTGTTGCAACTCTCATGTTGCTGACTATTTATTTTTACCAATACAGACACAGGTAGTTTCCTAATAAATAATTAATACAAATGTGAAACTTTGTTCATCATTTAAACAATAAAAATTAAATTAGACTTTAAATTAACATAAGACTTACAATAATTCAATCAATTTTGACATGTAATTCAATGCTATATGGACAAATGTATAAGGGCAACTAAACATTAAACCTATTGTGAGTTTTCCTGTGAGACTATTCTAAACTCGTCCACACTTTTCAACTAAAACAGCTGCCACTTATATAGCAGGGCTTTCTACATGATTTTGGAGTTTGTTTAAAATTCTTCCAGAAGAGCACATGTAAGGTCAGACACTGATCTTGGACAAAACTAACACAGACCTGGCTCTGATAACATGTGTTTAGCCCACACTGCCATGTCTTCTTAAAATTTGCTTTGTGTATTAGGGCACGGTCATGCTGCAACAGAAATGGTCTCTTCCTAATCTGTTCCCATAAACACACATTTTAAACCTGTGAATTATTTGAATTTAATGATTAAAGAGGTGTGTCTCTTCTGTTCATAACATGAGTGCCTTAGTTTACTGTGACTGGCTATTTTTGGGCACAATAATACAGTTGATCTAAAGGTGATCTAAAGGGTGATCTAAAGGGTGAAGGATACTGCATACTCGTGAGTGTTTACCGTCTGATTCCGAGGCCTCTCGTTCTCCCTCTCTGGCCTGAGTCACTTTAACAATCTGCATACGCAGCAGTTCAATCTTGGTTCGGCTATCCTGCAACATCTGCTGGGCTGAGGACAACATCTTTCTGTCCTGGAGTGGTATAGATGAGTGGAACATTAACATTAGATATAGTAACATTAACAAGACAATGATAATCAAGTGGAGTATGATCACAATGAGTCAGAGACAGAGCAAGAGGGAGAGAATAAAAGCGCAATATTAGATCACAAAGCTGAGCACGACCTTGCTAAAGTAATATGATGACCAAGAGATCAGTTTTGCTCGAGCTGTTTATAGCTTCCTATTCCCTCTATCAACCAAATTCATTACCGTCATTCAGATGGCCAGTAACCCCAACCACATACTTAAACTCTTACTGTGGTGTTCACACTATAAAAAATTAATTTAATTTGACATCACATTAAGTATCCATTCATTATCTTCCACTTTATCCTATATATTAGGTTGCGGGGGTGTTCCCCATGCCCATCCAGGGGAGAACGTTTTAGGCGCTGGGCAGATACACCAGGACAGGGCGCCAATCTATCGCTGGACACACACAGACACACACACAAACACATTCTATATGGGGCAATTTGAAGAACTCTTTGAAGAATTAACTTGATCCATGTTGTTTTTGGACTGTGGGAGAAAACCGGGGAACCCGGAGGAAAGCCACGCGGACACGGGGAGAACATGGAAACTCCACCCAGATGGGGATTCGAACCGGGAATCCCTAGAGCTGAGGGCGAACATGGTAACCACTAAGCCACGCCCTACATTAAGTATCCAAATTTCATAATTAAGTTAGATACCAGCCATTTTTTAGCCCCTTTGGAGAAATTACGTTTTTTTCTGAGAATCCCCCAAAATTTTGGGAAGAATTCAGCATTGCAGCTAAAAACCCTACCCAGCCTAGTCTTATTCTTTACTCAATGTAAAAATCGTTGCCCTGTTTTTATATCTACATTTAAAAGTTCTGTTCAGAACAGCCATTTGGTTGATCCAGCTGTGGTAGAAAGTTGGTGTGGCTCTTTTTCTTTGATGGGCTGCTGGCTTTTGGTCCCACTATTGGAGCTACAAATAAAGAGTTAACTTTACTTTTACTTAGCAAGGATTAACTTGCTAAATTAACGAGGGACAATGATATTTGTGCGCATCTTCTGAGCATGCCAATTAAATACGAAGCAACTGACAAAAAACAGATTTCAGAGAAAAATCAATGAACATCGAATTTAACCAAAAGCCAACAAAACAAGAGGTTCCACTGTATTTTATATATATATATATATATATATATATATATATATATATATATATATATATATATATATATATATATATATATATATA